>OX155904.1:6722216-7197216 GCA_944588485.1 Phosphuga atrata | reverse complement strand
CTTGTCTGTCTAGTCTTGTCTGTCTAGTCTTGTCTGTCTAGTCTTGTCTGTCTAGTCTTGTCTGTCTAGTCTTGTCTGTCTAGTCTTGTCTGTCTAGTCTTGTCTGTCTAGTCTTGTCTGTCTAGTCTTGTCTGTCTAGTCTTGTCTGTCTAGTCTTGTCTGTCTAGTCTTGTCTGTCTAGTCTTGTCTGTCTAGTCTTGTCTGTCTAGTCTTGTCTGTCTAGTCTTGTCTGTCTAGTCTTGTCTGTCTAGTCTTGTCTGTCTAGTCTTGTCTGTCTAGTCTTGTCTGTCTAGTCTTGTCTGTCTAGTCTTGTCTGTCTAGTCTTGTCTGTCTAGTCTTGTCTGTCTAGTCTTGTCTGTCTAGTCTTGTCTGTCTAGTCTTGTCTGTCTAGTCTTGTCTGTCTAGTCTTGTCTGTCTAGTCTTGTCTGTCTAGTCTTGTCTGTCTAGTCTTGTCTGTCTAGTCTTGTCTGTCTAGTCTTGTCTGTCTAGTCTTGTCTGTCTAGTCTTGTCTGTCTAGTCTTGTCTGTCTAGTCTTGTCTGTCTAGTCTTGTCTGTCTAGTCTTGTCTGTCTAGTCTTGTCTGTCTAGTCTTGTCTGTCTAGTCTTGTCTGTCTAGTCTTGTCTGTCTAGTCTTGTCTGTCTAGTCTTGTCTGTCTAGTCTTGTCTGTCTAGTCTTGTCTGTCTAGTCTTGTCTGTCTAGTCTTGTCTGTCTAGTCTTGTCTGTCTAGTCTTGTCTGTCTAGTCTTGTCTGTCTAGTCTTGTCTGTCTAGTCTTGTCTGTCTAGTCTTGTCTGTCTAGTCTTGTCTGTCTAGTCTTGTCTGTCTAGTCTTGTCTGTCTAGTCTTGTCTGTCTAGTCTTGTCTGTCTAGTCTTGTCTGTCTAGTCTTGTCTGTCTAGTCTTGTCTGTCTAGTCTTGTCTGTCTAGTCTTGTCTGTCTAGTCTTGTCTGTCTAGTCTTGTCTGTCTAGTCTTGTCTGTCTAGTCTTGTCTGTCTAGTCTTGTCTGTCTAGTCTTGTCTGTCTAGTCTTGTCTGTCTAGTCTTGTCTGTCTAGTCTTTCTGTCTAGTCTTGTCTGTCTAGTCTTGTCTGTCTAGTCTTGTCTGTCTAGTCCTTGTCTGTCTAGTCTTGTCTGTCCTAGTCTTGTCTGTCTAGTCTTGTCTGTCATCTGTCTGTCTAGTCTTGTCTGTCTAGTCTTGTCTGTCTAGTCTTGTCTGTCCTAGTCTTGTCTGTCTAGTCTTGTCTGTCTAGTCTTGTCTGTCTAGTCTTGTCTGTCTAGTCTTGTCTGTCTAGTCTTGTCTGTCTAGTCTTGTCTGTCTAGTCTTGTCTGTCTAGTCTTGTCTGTCTAGTCTTGTCTGTCTAGTCTTGTCTGTCTAGTCTTGTCTGTCTAGTCTTGTCTGTCTAGTCTTGTCTGTCTAGTCTTGTCTGTCTAGTCTTGTCTGTCTAGTCTGTCTGTCTAGTCTTGTCTGTCTAGTCTTGTCCTGTCTAGTCTTGTCTGTCTAGTCTTGTCTGTCTAGTCTTGTCTGTCTAGTCTTGTCTGTCTAGTCTTGTCTGTCTAGTCTTGTCTGTCTAGTCTTGTCTGTCTAGTCTTGTCTGTCTAGTCTTGTCTGTCTAGTCCTTGTCTGTCTAGTCTTGTCTGTCTAGTCTTGTCTGTCTAGTCTTGTCCTGTCTAGTCTTGTCTGTCTAGTCTTGTCTGTCTAGTCTTGTCTGTCTAGTCTTGTCTGTCTAGTCTTGTCTGTCTAGTCTTGTCTGTCTAGTCTTGTCTGTCTAGTCTTGTCTGTCTAGTCTTGTCTGTCTAGTCTTGTCTGTCTAGTCTTGTCTGTCTAGTCTTGTCTGTCTAGTCTTGTCTGTCTAGTCTTGTCTGTCTAGTCTTGTCTGTCTAGTCTTGTCTGTCTAGTCTTGTCTGTCTATCTTGTCTGTCTAGTCTTGTCTGTCTAGTCTTGTCTGTCTAGTCTTGTCTGTCTAGTCTTGTCTGTCTAGTCTGTCTGTCTAGTCTTGTCTGTCTAGTCTTGTCTGTCTAGTCTTGTCTGTCTAGTCTTGTCTGTCTAGTCTTGTCTGTCTAGTCTTGTCTGTCTAGTCTTGTCTGTCTAGTCTTGTCTGTCTAGTCTTGTCTGTCTAGTCTTGTCTGTCTAGTCTTGTCTGTCTAGTCTTGTCTGTCTAGTCTTGTCTGTCTAGTCTTGTCTGTCTAGTCTTGTCTGTCTAGTCTTGTCTGTCTAGTCTTGTCTGTCTAGTCTTGTCTGTCTAGTCTTGTCTGTCTAGTCTTGTCTGTCTAGTCTTGTCTGTCTAGTCTTGTCTGTCTAGTCTTGTCTGTCTAGTCTTGTCTGTCTAGTCTTGTCTGTCTAGTCTTGTCTGTCTAGTCTTGTCTGTCTAGTCTTGTCTGTCTAGTCTTGTCTGTCTAGTCTTGTCTGTCTAGTCTTGTCTGTCTAGTCTTGTCTGTCTAGTCTTGTCTGTCTAGTCTTGTCTGTCTAGTCTTGTCTGTCTAGTCTTGTCTGTCTAGTCTTGTCTGTCTAGTCTTGTCTGTCTAGTCTTGTCTGTCTAGTCTTGTCTGTCTAGTCTTGTCTGTCTAGTCTTGTCCTGTCTAGTCCTTGTCTGTCTAGTCTTGTCTGTCTAGTCTTGTCTGTCTTAGTCTTGTCTGTCTAGTCTTGTCTGTCTAGTCTTGTCTGTCTAGTCTTGTCTGTCTAGTCTTGTCTGTCTAGTCTTGTCTGTCTGTCTAGTCTTGTCTGTCTAGTCTTGTCTGTCTAGTCTTGTCTGTCTAGTCTTGTCTGTCTAGTCTTGTCTGTCTAGTCTTGTCTGTCTAGTCTTGTCTGTCTAGTCTTGTCTGTCTAGTCTTGTCTGTCTAGTCTTGTCTGTCTAGTCTTGTCTGTCTAGTCTTGTCTTCTGTCTAGTCTTGTCTGTCTCGATCTTGTCTGTCTAGTCTTGTCTGTCTAGTCTTGTCTGTCTAGTCTTGTCTGTCTAGTCTTGTCTGTCTAGTCTTGTCTGTCTAGTCTTGTCTGTCTAGTCTTGTCTGTCTAGTCTTGTCTGTCTAGTCTTGTCTGTCTAGTCTTGTCTGTCTAGTCTGTTTCTAGTCTTGTCTGTCTAGTCTTGTCTGTCTAGTCTTGTCTGTCTAGTCTTGTCTGTCTAGTCTTGTCTGTCTAGTCTTGTCTGTCTAGTCTTGTCTGTCTAGTCTTGTCTGTCTAGTCTTGTCTGTCTAGTCTTGTCTGTCTAGTCTTGTCTGTCTAGTCTTTGTCTGTCTAGTCTTGTCTGTCTCTGTCTTAGTCTTGTCTGTCTAGTCTTGTCTGTCTAGTCTTGTCTGTCTAGTCTTGTCTGTCTAGTCTTGTCTGTCTAGTCTTGTCTGTCTAGTCTTGTCTGTCTAGTCTTGTCTGTCTAGTCTTGTCTGTCTAGTCTGTCTGTCTAGTTGTCTGTCTAGTCTTGTCTGTCTAGTCCTTGTCTGTCTAGTCTTGTCTGTCTAGTCTTGTCTGTCTAGTCTTGTCTGTCTAGTCTTGTCTGTCTAGTCTTGTCTGTCTAGTCTTGTCTGTCTAGTCTTGTCTGTCTAGTCTTGTCTGTCTAGTCTTGTCTGTCTAGTCTTGTCTGTCTAGTCTTGTCTGTCTAGTCTTGTCTGTCTAGTCTTGTCTGTCTAGTCTTGTCCTGTCTAGTCTTGTCTGTCTAGTCTTGTCTGTCTAGTCTTGTCTGTCTAGTCTTGTCTGTCTAGTCTTGTCTGTCTAGTCTTGTCTGTCTAGTCTGTCTGTCTAGTCTTGTCTGTCTAGTCTTGTCTGTCTAGTCTTGTCTGTCTAGGTCTTGTCTGTCTAGTCTTGTCTGTCTAGTCTTGTCTGTCTAGTCTTGTCTGTCTAGTCTTGTCTGTCTAGTCTTGTCTGTCTAGTCTTGTCTGTCTAGTCTTGTCTGTCTAGTCCTTGTCTGTCTAGTCTTGTCTGTTAGTCTGTCTGTCTAGTCTTGTCTGTTCGTCCTTGTCTGTCTAGTCTTGTCTGTCTAGTCTTGTCTGTCTAGTCTTGTCTGTCTAGTCTTGTCTGTCTAGTCTTGTCTGTCTAGTCTTGTCTGTCTAGTCTTGTCTGTCTAGTCTTGTCTGTCTAGTCTTGTCTGTCTAGTCTTGTCTGTCTAGTCTTGTCTGGCTAGTCTTGTCTGTCTAGTCTTGTCTGTCTAGTCTTGTCTGTCTAGTCTTGTCTGTCTAGTCTTGTCTGTCTAGTCTTGTCTGTCTAGTCTTGTCTGTCTAGTCTTGTCTGTCTAGTCTTGTCTGTCTAGTCTTGTCTGTCTAGTCTTGTCTGTCTAGTCTTGTCTGTCTAGTCTTGTCTGTCTAGTCTTGTCTGTCTAGTCTTGTCTGTCTAGTCTTGTCTGGTCTTTGTCTGGTCTTATCTGGTCTTGTCTGTCTAGTCTTGTCTGTCTAGTCTTGTCTGTCTAGTCTTGTCTGTCTAGTCTTGTCTGTCTAGTCTTGTCTGTCTAGTCTTGTCTGTCTAGTCTTGTCTGTCAGTCTTGTCTGTCTAGTCTGTTGTCTGTCTAGTCTGTGTCTGTCTAGTCCTTGTCTGTCTAGTCTTGTCTGTCTAGTCTTGTCTGTCTAGTCTTGTCTGTCTAGTCTTGTCTGTCTAGTCTTGTCTGTCTAGTCTTGTCTGTCTAGTCTTGTCTGTCTAGTCTTGTCTGTCTAGTCTTGTCTGTCTAGTCTTGTCTGTCTAGTCTTGTCTGTCTAGTCTTGTCTGTCTAGTCTTGTCTGTCTAGTCTTGGCTGTCTAGTCTTGTCTGTCTAATCTTGTCTGTCTAATCTTGTCTGTCTAGTCTTGTCTGTCTAGTCTTGTCTGTCTAGTCTTGTCTGTCTAGTCTTGTCTGTCTAGTCTTGTCTGTCTAGTCTTGTCTGTCTAGTCTTGTCTGTCTAGTCTTGTCTGTCTAGTCCTTGTCTGTCTAGTCTTGTCTGTCTAGTCTTGTCTGTCTAGTCTTGTCTGTCTAGTCTTGTCTGTCTAGTCTTGTCTGTCTAGTCCGTGTCTGTCTAGTCCGTGTCTGTCTAGTCTTGTCTGTCTAGTCTTGTCTGTCTAGTCTTGTCTGTCTTGTCTTGTCTGTCTAGTCTTGTCTGTCTAGTCTTGTCTGTCTAGTCTTGTCCTGTCTAGTCTTGTCTGTCTAGTCTTGTCTGTCTAGTCTTGTCTGTCTAGTCTTGTCAGTCTTGTCTGTCTAGTCTTGTCTGTCTAGTCTTGTCTGTCTAGTCTTGTCTGTCTAGTCTTGTCTGTCTAGTCTTGTCTGTCTAGTCCTTGTCTGTCTAGTCTTGTCTGTCTAGTCTTGTCTGTCTAGTCTTGTCTGTCTAGTCTTGTCTGTCTAGTCTTGTCTGTCTTGTCTTGTCTGTCTAGTCTTGTCTGTCTAGTCTTGTCTGTCTAGTCTTGTCTGTCCTAGTCTTGTCTCTCTAGTCTTGTCTGTCTAGTCTTGTCTGTCTAGTCTTGTCTGTCTAGTCTTGTCTGTCTAGTCTTGTCTGTCTAGTCTTGTCTGTCTAGTCTTGTCTAGTCTTGTCTGTCTAGTCTTGTCTGTCTAGTCTTGTCTGTCTAGTCTTGTCTGTCTAGTCTTGTCTGTCTAGTCTTGTCTGTCTAGTCTTGTCTGTCTAGTCTTGTCTGTCTAGTCTTGTCTGTCTAGTCTTGTCTGTCTAGTCTTGTCTGTCTAGTCTTGTCTGTCTAGTCTTGTCTGTCTAGTCTTGTCTGTCTAGTCTTGTCTGTCTAGTCTTGTCTGTCTAGTCTTGTCTGTCTAGTCTTGTCTGTCTAGTCTTGTCTGTCTAGTCTTGTCTGTCTAGTCTTGTCTGTCTAGTCTTGTCTGTTAGTCTTGTCTGTCTAGTCTTGTCTGTCTAGTCTTGTCTGTCTAGTCTTGTCTGTCTAGTCTTGTCTGTCTAGTCTTGTCTGTCTAGTCTTGTCTGTCTAGTCTTGTCTGTCTAGTCTTGTCTGTCTAGTCTTGTCTGTCTAGTCTTGTCTGTCTAGTCTTGTCTGTCTAGTCTTGTCTGTCTAGTCTTGTCTGTCTAGTCTTGTCTGTCTAGTCTTGTCTGTCTAGTCTTGTCTGTCTAGTCTTGTCTGTCTAGTCTTGTCTGTCTAGTCTTGTCCTGTCTAGTCTTGTCTGTCTAGTCTTGTCTGTCTAGTCTTGTCTGTCTAGTCTTGTCTGTCTTGTCTTGTCTCTAGTCTTGTCTGTCTAGTCTTGTCTGTCTAGTCTTGTCTGTCTAGTCTTGTCTGTCTAGTCTTGTCTGTCTAGTCTTGTCTGTCTAGTCTTGTCTGTCTAGTCTTGTCTGTCTAGTCTTGTCTGTCCTAGTCTTGTCTGTCCAGTCTTGTCTGTCTAGTCTGGTCTGTCTAGTCTGTCTGTCCTAGTCTTGTCTGTCTAGTCTTGTCTGTCTAGTCTTGTCTGTCTAGTCTTGTCTGTCTAGTCTTGTCTGTCTAGTCTTGTCTGTCTAGTCTTGTCTGTCTAGTCTTGTCTGTCTAGTCTTGTCTGTCTAGTCTTGCTCTGTCTAGTCTTGTCTGTCTAGTCTTGTCTGTCTAGTCTTGTCTGTCTAGTCTTGTCTGTCTAGTCTTGTCTGTCTAGTCTTGTCTGTCTAGTCTTGTCTGTCTAGTCTTGTCTGTCTAGTCTTGTCTGTCTAGTCTTGTCTGTCTAGTCTTGTCTGTCTAGTCTTGTCTGCTAGTCTTGTCTGTCTAGTCTTGTCTGTCTAGTCTTGTCTGTCTAGTCTTGTCTGTCTAGTCTTGTCTGTCTAGTCTTGTCTGTCTAGTCTTGTGTGTCTAGTCTTGTCTGTCTAGTCTTGTCTGTCTAGTCTTGTCTGTCTAGTCTTGTGTGTCTAGTCTTGTATGTCTAGTCTTGTCTGTCTAGTCTTGTCTGTCTAGTCTTGTCTGTCTAGTCTTGTCTGTCTAGTCTTTGATCTAGTCTTGTCTGTCTAGTCTTGTCTGTCTAGTCTTGTCTGTCTAGTCTTGTCTGTCTAGTCTTGTCTGTCTAGTCTTGTCTGTCTAGTCTTGTCTGTCTAGTCTTGTCTGTCTAGTCTTGTCTGTCTAGTCTTGTCTGTCTAGTCTTGTCTGTCTAGTCTTGTCTGTCTAGTCTTGTCTGTCTAGTCTTGTCTGTCTAGTCTTGTCTGTCTAGTCTTGTCTGTCTAGTCTTGTCTGTCTAGTCTTGTCTGTCTAGTCTTGTCTGTCTAGTCTTGTCTGTCTAGTCTTGTCTGTCTAGTCTTG
This sequence comes from Phosphuga atrata, assembly GCA_944588485.1. Lineage (NCBI taxonomy): Eukaryota > Metazoa > Arthropoda > Insecta > Coleoptera > Silphidae > Phosphuga > Phosphuga atrata. The sequence goes on along the minus strand of OX155904.1, from coordinate 7,190,073 downwards.
TCTGTCTAGTCTTGTCTGTCTAGTCTTGTCTGTCTAGTCTTGTCTGTCTAGTCTTGTCTGTCTAGTCTTGTCTGTCTAGTCTTGTCTGTCTAGTCTTGTCTGTCTAGTCTTGTCTGTCTAGTCTTGTCTGTCTAGTCTTGTCTGTCTAGTCTTGTCTGTCTAGTCTTGTCTGTCTAGTCTTGTCTGTCTAGTCTTGTCTGTCTAGTCTTGTCTGTCTAGTCTTGTCTGTCTAGTCTTGTCTGTCTAGTCTTGTCTGTCTAGTCTTGTCTGTCTAGTCTTGTCTGTCTAGTCTTGTCTGTCTAGTCTTGTCTGTCTAGTCTTGTCTGTCTAGTCTTGTCTGTCTAGTCTTGTCTGTCTAGTCTTGTCTGTCTAGTCTTGTCTGTCTAGTCTTGTCTGTCTAGTCTTGTCTGTCTAGTCTTGTCTGTCTAGTCTTGTCTGTCTAGTCTTGTCTGTCTAGTCTTGTCTGTCTAGTCTTGTCTGTCTAGTCTTGTCTGTCTAGTCTTGTCTGTCTAGTCTTGTCTGACTAGTCTTGTCTGTCTAGTCTTATCTGGCAATAGACCTTTTCATTGTTGATTTTTTTTTTCTGGGCATGCGTCAATTTCCGCCATGTTTTTCGGGCACTTCTTGACGTATAACCAGAAAAATGTGCCCGAAACTTTCATACTCCCGCTTTTTAAACACGGCAGACGCGCATGCGCTTAACTAACCGTAAAAACGTCTGAGGATGTTCAATCCCAAACCGTTTCCTGATTAATCTTATTCTAAAAACACAATGCAGGAATCACTCCAAAAGCATCGCAATAAAACAAACATATTTATTATTTCAATTGATTCCACAACAAAATCCACCATAAAAATAGGAACTGAAAATAAAACGACTAAACCAGAGACCGTTGTGCCAGACCTAACGGGGCGGAAGCCCCACAGAAAATAAAATTAAGAAATTAAATAAAAACGGGTATTTTGGAACGTATATGTATAAAGATTGATCTAACTTTTGCCGTTCAGACATTTATTTATAAAGTTGTAGACGCTGGAGACGTAGCTGTCCCGCTGGTGGCTGTAGTGCTTCACGTGAGGACTACCCTCGAACCGCAGAGAACTCACTGGAACGCCCAGCTCCTCCCTGTGCTTGCTAAAATGTTCCACATCCTAACAACAAACAACAATCGGTTTAGATAAAACAACAACATTAACTGGATTAATTCCTTCTTTGATTCACAACAAATTATATTGGAATTACGTCAGTTAGATTTTGCGCAAACAACCATTTGTCGCACTAAAAAACGGGCGCCAAAATAGTACTTTTCCCGCATGAGTAATAATAAACTCAAGGTCAAACATATTATAGGTGTGTGATAAACAAACAGAGAAAAACTAAAAATAAGACTAGTGCAACATACGAAAGCGTGCAAAAACTTTTAACTCAAATAAAACTATCTAATTTGCTTATACTATAAGCCCATTCTTCTAGAAATCTCGCATGTCTGGTTATACCGTCCCACCGCAACTTGCATCGTATTTATTCGGTTTATTTGCCCTACAAGCTGTTCCTTTGAATCCGTTCCTTAACCTTCTAAAACTATAGAGATCGGGCTTGGAGTGCTTTCTAAAAATATCAATAAACCCCATTCTAATTAATTTAGTGCAATTTTTATGCAAAATGAAATTAATTCTAATTAATTTAGTAACAAAAGTTAGTCAAAATTTTAAAACAAAATTCCTCACCTACGTAAGAAAGTATTTAATCTTGACGCACGTTTTTTAGTACGAGAAATTCCACTTTTGGTTGTATTACTATTTTAAGTATCTACACACGAGTCCCTTCAAATCTGACTAGAAGAACTATCTATGTCTCTTTGTCAGTTTATTGCTCAATCACGAACTTAAAACTAAGTCTTTCCACACTAGTCTACTCCAAGTGTAGTAGTAGTATACCATTTTATTGGCATAATCTAACTAAGTTTGACACACTAAACTAATTTTATCTTAGCCATAGCATGAGAAGCGATAAACTAATTTTATCTGTCTAAATTCTTCTAACCTTATTTCAGTTCAGTCTTCTATCTTATTTAGTCTTATCTGTGTCTTATCTGTGCCTAATGCCATCAATAGGTACTCCCATTTATTTATAGCATCCAGTCTTATCAGTATCTAATCCTAGCTGCAGCGATTATAAGCAGGATCAGTGAATGCAGTGTGTTACCTGGTAGGGTATTAAGTCGTCGGCTTTGGAGTAGATAAAGTGCTGGGGCCACATATTCCGCTCGCACTTCAATTTTTCGAACGGATCGGACTGAATCGACCGTTTCGGGTTTATGTACTTGTTCACGACCTGAAAACAGACAGAGGAATTAATTCTCGCTAGCCAGTTAATACACGTAGTCCTCAGTCCTCATCAATTTTAATAATAAATGCAAATACCAATCCATGTGTTCAGTAATGAGTGTCTACGGTATAATCTCGGTAATTCGGCCGTTGGGTAATCGGACAACAAGTCCAGTAATCTTCAACTTATTTGAAACATTTTTTTTATTTCGCTGAGTTTTCAAGTTTCAGAGAAGTTTGGACAAAATTCCAAGAAAATCGCAAGATATTGAAACTTGAAATTTCAACCGAATTTTTTTCAAAATTTTGTTAAATTAATTACCAAATATTTTAACGTTTTCTTGTGCCAAATTTAATGGTCTACCACCTTTATTTGAAACATTTTTCAAAATTTTGTCGAGTTTTCAAATTACAGAGAAGTTTATACAAAAATTCAAGAAAATCGTAAATTTTTTTTCTAAATTTTTTTAAATAAATTACCAAATATTTTAACGTTTTCTTGTGCCAAATTTATTCTTCTTCAACCGTTATTGGAAACTTTTTTCAAAATTTCGCCAAGTTTTCAAATTACAAAGAAGTTTAGAAAAAAATCCAAGAAAATCGCAAAATATTCAAGCATGAAATTTCATTTCATTTTTTCAAAATTTTGTTAAATTAGTTACCAAATATTTTAACGTTTCCTTATACCAAATTTAATCTTCTACCACCTTAATTCGAAACACTTTTTAAAATTCCCCATGTTTTCGAGTTACAGAAAAGTTTAGACAATATCCAAGAAAATCGCAAAATTTTCAAACTCGATTTCAATCCAATTTTTTTCAAAATTTTGTTAAATTAATTACCAAATATTTCAACGTTTTATTGTGTCAAATTTAGCCTTCTACAATCTTTATTCGAAACACTTTTCAAAATTTTGCCTAGTTTTCAAATTACAGAGAAGTGAAGACAAAATTCCAAGAAAATCGCAAAATATTCAAGCTTGAAATTTCAACCCAAATTTTTTCAAAATTTTGTTGAATTAATTACCAAATATTTTAACGTTTTCTTAAGCCAAATTTAATTTTGTACAACCTTTATTCGAAACATTTTTCAAAATTTCGCCGAGTTTTCAAGTTTCAGAGCAGTTTAGAAAAAATCCAAAGAAAATCGCAAAATATTCAAGCTTGAAATTTCCACCTAAATTTTTTCAAAATTTTGTTAAATTAATTATCAAATATTTTACCGTTTTTTTGTGCAAAATCGAATCATCTACAACCTTTGATTGAAATATTTTTCCAAATTTCGTCAAGTTACAGAGAAGTTTAGACAAAAGTCTAAGAAAATCGCAAAATATTCAAACTAGAGATGAGCATGGGATCCCATCTACCTATCCCATCCCATCGTCCCATGGGATGGGATGAGTGGGACGAACGTTGCGTGGTATGGGATTGGATGGGACGACAAATTTGTATGGGACAGACTACAAGTTTTGATAATCCAGTAAATCTAGTTCGTGCATCATTAATTGCTTATCGTGCCAATACGCACGTGATAACGATGTAGTTCCGTCATACGATCCGTTTGCGACGAAAAAGGATTACTCACTGTCAGCTAAAGTAATTACGGAAAATTTTAATTTGAACGAATTATCGTGAAGGAAGTCTGAACCGAAAAGAGCAGCAGACTTGTATGGGAAAAATGGGAGGATTGGGACGGGCCACGCGACCGGGATGAGATGGGATGAATGGGATGGGATGGGATGAAAATGTTAGGTTTGTGGGATGGGACAGTGGGACGATAATGTGATGAGATGGGACAGTGACAGGGATCCGCCCCACGGGATGGGATCTGGAACGAGAAACTCGTCCTATGCTCATCTCTGATTCAAACGTCAAATTTCAACCTAAATTTTTTCAAAAAATTTTGAAATTATTTATCAAATCTTTTAATGTTTTCTTGTGTCAATTTTAATCTTCTACCACCTTTATTTGAAACATTTTTCAAAATTTCACCAAGTGTAATTTAACAAAATTTAGAAAAAAATTGAGTTGAAATTTCGACAATATTTTGCGATTTTCTTGGGTTTTTTTCTAAACTTCTCTGCACCTTGAAGCAGAGAAGTTTAGTTAGAAAAAACCCAAGAAAATCGCAAAATATTCTCGAAATTTCAACTCAATTTTTTTCTAAATTTTGTTAAATTAGTTGCCAAATATTTTAACGGTTTCTTGTGCCAAATTTAATCTTCTACAACTTTTATTCGAAACATTTTTCAAAATTTCTCCAAGTTTTCAAGTTACAGAGAAGTTTAGAAAAAAACAATCATGAAAATCACAAAATATTCAAACTCGAAATTTCAACTCAATTTTTTTCAAAATTTTGTTAAAATAATTGCCATATATTTTAAAGTTTTCTTGTGCCAAATTTAATCTTCTAACACCTTTAATCGAAAAAAATTTCAAAATTTGGCCAAGTTTTCAAGTTACAGAGAAGTTTAGACAAAAATCCAAGGTAATCTCAAAATATTTAAACTCGAAATTTCAACTCAAATTTTTTCAAAATTTTATTAAATTAATTACCAAATATTTTAACGTTTTCTTGAGCCAAATTTAATTTTGTACAACCTTTATTCGAAACATTTTTCAAAATTTCGCCGAGTTTTCAAGTTTCAGAGCAGTTTACAAAAAATCCAAAGAAAATCGCAAAATGTTCAAGCTTGCAATTTCAACCTATATTTTTTCAAAATTTTGTTAAATTAATTATCAAATATTTTACCGTTTTCTTGTGCAAAATCGAATCATCTAAAACCTTTGAAATATTTTTTCAAATTTCGTCAAGTTACAGAGAAGTTTAGACAAAAGTCTAAGAAAATCGCAAAATATTCAAACTAGAGATGAGCATGGGATCCCATCTACCTATCCCATCCCATCCCATCGTCCCATGGGATGGGATGAGTGGGACGAACGTTGCGTGGTATGGGATTGGATGGGACGACAAATTTGTATGGGACAGACTGGGACAAGTTTTGATAATCCAGTAAATCTAGTTTGTGCATTATTAATTGCTTATCGTGCCAATACGCACGTGATAACGATGCAGTTCCGTCATACGATCCGTTTGCGACGAAAAAGGATTACTCACTGTCAGCTAAAGTAATTACGGAAAATTTTAATTTGAACGAATTATCGTTAAGGAAGTCTGAACCGAAAAGAAAGTCTGCTGTATGGGAAAAATGGGATGAATGCGACCGAGATGAAATGGGATGAATGGGATGGGATGGGATGAAAATTTTAGGTTTGTGGGATGGGACAGTGGGACGATAATGTGATGAGATGGGACAGTGACAGGGATCCGTCCCACGGGATGGGATCTGGAACGAGAAACTCGTCCTATACTCATCTCTGATTCAAACTTCAAATTTCAACCCAAATTTTTTCAAAAAAATTTTAAATTATTTACCAAATCTTTTAATGTTTTCTTGTGTCAATTTTAATCTTCTACCACCTTTATTTGAAACATTTTTCAAAATTTCACCAAGTGTAATTTAACAAAATTTAGAAAAAAATTGAGTTGAAATTTCGAGAATATTTTGCGATTTTCTTCGGTTTTTTCTAAACTTCTCTGCTTCAAGATGCAGAGAAGTTTAGAAAAAACCCAAGAAAATCGCAAAATATTCTCGAAATTTCAACTCAATTTTTTTCTAAATTTTGTTAAATTAGTTGCCAAATATTTTAACGGTTTCTTGTGCCAAATTTAATCTTCTACAACTTTTATTCGAAACATTTTTCAAAATTTCTCCAAGTTTTCAAGTTACAGAGAAGTTTTGAAAAAAAAAATCATGAAAATCACAAAATATTCAAACTCGAAATTTCAACTCAATTTTTTTCAAAATTTTGTTAAAATAATTGCCATATATTTTAAAGTTTTCTTGTGCCAAATTTAATCTTCTAACACCTTTAATCGAAAAAAATTTCAAAATTTGGCCAAGTTTTCAAGTTACAGAGAAGTTTAGACAAAAATCCAAGGTAATCTCAAAATATTTAAACTCGAAATTTCAACTCAAATTTTTTCAAAATTTTGTTGAATTAATTACCAAATATTTTAACGTTTTCTTGAGCAAAATTTAATTTTGTACAACCTTTATTCGAAACATTTTTCAAAATTTCGCCGAGTTTTCAAGTTTCAGAGCAGTTTACAAAAAATCCAAAGAAAATCGCAAAATGTTCAAGCTTGCAATTTCAACCTACATTTTTTCAAAATTTTGTTAAATTAATTATCAAATATTTTACCGTTTTCTTGTGCAAAATCGAATCATCTACAACCTTTGATTGAAATATTTTTCCAAATTTCGTCAAGTTACAGAGAAGTTTAGACAAAAGTCTAAGAAAATCGCAAAATATTCAAACTAGAGATGAGCATGGGATCCCATCTACCTATCCCATCCCATCCCATCGTCCCATGGGATGGGATGAGTGGGACGAACGTTGCGTGGTATGGGATTGGATGGGACGACAAATTTGTATGGGACAGACTGGGACTAGTTTTGATAATCCAGTAAATCTAGTTCGTGCATTATTAATTGCTTATCGTGCCAATACGCACTTGATAACGATGTAGTTCCGTCATACGATCCGTTTGCGACGAAAAAGGATTACTCACTGTCAGCTAAAGTAATTACGGAAAATTTTAATTTGAGCGAATTATCGTTAAGGAAGTCTGAACCGAAAAGAAAGTCTGCTGTATGGGAAAAATGGGATGAATGGAACGGGCCACGCGACCGGGATGAGATGGGATGAATGGGATGGGATGGGATGAAAATTTTAGGTTTGTGGGATGGAACAGTGGGACGATAATGTGATGAGATGGAACAGTGACAGGGATCCGCCCCACGGGATGGGATCTGGAACGAGAAACTCGTCCTATGCTCATCTCTGATTGAAACTTCAAATTTCAACCCAAATTTTTTCAAAAAAATGTTAAATTATTTACCAAATCTTTTAATGTTTTCTTGTGTCAATTTTAATCTTCTACCACCTTTATTTGAAACATTTTTCAAAATTTCACCAAGTGTTCAAGGCGCAGAGAAGTTTAGAAAAAACCCAAGAAAATCGCAAAATATTCTCGAAATTTCAACTCAATTTTTTTCTAAATTTTGTTAAATTAGTTACCAAATATTTTAACGGTTTCTTGTGTCAAATTTAATCTTCTAACACCTTTAATCGAAAAAAATTTCATAATTTGGCCAAGTTTTCAAGTTACAGAGAAGTTTAGACAAAAATCCAAGGTAATCTCAAAATATTTAAACTCGAAATTTCAACTCAAATTTTTTCAAAATTTTGTTGAATTAATTACCAAATATTTTAACGTTTTCTTAAGCCAAATTTAATTTTGTACAACCTTTATTCGAAACATTTTTCAAAATTTCGCCGAGTTTTCAAGTTTCAGAGCAGTTTACAAAAAATCCAAAGAAAATCGCAAAATGTTCAAGCTTGCAATTTCAACCTACATTTTTTCAAAATTTTGTTAAATTAATTATCAAATATTTTACCGTTTTTTTGTGCAAAATCGAATCATCTACAACCTTTGATTGAAATATTTTTCCAAATTTCGTCAAGTTACAGAGAAGTTTAGACAAAAGTCTAAGAAAATCGCAAAATATTCAAACTAGAGATGAGCATGGGATCCCATCTACCTATCCCATCCCATCCCATCGTCCCATGGGATGGGATGAGTGGGACGAACGTTGCGTGGTATGGGATTGGATGGGACGACAAATTTGTATGGGACAGACTGGGACAAGTTTTGATAATCCAGTAAATCTAGTTCGTGCATTATTAATTGCTTATCGTGCCAATACGCACGTGATAACGATGCAGTTCCGTCATACGATCCGTTTGCGACGAAAAAGGATTACTCACTGTCAGCTAAAGTAATTACGGAAAATTTTAATTTGAACGAATTATCGTTAAGGAAGTCTGAACCGAAAAGAAAGTCTGCTGTATGGGAAAAATGGGATGAATGGGACGGGCCACGCGACCGGGATGAGATGGGATGAATGGGATGGGATGGGATGAAGATTTTAGGTTTGTGGGATGGAACAGTGGGACGATAATGTGATGAGATGGAACAGTGACAGGGATCCGTCCCACGGGATGGGATCTGGAACGAAAAACTCGTCCTATGCTCATCTCTGATTCAAACTTCAAATTTCAACCCAAATTTTTTCAAAGAATTTTTAAATTATTTACCAAATCTTTTAATGTTTTCTTGTGTCAATTTTAATCTTCTACCACCTTTATTTGAAACATTTTTCAAAAATTCACCAAGTGTAATTTAACAAAATTTAGAAAAAAATCGAGTTGAAATTTCGAGAATATTTTGCGATTTTCTTGTTTTTTTTTTGGATTTCTTTGGATTTTCTTTTGGAAGCAGAGAAGTTTAGAAAAAAGCCAAGAAAATCGCAAAATATTCTCGAAATTTCAACTCAATTTTTTTCTAAATTTTGTTAAATTAGTTACAAAATATTTTAACGGTTTCTTGTGCCAAATTTAATCTTCTACAACTTTTATTTGAAACATTTTTCAAAATTTCTCCAAGTTTTCAAGTTACAGAGTTACAGAGAAGTTTTGAAAAAAAAAATCATGAAAATCACAAAATATTCAAACTCGAAATTTCAACTCACAATTTTTTTCAAAATTTTGTTAAAATAATTGCCATATATTTTAAAGTTTTCTTGTGCCAAATTTAATCTTCTAACACCTTTAATCGAAAAAAATTTCAAAATTTGGCCAAGTTTTCAAGTTACAGAGAAGTTTAGACAAAAATCCAAGGTAATCTCAAAATATTTAATTTCGAAATTTCAACTCAAATTTTTTCAAAATTTTGTTTAATTAATTACCAAATATTTGAACGTTTTCTTGTACAAAATTTAATCTACCACAACTTATATTTGAAATATTTTTCAAAATTTCGCCCAGTTTTCAAGTTACAGAGGGAATTTTAAATATCCCACCATGCATCAAAGATCGGACACTTTTAATACCGCCGTGCCTCAAACAGTTAATGACTTCCAAACAAGTAGTTATTCATGGTCTTCATGAATAATTGAATTGGGCCTTCATCATTAACGACCGTTATAAAAGTTTCGTCATAAAGAATAGTTATAGTTATTATTCATAAAGTTAGTCATAGTTATACGTCAAAAAGTTCGGGCAGTTTTTGACGTATAAGGCTTGTCGCACACTGGGTCTGCTCGTATAACGACCGAGTTCGTGTTTTATGATATTCAAATACAGGGTGTTCATAAATGATTGTGTGCCAAATCATGGAATTTACATAGAGAGAATCGAACACACAAGGGAAACAAAAGTACTAACAGAATGGAAGTCAGTGGAAAGCAGAAGGTGAGGAAGAGACGGATAGATTGAGTGAAACGCTCGAAGTGAGAAATAGACATTTTCATAGTTGAAAATTGTTTGTGCGCATGTGGCAATTTCCGCCATGTTAGGCTTGTCGCACACTGGATCCGCTCCGCTCAGCTCACATCAGATCCGATCGGGTCCGCTCCTCTCAGCTCCGTCACTTTTCCACATATTGCATCCGCTCAGTTACGTCACTTTTCCACACACTCCCACCTCTTCTACGGGAGAGTTACATATGTGCTGCTATCCTGGTTGCATAAATGCCTTATGCGCATATATAAAAATGTTAGTTTTGCGCCTGCGTGAACCATCCGCCAGCATCCGACCTCCGACCTAGTATTCTTCACAAATAGAGGATAAGGAGCGGAGCCAAGCTGAGCTCAGCGGACGCATTTTCTATTTAAATACACGGGTTTTATATTTTTCTGGGCTGAGAGGCTGAGCTGAGCTGAGACGAGCGGACCCAGTGTGAGACAAGCCTTATACGTCAAAAAGTGCCCGAACTTTTTGACGTATAACTATGACTAACTTTATGAATAATAACTATAACTATTCTTTATGACGAAACTTTTATATAACGGGAATATAAAAGTTTCGGGCACATATCGTCCCTACCATGTCAAACTATCGAATGTGAAAAAGTCGTGTTTTTCATATTTCGTATGGTTTGATAGTGTGATATATTGAAAATCCTTCATGTTCGATATTTTATCAAAGACATTTCTAGCGTTCCTTTAGGGGCTACAGATTCGAGGTTTTGCCACAAGGCAAGAGCAGGGTATTGAATATGAAAAAAACTACTTTTCCACATTCGATAGTTTGACATGGTAGGGACGATATGTGCCCGAAACATTTATATTCCCGCCTTTCAAACTTGGCGCATGCGCTTAACTAACCGTAAAAAGGTCTATTGGAAAGAAGCGGTACATGATATAGAAGATCGGCGAGAAGGCTGATAGGGTCGTAACGCCAAAGAAAGAAGAAATCATATCATGAACTTTGTGGTTACCTCGCAGATCCAGATCATCGAACAGACCATCGTGATGAGAAACGACATGGGAAAGTTGTAGAGCATGCTGCCGCCTAGAATCGCAGATATCGCTTTGTACAGACTTAGAATTCTCCGTTTCCCCGGCGCGGAATCAAATATTACACCTTTTACCTAAAAAGTTCAATGGGAATTAATTAAAATCTGAAAATTAAAAGGACTGGTCTATATATAGATCGTTCTAGTCTAGCCCTGGACATTAGTTTATTTACTTGTATGGGTTTGGGGCAAGTTCAAGGGGAATTAATTAAAATCTAACAATTAAAAGGACTTGTCTATATATAGATCGTTCTAGTCTAGTCCTGGACATTTCTTTATTATCGTTTTTACTTGTATGGGTTTGGGGCTGTTTTCTAGGGCCAGGGAGAAGTTCTGGTAGAGGAACGCGCCGCCGTTGGAGAAGCAGTGTACGATCACCGGATGCGTCTCGAAGTTCAGATCCAAAAGGAGCTTGACCAGCTTCTGGCCGATCGTGATCATGTGGTACCGCTTCCAGAACAGGCATTTCACCGGCGCTATGTACCTCAACGTAATCAACCTAAAAGCAATAAATTTAGACAGAATTAAACATTGTGCAGCGCTGTGCCTCAATTCTCAACCACTCTATGCGAACGCATGCGAGCACTCGTAAGGTAAAGGCAACTTTTAAGCAGTTTACCCACCCCTTAAAAATAAAATCACACTACCGTAAACACCCTGTATATATAGATGTATGTTTCATTGAAAGTTTTAATCGTAAGTTAATTTTAGAAAAACATGATATAGGTAGTAATCAATTAACCAAGCAAAATGTAATTTTTGTTTTGTGTGCCGCCAAATTTTTAATTTATTATATCATTTATTATAACAATGTACCGCGACGACAAAGGCTCATAATGACTGGCATTGGTCAAGAAGAACCCCATAAGAAGCCTAAAAATGTTTATCTACCCCCATTAGACAGCTGCAGAATCAACCCTTACAAAAGTACTTTCGAGAAAGATAAGATTCTACATAGCAAAACCCTTGTGTGATCAAAACTACGTCTAGTTCCTCTAATAGAAAGTTTCTATTAGAGGAACTAGACTAGAGTTTCTATTAGAAACTAACGATGCGTTTGTGTTTCAATAACGCGAACAGACAGTTGTTCAACTTCTCCACACTGACACGGCAGTTTTGAGTGACAGCCCGTTGACGTTTCCGTTTGTGAAAGGTCGAACGCTCACCCCTTGTCCTCGTAGATTTGCGAGTACTTGGCGAGATACTTGTCCTGGCAGCCGGCCCAGCCGAAGAGCAGGATGACCGGGATCTTCTCCTCGTTCACGACGAAGACGTAGTCGCTGTCGCCGCCGCCCCGGCCATTGCTGTAGCCGCCGCCGGGGAACTTAATGTAATACTCCAAACCCTCCGCGTCGGCCATACTAAAAACACTCGCGGAGAAACGTGCGATTCAATCGCGACACAACTTTTTCGGGGATCGAATTTCAGTCCCCTTCGATTTGTTGTTATTGATCGGCGCACGGGAGCCCCACGGTTGGTCGATGACGCCGGAGCGCGACGACTTTTCAAATGTGCGGCTCGGCGTGAACTTGGCGACGTCGCTTCCGGAGCGTCGCTCATGCGGGACGGAAGGATAGGGAAGCTTGCGGGATGAAACGGGACGACGATAACCGCGTGAAGTTGGCTCGGAACGCGCAGCGAAACGCCAACCTTGAACCGGTTTGTTCTGAGGATACAAAATATTCAAATTTAATTAGTTTGCATTTTCTGTTATCCTACTAATTTGCATTAACTCTATATTGCATACGTTTCAGGAATAGTTTTGCATTTCATTCCCAAATGGGAACAGTAGGAGACAATATAGAAATGTCATATGACAAGAAATTAAAATGACAAGACTAGACAAGACCAGAAAAGGCCAAGCAAGACTAGACAGGACCAGACAAGGCGAAACAAGACCATACAACACCAGACAAGACCAAACAAGACTAGACAGAACCAAACAAGACCAAACCAGACCAGCCAAGACCCGGCCATACTATACGAACCTCTCAAGTTTAGATTACAGATGTTCAATATGTCCTACATCAGCGACACGAGTAATATCACACCGATACTCAAATTCCTCCCATACTCGGACAAGCATGTCTTTCGTCACTGATGTCATGACGTTATGATATTCCAGGTTCTGTGGGAGTGGTGGTACATAAACGTTGTATTTAACGAAACACCACAGGATGTCAAATCCGGTGACTGTGGAGCCCAGCTGAGACATGATAAGTCGTCAGCTCCTTGCCGCCCAAACGGTTTGGTAGTTTCATTCTGATATTCACGCGTGGCGACTCCAGTGAGGGGGTGCCCCGTCTTCTTGAAAAATGAAGTTGTCTTCGTGCAGCCTCGGAAACAACGAGCTTTGTAACATAGCGTAACTTTGTAACATGATACTGCTGACCGTTAACCGTACAAAACACCGCACAAAACACATTGCCTTGGGCCAATCTCGTACATGTTCAATGACTGCATGTGGGTTCTGTAAGCCCCAAATTCGAACATTGTGTTTGTCTACCTGACCACTAACAAGGAAAGTCGCTGCATCACTGAACACGATGCGTTTTGCGAAAGTGTTATCATTGTCAATAGCATCATGAATCTGGTTATGAAATGCCACACGTTTGTCTGCGTTTGTCATCAGGACGCAGAGCTTATAATACTGTAACTTGCTATTAATATAAACTAATTTATGTATTCGTTTCTCCAATAGCCGAGACGCAGCAGCGATCGATAGTTTGTACAAAATATTACTTTGTAATACGTATATTCTTTTTGAAACACCCTGTATTATGGAAAATGTTCATATTCTCACAATAAGCAATTAATTAAGCACGAACTAGATTTACTAGAATATCAAAACTCGTCCAGTTCCGTCCCATACAAAATTGTCGTAGCATCCCGTCCCATCCCACGCAACGTTCATACCACTCATCCCATCCCATGGAACGATAAGAAGGGATGGGATGCGTTGATGGGATCCCATGCTCATCTCTAGTCTACATCTACAATATGTATAGATAAGCACAAAGAGAGACGTAAACAACTCCGTGTTGTCCCAAGGTTCTATAATAGACAAACAATGCGTATTCAGTACAAAACTACAATAGACAAGAGTAGCGAAAGATGATTCGTTCTGGCGCCACCTTCCCACCTTCTCAAGAGGGTGTGAGGTCTATGTAGCCCCACGCTAAAGAGAATGTGAGCCCCACTCTAAAACTAACCCCACGCATGGGGTCACATATATCTCACAACCTCTTTAGCGTGAGGTTATCACCGTCTTTTCCAAGTTACAGTCGTTCAAATTTGGGGTAGTTTTCACAATTTTACCTCGACTTGATTCTTTTTACAATTTCCCAAAAAAAGTTAGTCCTTTAAGGTTTCATCCATCGCTGTATACCTACTAAATTTCCGCCTAGATTTTCAACAGTTCCTGGTAGTAAAAACTTCAAGAAATCCAAATTTGCAAACCGTAAGTTCCCACGGTCTTTTGTTTCCAAGTTACAACCGTTCAAACCTGGCGTTGTTTTCTCAATTTTACCTCAACTTGATTTTTTTACAATTTCCCAAAAAAAAGTTAGTCCGTTAAGGTTTCATCCATCGCTGTCTAACTACTAAATTTCCACCTAGATTTTCAACTTCCCCTTATAGCAAAAGCTCCAAGGAATCCAAATTTGCAAACCGGAACTTCCCACGGTCTTTTGTTTCCAAGTTACAACCGTTCAAACTTGGCGTTGTTTTCTCAATTTTACCTCACCTTGATATTTTTTACAATTTCCCAAAAAAAAGTTAGTCCTTTAAGGTTTCATCCATCGCTGTCTAACTACTAAATTTCCACCTATATTTTCAACTGCCCCTTATAGCAAAAACTCCAAGGAATCCAAATTTGCAAACTGGAAGTTCCCACGGTCTTTTGTTTCCAAGATACAACCGTTCAAACTTGGCGTTGTTATCTCAATTTTACCTCAACTTGATTTTTTTTACAATTTTCCAAAAAAAGTTAGTCCTTTAAGGTTTCATCCATCGCTGTCTAACTACTAAATTTCCACCTATATTTTCAACTGCCCCTTATAGCAAAAACTCCAAGGAATCCAAATTTGCAAACCGGAAGTTCCCACGGTCTTTTGTTTCCAAGTTACAACCGTTCAAACTTGGCTTTGTTTTCTCAATTTTACCTCGACTTCATTTTTTTACAATTTCCCAAAAAAAGTTAGTCCTTTAAGATTTCATGCGTGGCTGTCTAACTACTAAATTTCCACCTAGATTTTCAACTGCCCTTTATAGCAAAAACTCCAAGGAATCGAAATTTGCAAACCGGAAGTTCCCAAGGTCTTTTGTTACCAAATTAGAACCGTTCAAACTTGGCGTTGTTTTCTCAATTTTACCTCAACTTGATATTTTCACAATGTCCCAAAAAAAAGTTAGTGCTGCAAGGTTTCATCCATCGCTGTCTATCTACTAAATTTTCACCTAGATTTTCAACTGCCCCTTATAGAAAAAACTCCAAGGAATCCAAATTTGCAAACCGGAAGTTCCCACGGTCTTTTGTTTCCAAGTTACAACCGTTCCAACTTGGCGTTGTTTTCTCAATTTTACCTCACTTGATTTTTTCACAATTTCCCAAAAAAAGTTAATCCTTCAAGGTTTTATCCATCGCTGTCTAACTACTAAATTTCCACCTAGATATTCAACTGCCCCTTATAGCAAAAACTGCAAGGAATCCAAATTTGCAAACCGGAAGTTCCAACGGTCTTTTGTTTCCAAGTTACAACCGTTAAACTTGGCGTTGTTTTCTCAATTTTACCTCAACTTGTTTTTTTACAATTTCCCAAAAAAAGTTAATCCTTCAAGGTTTCATGCATGGCTGTCTAACTACTAAATTTCCGCCTAGATTTTCAATTGCCCCTTATAGCAAAAACTATGAGGAATCCAAATTTGCAAACCGGCAGCTCCCACGGTCTTTTGTTACCAAGTTATAACCGTTCAAACTTGTCATTGTTTTCTCAATTTTACCTCAACTTGTTTTTTACAATTTCCCAAAAAAAAGTTAGTACTTCAAGGTTTCATCCATCGCTGTCTAACTACTAAATCTCCACCTAGATTTTCAACTGCACCTTATAGCAAAAACTCCAAGGAATCCAAATTTGCAAACCGGAAGTTCCCACCGTCTTTTGTTTCCAACTTACAACCATTCAAACTTGGTGTTGTTTTCTCAATTTTACCTCAACTTGATTTTTTTACAATTACCCAAAAAAAAGTTAGTCCTTTAAGGTTTCATCCATCGCTGTCTAACTACTAAATTTCCGCCTAGATTTTCAACTACCCCTTATAGCAAAATCTCCAAGGATTCCAAATTTGCAAACCGGAAGTTCCCACTGTCATTTGTTTCCAAGCTACAACCGTTTAAACTTGGCGTTGTTTTCTCAATTTTACCTCAACTTGATTTTTCTACAATTTCCCAAAAAAAAGTTAGTCCTTTAAGGTTTCATCCATCGCTGTCTAACTACTAAATTTCTGCCTAGATTTTCAACTGTTCCTGGTAGTAAAAACTCCAAGGAATCCAAATTTGTAAACCGGAAGTTCCCACCGTGTTTTGTTTCCAAATTACAGCTGCTTAAACTTGGCGTAGTTTTCACAATTTTACCTCGACTTGATTTTTTTACAATTACCCAAAAAAAGCTAATCCTTCAAGGTTTCATCCATCGGTGTCTAACTACTAAATTTCCGCCTAGATTTTCAACTACCCCTTATAGCAAAGTCTCCAAGGATTCCAAATTTGCAAACCGGAAGTTCCCACTGTCATTTGTTTCCAAGCTACAACCGTTTAAACTTGGCGTTGTTTTCTCAATTTTACCTCAACTTGATTTTTCTACGATTTCCCAAAAAAAAGTTAGTCCTTTAAGGTTTCATCCATCGCTGTCTAACTACTAAATTTCTGCCAAGATTTTCAACTGTTCCGCATAGTAAAAACTCTAAGGAATCCAAATTTGCAAACCGGAAGTTCCCACGGTCTTTTGTTTCCAAGTTGCAACCGTTCAAATTTGGCGTTGTTTTCACAATTTTACCTCAACTTGATTTTTTTACAATGTCCCAAAAAAAAGTTAGTGCTGCAAGGTTTCATCCATCGCTGTCTAACTACTAAATTTCCACCTAGATTTTCAACTGACCCTGGTAGCAAAAACTCCAAGGAATCCAAATTTGCAAACCGGAAGTTCCCACTGTCTTTTGTTTCCAAGTTACAACCGTTCAAATTTGGCGTTGTTTTCTCAATTTTACCTCGACTTGATTTTTTTACAATTTCCCAAAAAAAGGTTACTGCTTTAAGGTTTCATCCATCGCTGTCTAACTACTAAATTTCGGCCAAGATTTTCAACTGTTCCGTATAGCAAAAACTCTAAGGAATCTAAATTTGCAAAGCGGAAGTTCCCACTGTCTTTTGTTTCCAAGTTACAACCGTTCAAACTTGGCTTAGTTTTCACACTTTTACCTCAACTTGATTTTTTTACAATTTTCCAAAAAAAGTGAATCCTTCAAGGTTTCATCCATCGCTGTCTAACTACTAAATTTCCACCTAGATTTTCAACTGCCCCTTATAGCAAAAACTCCAAGGAAACCAAATTTGCAAACCGGAAGTTCCCACAGTCTTTTGTTTCCAAGTTACAACCGTTCAAACTTGGCGTTGTTTTATCAATTTTACCTCAACTTGATTTTTTTACAATTTCCCGAAAAAAAGTTAGTCCTTCAAGGTTTCATCCATCGCTGTCTAACTACTAAATTTCCACCTAGATTTTCAACTGTTCCGTATAGCAAAAACTGTAAGGAATCCAAATTTACAAGCCCGAAGTTCCCACCGTCTTTGGTTTCCAATTTCCAAGTTACAACCGTTCAAACTTGGCGTAGTTTTCACAATTATACCTCAACTTGATTTTTTTACAATTTCCCAAAAAAAGTTAGTCCTTTAAAGTTTCATCCATCGCTGTCTAACTACTAAATTTCTGCCAAGATTTTCAACTGTTCCGCATAGCAAAAACTCCAAGGAATCCAAATTTGCAAACCGGAAGTTCCCACTGTCTTTTGTGTCCAAGTTACAACCGTTCATACTTGGCGTAGTATTCACAATTTTACCTCAACATAGACCTCAAACCCTTTTGAGAAGGTGGGAAGGTGGCACCAGAACGAATCATCTCTCCCTATCATCTCTACTGACAAGAGTAGATAGAAATACCATACTGAGTCCTGAGAAACTATCGATCTTTTAGATGAGAAGCCCAGGCAGATTAAAGTCGGTACCTCAAGATTCCTCAAGGTGTAAGTAGGTAGAGGAGGTCATAGCAGTAGCAGTAGCGCCACAGAAAGACCTCAAGGTTCCATAATTTGTAAACAAAGCGTGTTCAGCAAGGAACTACAATAGACAAGACTAGATAACAGTGCCACGTTGGGTCCTTTAAATAGAAAGAAACTCTCTATCTTGTAGATAAGAACCAAGGGAAGCCGAGACAGGGTAATATTGGTGCCTCAAGGTTCCATAATAGGCAAACTAAGCGTGTTCAGGAAGGAAGTACAATAGACAAGACTAGATAAAACGAAGAAACTATCTATCTTATAGATAGGAACCAAGAGAAGCCTAGAGAACCGAATTTTGTTGTCCCAAGGTTCCATAATTACTAAGAAAACTTAGAAGAAAGAAAGAGAATAAGAAAATTAGTAATTAAAGCCTCGACAGAACTAAACGAAAACTGGACTAGACGAAACTAATAACTAAATTCTAGACTAGATTAGACAAGACGTTTGGATAAAACTACTCGAAATTAGACGCTAGGAGATTAGACACATTTGGGCAAGACTAGTCCAAACTAAACAAAACTTTGTATGTTGGTTGCAAACCCTAGACAAAATAACGCTGGAATAGAATTAACAATTTCTTACGATAAGTTGGATTTGTTTGTTGTTTGTAGTGTTATGTTGTATGCAAGCCAAGTCGCAGAAGGCAGACATGTGCACCGGAAACCAAGCAGGAAACTGATTAGCCGCTATCGAACTTATGTCCGGTTTTGCATTCCAAATTTTCAGCGCCGTTTTCAAACTCGTCTTGTATCGTGTAGTCCTTAGCGGGCAAATCGTGCGCCGTCGTCGCGCTATAAATAAAACTTCGATTTCTATCTGTTAGCAGTAAAGGAACGAACATGTCTGTTATACACTGTGCACTGTTTCTCTGTTTGACCTTCGTTGGCCGGAATGCGGCCGATAAACAAAACAAGGTGATTTCTTCAGTTGTAACAAACAGTTTAGTTTCCACGGATAATTTATCTTTCAATTTTAGGTTGAGATTAGCTTGTTTTACGACTCCTTGTCCCCCGACACTAAATTGTTGTTCGAGGAGCATTTAAAGCCCATCGTCGGCTTTGATAACGTCACGCTGCAACTCTTCCCCAATGGAAAAACCACGGTGAGTCCTTTGCAACGAGTCCGAAACTTCGCAGTTATTTGCAAAAGTTTAATGTTTGTGCGACCGATCGATACGTGTCGTCTGACGTGCGGTGATAATTATTCATGTGCTGCATGCCCCATATACTTCCTGGGCGGGTTTTTACGTCGAGGTGTAACGACATTTGGTTTATTTAAGTTTTACTGATTAAGTGACACATTTCGTTTTAATTTGTCATTATAAATGACAGTATTTGACATAACAGGTGTCAATGTATGCCATTTTGACAATATATCGCATTTATACAACACTAGGCAGATAATACTAGGCAGACGAGACAGACAAGACTCGACAGACAAGACTCGGCAGATGAGAATCGGCAGACAAGACTCTGCAGATAAAACTCCGCAGACAAAACTCGGCAGATAAGACTCGGCAGACAAGACTCAGCAGACAGGGCTCGGCAGACAAGACTCGGTAGACAAAACACGCCAGACAAAACTCGGCCGAGAAAACTCGGCACACAAGACTTGGCAGACAAGACTCGACAGACAAGACTTGACAGACAAGACTCGGTAGACAGGACTTGGCAGAGAATGCTAGGCAGACAAGACTCGGCAGACAATACTCGGCAGACAAGACACGCCAGAAAAGACTCGGCCGAGAATACTCGGCAGACAAGACTTGGCAGACAAGACTCGGCAGACAAGACTCGGCAGGCAAGACTCTACAGGCAAGACTCGACAGACAAGACTTAGTAGACAGGACTTGGCAGAGAAGGCTGGGCAGACAAGACTCGGCAGACAAGACTCGGCCGAGAATACTGGGCCTACTCGGCAAAGACTCGGCAGACAAGACTCGGCAGACAAGATTTGGCAGACAAAATTCGACAGACAAGACTCAGCAGACAAGACTCGGCAGTCAAGACTCGGCAGGCAAGACTCGACAGGCAAGACTCGACAGGCAAGACTCGGCAGGCAAGACTCGGCAGACAAGACTCGGCAAACAAGACTCGGCAGAGAGGAGTCGGCAGACAAGACTCGGCAGATAAGACTCGGCAGACAAAATTCGGCATAGAATACTCGGCAGGCAAGACTAGACGGACAAAATTAGACGGACAAGACTCGACAGACAAGACTCGGCAGACAATACTCGGCAGATAAGGCTCGGCCCAGACGACTCGGCCTAGACGACGTGGCTGACAAGACCCGACAGACAAGACTCGACAGACAAGATTCGGCAAACAAGACACGGCAGACAAGACTCGGCAAACAAGACTCGACAGACAAGACTTAGTAGACAGGACTTGGCAGAGAAGGCTGGGCAGACAAGACTCGACAGACAAGACTCGGCAGACAATACTCGGCAGATAAGACTCGGCTCAGACGACTCGGCCGAGACGACGCGGTTGACAAGACCCGACAGACAAGACTCGACAGACAAGACTCGTCAAACAAGACTCGATATGCAAGACTCGGCAGACAATACTATTCACATCAATATACATCACATATATTCAATCCTTGAGATAAAAGGCTTAATAAACAAGACTAGACTGTGAATGAGTGTACTTAGTAATGTGGATTATACAGACTAATTATATTTACTTTGTCGAGCCTCTAGATAAATTGATAAGTGTCATCCAATTAAGCGAGTGCATTGATGTTATTCAACGGCAAATATAAGGGCAGCGATAAGCAAG
Source organism: Phosphuga atrata (assembly GCA_944588485.1). Classification (NCBI taxonomy): domain Eukaryota; kingdom Metazoa; phylum Arthropoda; class Insecta; order Coleoptera; family Silphidae; genus Phosphuga; species Phosphuga atrata. Next base: position 7,169,146 of record OX155904.1, on the reverse strand, counting down.
CCACACTGCAGTTAATAAATAAATGCGGTTCGCTATTGCAAGCTCGCCTTATATCCGTATCGGTTTTGACAATTCAATGTCACCGATATTAATGGGAACTCTTGTCAAATTTAAGCTTCAAAGTTGAGTGTCAACAGTGTCATAATTTATGGTTGTCAAATATGTTTGCATACGCTTTTAATTTTTGAAAGAAGTGAAGCCAAAGTTTTGGCATAAATTATGACATTTTTGACCTAAATGTTAACAATTTTGACAATAATTTTGACGTCATTGATAATCTTTAACTTAATTGATCAGAAACAAATAAAAATGACCAAGTCTTTGAATCTTTGAATGTCAAAAATGTTTGCATAAGCTTTTAATTTTTGAGAGAAGTGAAGCCATAGTTTTGGCATAAATTATGACATTTTTGACGTAAATGTTAACAATTTTGACAATAAATTTGACGTCATTGATAATCTTTAACTTAATTGATCAGAAACAAATAAAAATGACCAAGTCTTTGACATGAAACTCTTGACAAAAATAATGACAACTCTTGACAAGAGTAATTACAACTCTTGACATCAAACTCTTGACAAGAATAATCACAACAGTTTTCAATAATCACAAGTTTTGACATCAATCTCTTGACAAGAATAATGACAAGTCCAGACAAGTATATGGCAATTCTTGACTTAATATTTTTGACAAAAATTACGACAACTCTTGACAAGAATAATAGCAACTCTAGATATCAAACTTTTGACAAGAATAATAACAACTCTTGGTAAGAATAATCACATCTCTTGACATCAATCTCTTGACAAGAATAATGACAAGTCCAGACAAGAAAAATGGCAATTCTTGATTTAAAACTTTTCACAAAAAATACGACAACTATTTACAAGAATAATAGCACCTCTAGATATCAAACTTTTGACAAGAATAATAACAACTCTTGGTAAGAATAATCACAACTCTTGACATAAAACACTTGACAAAAATAATGACAAGTCCAGACAAGAAAAATTGCAATTCTTGACTTCAAACTTTTGACAAAAATAACGACAACTCTTGACAAGAATAATAGCAACTCTAGATATCAAACTTTTCACAAGAATAATAACAACTCTTGGTAAGAATAATCACATCTCTTGACATCAAACTCTTGACAAGAATAATGACAAGTCCAGACAAGAAAAATGGCAATTCTTGACTTAAAACTTTTGACAAAAAATACAACTATTTACAAGAATAATAGCAACTCTAGATATCAAACTTTTGACAATAATAATAACAACTCTTGGTAAGAATAATCACAACTCTTGACATCAAACTCTTGACAAGAATAATGACAAGTCCAGACAAGAAAAATGGCAATTCTTGACTTACAACTTTTGACAAAAATTACGACAACTCTTGACAAGAATAATAGCAACTCTTGATAACAAACTTTTGACAAGAATAATGACAACTCTTGGTAAGAATAATCACAACTCTTGACATAAAACACTTGACAAGAATAATGACAAGTCCAGACAAGAAAAATTGCAATTCTTGACTTCCAACTTTTGACAAAAATAACGACAACTCTTGACAAGAATAATAGCAACTCTTGATAACAAACTTTTGAAAGAATAATGACAACTCTTGGTAAGAATAATCACAACTCTTGGTAAGATAATCACAACACTTGACAAGAATAATGACAAGTCCAGACAAGAAAAATTGCAATTCTTGACTTCCAACTTTTGACAAAAATAACGACAACTCTTGACAAGAATAATAGCAACTCTTGATATCAAACTTTTGACAAGCATAATGACAACTCTTGACAAGAATAATCACAACTCTTGACATAAAACACTTGACAAGAATAATGACAAGTCAAGACAAGAAAAATTGCAATTCTTGACTTCAAACTTTTGACAAAAATAACGACAACTCTTGACAAGAATAATAGCAACTCTTGATATCAAACTTTTGACAAGCATAATGACAACTCTTGACAAGAATAATCACAACTCTTGACATAAAACACTTGACAAGAATAATGACAAGTCTAGACAAGAAAAAAATGCAAATCTTGACTTCCAACTTTTGACAAAAATAACGACAACTATTGACAAGAATAATAGCAACTCTTGATAACAAACTTTTGAAAGAATAATGACAACTCTTGGTAAGAATAATCACAACTCTTGGTAAGAATAATCACAACTCTTGACATAAAACACTTGACAAGAATAATGACAAGTTCAGACAAGAAAAATTGCAATTCTTGACTTCCAACTTTTGACAAAAATAACGACAACTCTTGACAAGAATAATAGCAACTCTTGATATCAAACTTTTGACAAGCATACAAGCATAATGACAACTCTTGACAAGAATAATCACAACTCTTGACATAAAACACTTGACAAAAATAATGACAAGTCCAGACAAGAAAAATTGCAATTCTTGACTTCCAACTTTTGACAAAAATAACGACAACTCTTGACAAGAATAATAGCAACTCTTGATATCAAACTTTTGACAAGCATAATGACAACTCTTGACAAGAATAATCACAACTCTTGACATAAAACACTTGACAAGAATAATGACAAGTCTAGACAAGAAAAATTGCAATTCTTGACTTCCAACTTTTGACAAAAATAACGACAACTCTTGACAAGAATAATAGCAACTCTTGATATCAAACTTTTGACAAGCATAATGACAACTCTTGACAAGAATAATCACAACTCTTGACATAAAACACTTGACAAGAATAATGACAAGTCCAGACAAGAAAAATTGCAATTCTTGACTTCCAACTTTTGACAAAAATAACGACAACTCTTGACAAGAATAATAGCAACTCTTGATATCAAACTTTTGACAAGCATAATGACAACTCTTGAAAAGAATATTCACAACTCTTGACATAAAACACTTGACAAGAATAATGACATGTCCAGACAAGAAAAATTGCAATTCTTGACTTCCAACTTTTGACAAAAATAACGACAACTCTTGACAAGAATAATAGCAACTCTTGATATCAAACTTTTGACAAGCATAATGACAACTCTTGACAAGAATAATCACAACTCTTGACATAAAACACTTGACAAGAATAATGACAAGTCTAGACAAGAAAAAATGCAATTCTTGACTTCCAACTTTTGACAAAAATAACGACAACTCTTGACAAGAATAATAGCAACTCTTGATAACAAACTTTTGAAAGAATAATGACAATTCTTGGTAAGAATAATCACAACTCTTGGTGAGAATAATCACAACTCTTGACATAAAACACTTGACAAGAATAATGACAAGTCCAGACAAGAAAAATGGCAATTCTTGACTTAAAACTTTTGACAAAAAATACGACAACTATTTACAAGAATAATAGCAACTCTAGATATCAAACTCTTGACAAGAATAATAGCAACTCTTGATATCAAACTTTTGACAAGAATAATGACAACTCTTGACAAAAATAATCACAACTCTTGACATAAAACACTTGACAAGAATAATGACAAGTCCAGACAAGAAAAAATGCAATTCTTGACTTCAAACTTTTAACAAAAATAACGACAACTCTTGACAAGAATAAACGCAACTCTTGATATCAAACTTTTGACAAGAATAATGACAACTCTTGACAAGAATAATCACAACTCTTGACATAAAACACTTGACAAGAATAATGACAAGTCCAGACAAGAAAAAATGCAATTCTTTACTTCAAACTTTTGACAAGAATAATGACAACTGTTGACAAGAATAATCACAACTCTTAACATAAAACACTTGAAAAGAATAATGACAAGTCAAGACAAGAAAAATTGCAATTCTTGACTTCAAACTTTTGACAAAAATAACGACAACTCTTGACAATAATAATAGCAACTCTTGATATCAAACTTTTGACAAGCATAATGACAACTCTTGACAAGAATAATCATAACTCTTGACATAAAACACTTGACAAGAATAATGACAAGTCCAGACAAGAAAAATTGCAATTCTTGACTTCCAACTTTTGACAAAAATAACGACAACTCTTGACAATAATAATAGCAACTCTTGATATCAAACTTTTGACAAGCATAATGACTACTCTTGACAAGAATAATCACAACTCTTGACATAAAACACTTGACAAGAATAATGACAAGTCCAGACAAGAAAAATTGCAATTTTTGACTTCAAACTTTTGCCAAAAATAACGACAGCTCTTGACAAGAATAATAGCAACTCTTGATATCAAACTTTTGACAAGCATAATGACAACTCTTGACAAGAATAATCACAACTCTTGACATAAAACACTTGACAAGAATAATGACAAGTCTAGACAAGAAAAAATGCAATTCTTGACTTCCAACTTTTGACAAAAATAACGACAACTCTTGACAAGAATAATAGCAACTGTTGATATCAAAGTTTTGACAAGCATAATTACAACTCTTGACAAGAATAATCACAACTCTTGACATAAAACACTTGACAAGAATAATGACAAGTCTAGACAAGAAAAATTGCAATTCTTGACTTCAAACTTTTGACAAAAATAACGACAACTCTTGACAAGAATAATAGCAACTCTTGATATCAAACTTTTGACAAGCATAATGACAACTCTTGACAAGAATAATCACAACTCTTGACATAAAACACTTGACAAGAATAATGACAAGTCTAGACAAGAAAAAATGCAATTCTTGACTTCCAACTTTTGACAAAAATAACGACAACTCTTGACAAGAATAATAGCAACTCTTGATAACAAACTTTTGAAAGAATAATGACAACTCTTGGTAAGAATAATCACAACTCTTGACATAAAACACTTAACAAGAATAATGACAAGTCCAGACAAGATAAATTGCAATTCTTGACTTCAAACTTTTGACAAAAATAACGGAAACTCTTGACAATAATAATAGCAACTCTTGATATCAAACTTTTGACAAGCATAATGACAACTCTTGACAAGAATAATCACAACTCTTGACATAAAACACTTGACAAGAATAATGACAAGTCTAGACAAGAAAAATTGCAATTCTTGACTTCAAACTTTTGACAAAAATAACGACAACTCTTGACAAGAATAATAGCAACTCTTGATATCAAGCTTTTGACAAGCATAATGACAACTCTTGACAAGAATAATCACAACTCTTGACATAAAACACTTGACAAGAATAATGACAAGTCTAGACAAGAAAAAATGCAATTCTTGACTTCCAACTTTTGACAAAAATAACGACAACTCTTGACAAGAATAATAGCAACTCTTGATAACAAACTTTTGAAAGAATAATGACAACTCTTGGTAAGAATAATCACAACTCTTGACATAAAACACTTGACAAGAATAATGACAAGTCCAGACAAGAAAAATTGTAATTCTTGACTTCAAACTTTTGACAAAAATAACGACAACTCTTGACAATAATAATAGCAACTCTTGATATCAAACTTTTGACAAGCATAATGACAACTCTTGACAAGAATAATCACAACTCTTGACATAAAACACTTGACAAGAATAATGACAAGTCTAGACAAGAAAAATTGCAATTCTTGACTTCAAACTTTTGACAAAAATAACGACAACTCTTGACAAGAATAATAGCAACTCTTGATATCAAGCTTTTGACAAGCATAATGACAACTCTTGACAAGAATAATCACAACTCTTGACATAAAACACTTGACAAGAATAATGACAAGTCTAGACAAGAAAAAATGCAATTCTTGACTTCCAACTTTTGACAAAAATAACGACAACTCTTGACAAGAATAATAGCAACTCTTGATAACAAACTTTTGAAAGAATAATGACAACTCTTGGTAAGAATAATCACAACTCTTGACATAAAACACTTGACAAGAATAATGACAAGTCCAGACAAGAAAAATTGCAATTCTTGACTTCAAACTTTTGACAAAAATAACGACAACTCTTGGCAATAATAATAGCAACTCTTGATATCAAACTTTTGACAAGCATAATGACAACTCTTGACAAGAATAATCACAACTCTTGACATAAAACACTTGACAAGAATAATGACAAGTCTAGACAAGAAAAATTGCAATTCTTGACTTCAAACTTTTGACAAAAATAACGACAACTCTTGACAAGAATAATTAATAGCAACTTTTGACAAGCATAATGACAACTCTTGACAAGAATAATCACAACTCTTGACAAGAATAATGACAAGTCCACACAAGAAAAATGGCAATTCTTGACATAAAACTTTTGACAAAAATAATGACTTCTTTACACGAATAATCACAACTCTTGTCATCAAACTCTTGCCTAGAATAATAGCAACTCTTAACAAGAATAATGACATCTCTTGACATCAATGTTAAATGTTTTTGATGAAAACGATTTTTAGTATATTTTTGATGGCCGTAATAAAACGTACGTCTTCACCTGCCCCAACGGCGAAGTCGAGTGTTTCACCAACATGGTGCACACCTGCACGCTGCGTCCGCCGAGCCCCAACGACTCCTTCCAGCAGCACCGGGTCACCAAAGACCAGTTCAACTTCCTATTTTGCCTCGTGGGCAAGGGCAAGAACGTCTCCGTGGACGCGCAAACGGCGAACGTCCAAAGCTGCGCGAGCAACAACAGCGTCAGCGCCGACGACGTCCTGCAATGCGCCAAAGGACCGGATGGTAATTCAATATTTTAATGACGCGAGTGACGGATTCCATGCGGTAAATATTTTTTTTCAGGAAAAAATTTGCAGACTATCGTTCGGTCGATTACAACGACCACCGAGAACGTCTTTAAAGAAGAGAAAATTCCGCTGATCATTGTAAACCAGGAAGCCACTGCAGAAATGCCGCGGTTTAAGGAAATGATTTGCGAAAATTTGAAAATTGAGGATGCATGCAGTGGCGCGGATTTGGCAACATTCAATTTACTGATACTTTCATTTGCCTGGCTTGTTTGCAAAATGATATACTGATTGGAAGGTAACTATTTCGCTGCAGAGATTAGACAGATGACGGATAAACTAGACAGATAAGACTTCACTCGACTTAAATTTGTCATGTTTGACAATATTTGAGATTATAAAAAAAACAATTTGCAATTTTTGACGTTTTGTTTATTTAATTGGATTGTTTGAGGCAAACGAGAGTTGTAAGAAGCATATTACGTAAGAGCGGAACAGTTAAAGCGTAATTCCGCAAGCACGTAATTGCCTTACAACTCGAATTATGTACTATACTTTATCTACGACCACACTAATTTGTTTCTGTTTAATAAGAAAAATATGTTTGGTGTAACAAATTTATTTCTTATTAGGTACTTTATTTAACATTATAATAAACAAACAGTTGTATTTTCAAACTTAAAACAAACGGAACACAGCCTGAATATATAAATATATTCAGCCTTTCCGGAGCTCTATAACAAATAACTTATAACAAAGTTCATGCTAGATTTGTTTTGGTAGTCCGAAAAAGACTCAATAATTGTTATAGAGCTCCGGAAAGGCTGAATATATTTATATATTCAGGCTGTGTTCCGTTTGTTTTAAGTTTGTATGATTTTTTATAACGTAGGATGGTTTCAACAATTCTATGTTATCACTTGTATTTTCATATATAACTGTTACTCGATATTATTTAACTTGATAGAAATGAAAAGAAATACATTCTTAATGGTTACATACCTTATTATTTAGTACTTATTTGGGTTAAACTGGATTAAGAGTGCTCATAGATATAGGCAACCCAAAGTACGCACTGTCAATTTCCGTTAATTAGAATTGTATCACGTTCAGCGCCCCGAACGTATGAGAACATAGCAGCAGCTCTCAACCAATCAACGAATCGTAAACCAAACGCACGTGTGTGTTATCAATCATAACTTAACATTAATCGCGGACTGTTACATACAGGGACGTCCCTAGCAAGTGCGGGGCCCAGGGCAAAAAATAATTTTGGGGCACCACCAGACTATTTTTTTATAATTTAAAATCTACAAAATAATATTGGATTTTGAAATTTAATTGTAAAGACAAAACAAGTATAATAAATACTGTTTATTTGTTTTGCACAAGAAAAATAAAAAAAGCAAAATAAATCTATCTTTACTTAGTAGTAAAGCAAAAAAGAATGAAAAACAATGTAAAATCGAAACCTGTCGGTTCGCATAAGCCTGTGGGGCCCTCAGAGCGCCGAGCCCAGGGCCTGGGCCCCGCTCGCCCCGGTCTAAGGACGGCTCTGGTTACATACTTGTGTGTTATGATGTATTTACATAGTCCACGAACTGTACACTAATGGGCTTTTACAATAGTGGTCGTAGATAAAAGTATTTTACTTTACTTTAAGTAAATTTGTCTGAAATTAGATATTTCAAAATATCATTTGAACATTACTTACAATCAAACGCTTGACAAATTTCGCTTGAAATCTTAAAATCATTTATCAAAAAAATCAAAATTTCGACATTCCAGTTTGACATAAAACTATTGTATTCAAAATTTATGTCTAAATTCATATCAATCAATCTGACATTCCAGTTTGACATAAAACATTTTGACATTTGAAAAATTTGAAAAATTAATCTCAAAATTTGGATACTGATTAAATAATAATAATTAAAATATTTTTTTATCAAATTTGATGTGTTTTAACTAAAGATATTGTCAAATGTTCGAAATTGAAAACATTAAATTTGCACGTTTTGACATTTGAAAATTAATTCTGCAACAAAAAAATTAACAATGCAGCTTGTCATTCTGACAATATTTTTATTTCTGGAAAGGAGAAATATTCAACTCGATATTTTTAATATTTTGATTGTAAATCCTTCGCCAAAAATATTAAAAGAAAGTTTTAATTTTGTTATTTATTTTAGTTTTTCGAAAAGAAAACATTAAATTTGCAATTTTTGACATTTGAAAATGAAACCTGGAAAAGAATTTGACAATAGAGCTTGTCATTCTGACAATATTTTTATTTCTGAAGAAGAAACATTCAACTCGATATTTTTTATATTTTCGCCAAATAATATTTCGCCAAAAAATTTCAAAATGTACATTTTTAATATTTTCATTGCAAATTCTTTCCCAAAAACATTAAAAAAATGTTTTAAATTTGTCATTCATTTTAGTTTTTCGAAAAGAAAACATTAAATCTGCAATTTTTGACATTTGAAAATGAATTCTGCAAAGGAATTTGACATTGCCATTGAGCTTGTCATTCTGACAATATTTTTATTTCTGAAGAAGAAACATTCAATTCGACATTTTTAATATTTTGATTGTAAATTCTTCGCAAAAAAAAAATAAAAAAATGTTTTAAATTTGTCATTTATTTTAGTTTTTCAAAGAGAAAACACATTAAATTTGCAATTTTAGACATTTGAAAATGTATTCTGCAAAAGCATTTGACAATACAGCTTGTCATTCTGACAATATTTTAATTCTGAAAAGAAGAAACATTCAACTCGACATTTTAAATATTTTGATTGTAAATTCCTCGCCAAAAAATTAAAAAAAAAATGTACATTTTTAATATTTTGATTACAAATTCTTCGCCAAAAAAATATAAAAAAAATGTTTTAAATTCGTTATTCAATTTAGTTTTTCGAATAAAAAACACATTAAATTTGCGATTTTTGACATTTGAAAATGAATTCCGCAAAAGAATTTGACATTATCATTGAGCTTGTCATTCTGACAATATTTTAATTCTGAAAAGAAGAAACATTCAACTCGACATTTTAAATATTTTGATTGTAAATTCCTCGCCAAAAAATTAAAAAAAAAATGTACATTTTTAATATTTTGATTACAAATTCTTCGCCAAAAAAATATAAAAAAAATGTTTTAAATTCGTTATTCAATTTAGTTTTTCGAATAAAAAACACATTAAATTTGCGATTTTTGACATTTGAAAATGAATTCCGCAAAAGAATTTGACATTATCATTGAGCTTGTCATTCTGACAATATTTTTATTTCTGAAGAAAAAACATGACGAGTTGATCATTTTTAATATTTTGATTGTAAATTCTTCGCCAAAAAAATTTAAAAAAATGCAGATTTTTAATATTTTGATTGCAAATTCTTCGCCAAAAATATTTAAAAAAAATGTTTTAAATTCGTTATTCATTTTAGTTTTTCAAGTTTCCAGTTATAAAACCATTTTATTCAAAATTTATGTCAAAATTCATATCAATAAATCTGACATTTCCAGTTTGACAACACATTTTGACTTAAAAAATTAATATCAAAATTTGGATAATGATTAAATAATACGTGTCAAATTTGATGTGTTTTAAGTAAAAATATTGTCAAATGTTTGAAATTGAAAACTTTAAATTTGCAATTTTTGACATTTTAAAATGAATTCTGCAAAAGAATTTGACAATACAGCTTGTCAAATATTGTCTTCTGACAATATTTTTATTTCTGAAAAGAAAAAACAATCAACTTGATATTTTTATTTTTTTGATATGAATTCTTCGCCAAAAAAATTTAATTTTTAATATTTTTTTTATTTTACATTTTAGTTTTTCTATAAGAAAACACATTAAATTTGCGATTTTTGTCATTTGAAAATGAATTCTGCAAAAGAATTTGACATTATCATTGAGCTTGTCATTCTGACAATATTTTTATTTCTGCAGAAGAAACATTCAACTCGTCATTTTTAATATTTTGATTGTAAATTCTTCGAAAAAAAAAATTAAAAAAATGTAAATTTAATTAATTATTTTAATTTTTTTAATTAATTTAATATTAATTTTAATATTTTGATGCAAATTTGATGCAAAGATATTAAAAAAAATGTTTTAAATTCGTTATTCATTTTAGATTTTCAAGTTTCAAATTTGACATAAAACCATTTTATTCAAAATTTATGTTAAAATTCATATCAATAAATCTGACATTTCCAGTTTGACAACACATTTTGACTTAAAAAATTATTATCAAAATTTGGACAATGATGAAATAATACGTGTTTTATCAAATTTGATGTGTTTTAAGTAAAAATATTGTCAAATTTTCGAAATGGAAAATATTAAATTTGCAAGTTTTAACATTTGAAAATGAATTCGGCAAAAAAAATTGACAATACGGCTTGACATTCTGACAATATTTTTATTTCTGAATACAAGAAACATTCAACTCGATATTTTTAATATTTTGAGATGAATTCTTCGCTAAAATATTAAAAAAAAAATGTTTTAAATTTGTTATTAATATTAGTTTTTCGATAAGAAAACACATTAAATTTGCAATTTTTGACATTTGAAAATGAATTCTGCAAAAGAATTTAACAATACAGCTTGTCATTCTGACAATATTTTTATTTCTGAAAAGAAGAAACAATCAACTTGATATTTTTAATTTTTTTATATGAATTCTTCGCCAAAAAAATTTTATTTTTAATTTTTTTTTATTTTTCGATAAGAAAACACATTAAATTTGCGATTTTTGACATTTGAAAATTTCTGCAAGAGAATTTGAAATTCTGCAAGAGAATTTGACATTGTCATTGAGCTTGTCATTCTGACAATATTTTTATTTCTGAAGAATAAACATTCAACTCGACATTTTTAATATTTTGATTGTAAATTCTTCGCCAAATTTTTTTTTTTAAAAATGTACATTTTTAATATTTTGATGGCAAATTCTTCTACAAAAATATTTAAAAAAATGTATTAAATTCGTTATTCATTTTAGTTTTTTCAAAAGAAAACACATTAAATTTGCGATTTTTGACATTTGAAAATGAATTCTGCAAAAGAATTTGAGCTTGTCATTATGACAATATTTTTATTTCTGAAGAATAAACATTCAACTCGACATTTTTAATAAATGTAAATTCTTCGCCAAAAAAAAATTTTAAAAAATGTAAATTTTTAATATTTTGATTGCAAATTCTACGCAAAAAATACAAAAAAAATGTTTTAAATTTGTCATTTATTTTAGTTTTTTGAAGAGAAAACATTAAATTTGCAATTTTTACATTCTAAAATGAATTCTGCAAAAGAATTTTCTCAGAATGACAAAAGTTGTATTGTCACAGCTTTTGTCATTCTGACAATATTTTTATTTATGAAAAGAAGAAACATTCAACTCGATATTTTTAATATTTTGATTGTAAATTCCTCGACAAAAATTAAAAAAAAATGTAAATTTTTAATATTTTGATAGCAAATTCTTCGCCAAAAATATTAAAAAAATGTTTCAAATTTGTCATTCATTTTTGTTTAAAAAAAAAACACATTAAATTTGCATTTGATTTGCATTTTGATTTGCATTAAATTTTTGACATTGGAAAATGAATTCTGCAAAGGTATTTGACATTGTCATTGAGCATTGTCATTCTGACAATATTTTTATTTCTGAAGAAGAAAGATTAAAACTCGACATTTTTTATATTTTGATTGTAAATTTTTCTCCAAAAAATTTATAAAAATGTATATTTTTAATATTTTCATTACAAATTCTTCGCCAAAAATATTAAAAATAACTGTTTTAAATTTGTCAAGCATTTTAGTTTTTCAAAGAGAAAACACATTAAATTTGCAATTTTTGACATTTGAAAATGAATTCTGCAAAAGAATTTGACAATACAGCTTTTGTCATTCTGACAGTATTTTCATTTCTGAAAAGAAGAAACCTTCAACTTGACATTTTTTATATCTTGATTGTGAATTCTTCGCCAAAAAATTAAAAAAAAATTGTCATACTGGTACTGCTAATATTTGAAACGAAAAAACATCCAATTTGTAATTTATAACATTTATAATTGTAATTTAAAACATTTATAACATACCTTTTCATAGTTGAATTTTGTTATGCGCATGCGTCAATTTCCGCCTTGTTTCGGGCAAAAACTGCACACACTTTTTTGACGTATAACCAGTGAAAATAACAAAATGTGCCCGAAACTTTCATATTCCTGCCTTTTAAACAAAACGAACGCGCATGCGCTTAACTAACTGTAAGGTCTATTGTGAATTCGTCCGCAAAAAAAATTCTTCGAATTTTAATTTTACAAATTGCCACACTGATAGATAGGGCTTCACACGAGAGTCTCATTTCTGATCTCGTTCCGAAAAAATCATTTTCTTCGTAAATTTGAACCCGAGCAACCCGAACTTGCTGGAGCCCAGAACTAGCAAAAAAAATGTTTCGGCTGCACGTGTCATAGTTATAGATTGAAGACGAGATCAGAAACGAGACTCTCGTGTGAAACCCTACATACTGACAAAGTGCCATACTGACAATATTTTTCAAAAGAACACTCTTAAATAATTTGATATTTTGACATGACAATTTGATATTTCGACTTGACAGCTTGGATATGACAATTTGACATTTTAACATGATTAATTTGGCTTTAGGGCTTTCAGGATTAAGAAAATATATGTAAATCAAAGCTAAACTATTTATATAACATTATATTTAGATTAAATTTATGTCTGTGATAAGAAACACAAAACTTTCACTTCTTGCCGCCCTTTTTGCCCCCCTTGGCCGCATCTTTCCCAGCAACCTTCGGATCGCCACCCTTCTGACCACCACCACCTTTCCCCTTCTAAAAAATAAAAACTCGCAAAAATTCGCGAAATTGCAAAAAACAATACTCACGTCTTCTGTGCCTTTGTTGCCGCCTCCTTTTCCACCTTTTCCCATATTTTAAACCCTTATATCGTACGCAGAAACGCTTACAAGTTATTTTGCTTGGTTTATCAAGTTCAAACGCAATTCTCGATTCGCACTTGGCAGTTTCTACGCGTGGAAACGTTGCCAAAACAATTTATTTAGTTCTATTTTTGCAGATTTTCTCAGCTAGGCGTCACATCAACTAAACCAACGTCATTATTATTTAGACAATAACAATATAACTATAAATAAATATTAGTGTCTAATTATTTAGACTATATTGCTTAGTCGATTTTAGTTGTTTAATCAATTTTTATCTTGCGAACGGAAATAGCTAGCAAATTCGAATTTGCATATTTGTAACCAATTTCAAGAAATAGTCCAGTCATTTTAGTCAAAAAAGGGGTCAATATCGGAATCTAATGGAAGAAGCTGCATTTTTGTATAGACCTTTATTTTAGCAGGACAAATGTTGTCTCATATCAAGGACATGATGTGAGCGTCCTTAGATATTCAAGGTCAAAGCTCGCAAAAATCAGTTTTTTGGAGATATCTCGTTTTCTCTGCCTCCTATCGTATTTGCATTTATTATGAAAGTTGTATAGAATAACATTCTCTACAAATTCCATCTGAAACCTTTTTTATACGTCGATCTGTTTTTGATGTAGAGGGAGCAGAGTTTGGAGCGCTGATGAGCGACCATATACGTACTTCCGTTTTTTCCGGAGCCAGTTTGAGCATTTTGTTGTCCATCCACAGGTCAATCAAGAGCATCGCTTTATTGGCCTTCCTCATTACACCCTGCTCGGTTTTGTCTCGTACTACAAGTGCGAGATCGTCTGCAAAGCCGACGGACTCTACGCCTTCAGGCAGCTCGAGTTTGAGGACTCCGTCATACACTATGTTCCATAGTGTCGGGCCCATCACTGATCCTTGCGGCATTTTTTTTTTGTAGTCGTGCCGTTGTCTGATTCGACGAAGATCTCTCTTTCAGCTAGGTAGCTGTCTATCATCGCCAGAAGGTATGGTGCGAATCTACGCCGCGTCGCCTCATCGAGGATGTCTTGCCAGCAGGCCGAGTTGAAGGCGTTGCGCACATCCAGTGTCATAAGGGCGCATATTTTGCGAGTACTCCTGGTTTCTGGTTTTCTTCCTGGTTTTCGTCGGCGATGGCCACCACTTTCTTTATGGCGTCATCGAACCTAATAAGTTAAGGATATCGGGAAGAGACTGCTACAAGGATCCAAAACGTGACACTGCCATCAAAATATACAGCACAAACGACAACACGGTTACTAACAGCGACAATGGTCCCGGCTTCGTCTGGGTAGCACTAAAGAAGTTAGTTATATATAGCTGCTACTACTCACCCAACGATAGTTATCAACAGCTAGAAGCCTCGCCAAGCGAGCTGGGAAACAGCATCAGGAGGCGAAAATGCAAGGACATAATCGTAGCAGGAGACTTTAACGCCAAATCTGCGCTCTGGGGGAGCAAGAAAAACGACAAGAGAGGAGTCATCGTCGCGGAATGGCTTGCGGAACTGGACTTGGGGGTGATAAATAGGGGCGAGAAACCAACGTTTCAAAGACGGGAGTCGAGCTCTATAATTGATCTTATACTTCCCACCGCTCCGCTTGTATGCAACGTCAAGAAATGGGAAGTTCTCGATCGAGAAACCCTCAGCGACCACAATTACATCTACCTGGAACTAGGGAGCAAAACGGACTTTAGCCCAGCTGGAAGCCGGCACCACAACGGGGGGTGATCAACAAAAGACATTAAAGAGGAAAAAATGAATTGATAAAGAGCAGATGCACTGGAGCGACGCTTGATGAACTTGGCGGTGGTGGACTCGCCCGAAGGAATCGATTAAGAATCGAAAATCGATAAGGAATCGAATGATCGATTACCTTACGGCCATATGTAAAGACTGTCTGCCGGCCAAGAAAAGCTCTACCAGAAAGAAACAAGTCTACTGGTGGACTGAAGAAATAAGCAACACCAGAAAGATGTGTGGACAGGCCAGGCGAGCGTACCAGAGAACCAAAAAGAAAACCGCAGAGGAGGAGACTAGGAAGGTAGTCCTCAGATTAAATTATGTAGAGGCAAGGCGAACACTGCGGTTGTTGATCAACAATGAGAAAAGGCGATGCTGGACAAACCTCTGCGTGAGTATCGATGAAAACCCCTGGGGCGACACATATCAGATAGCCACCAGAGAGCTAAAGTGCAGAAGCTCTGGCTCGGAAAAAATCGTTCGCTCCTTCTGTCCTACTCATCCGGCCCGAACTCGGAGAGAGAGGCCAGAGACTATGCGAGGTGCCGGGATTTACAAATGAAGAACTCGCAGCTGCCAGCGACCGACTCAGTAAGGGCAGAGCTCCAGGGCCGGACTTGATACCTGCAAAAATCGACAAGGCAGCATGTAGGGTCGTTCCACATTATGTCCTCGATGTCATGAATGGCACGCTCAAACAGGGCATCTTCCCAAAAATAAGGAAAAAGGCCAAACTAATACTCTTACGAAAAGGCGACAAACCGGTCAATGAGACAACTTGCAACCTCTATGCCTGCTGGACACTGCAGGTAAACTGCTTGAGCAGATACTTCTCAAAAGGATGAAAGAAGAACGAAGCTGTGAGACCTCTCAAGAAACCAATACGGCTTCAGGGAAGGCCGATCAACCATTGACATATACAACCATTGACATACAAATAATTAAATAATGAAGTAAATGATTCTAAATATATTTTAGTGTTATTCTAATTCAAACCTAGGGATGGGGTTGGGTACTGCAAAATGAAACCCTAACGCCGGTAGATTGTAGATATGGTGGTGGCGACTTGTACTGCGACCTTTATAGATCTATTGTACCCCACCCTCCTCCTCCAAGTGTTGGTGTACTTACCCATTTAGAGCGCCTCCTCTAATCCTGATTTCTTTTGGAATTTCAGGATCTGGGTGGGATTCAAGGCCCGCAGCTCCTCTGTGTTCAAGCAGTGAGCCCCAAGGTACATCTGTCTCTTGCGGAGTAATGCTCCGCAGTCTTTGAACAGATGTATGGGGTTTCCTCTGCTGAGTCACAGAATCTGCATCCATCATCCTCCTCTAGGCCTAGGGCCTTGAGATGTTTCCTAAGTCTGCAGTGTCCCGTCAGGGCTCCTGTCAGAATTCTGAGCTTGTTCCTGCTTAATTTCAGGCAAGCTCCCGTTCTCTTCTGGTTAAAAGATCCCAGCATCACTTTGGATTGCCTTAGCCCTGGAAGTTCTTTCCAGGTTTTCATCCATTTTCCTCTTATTTCTTCATCTAAACTTTTGCGGATGGTGTTCACGCTCATACCGCAAAAGGGTTCCGGACCTATAAAGGGGCTACTGGATCCCTTGTTTGCTAGGTGATCGGCTTCTTCGTTTCCGTCTATAACAGTGTGTCCTGGTACCCAGTATAGCGTTACTTTATTATCCCTACCAAGCTAGTTCAGCTTCCCCACACAGTCCCATACCAGTTTGGATCTGATGGTGTATGAGCTAATGGCCTTGATGGCTGCTTGGCTATCTGACAGGATAGCAATTTTTGCGGTAGTTCCTGTCGAGGTTAAACTGTGCACATCTTTCGATTGCGTGTACCTCTGCTTGGAAGATACTTGGGGATGTTCCCATGGATTCGGAGTATCTGGTACGAGGTCCAAACACTCCTGCACCAGTGCCTTCCTTTGTCTTCGAACCATCTGTATACCACTTGATGGCATTTTGCTCTATGTGGTATGCTGAGGATTCGTCGCTCCAATCGGCTTTACTACTACACATTGCTGTGTAGTTTTTCTCGAAGTGGTATTTGCATACCATTTTGTCTTTTGGTACTTCCAGCCAGGGGATCTTGGCAGCGAGGCTGTTTCGGTCTCTGCTCCCGATTATTTTACCTCTGCCCATTCCTTCCTTGCTGAATCTTACGATCGCCGATCTGGCGGCGCTCCCCACCACAAGGTGCAGCGGAGTCAGATCCAGCAGCAGCTCCAATGCTGCTGTCGGACACGACCCCATCGCCCCCGTGATGCAGACACACGCCAGTCTTTGAATCTTCTCAAGCTGTTTCCTCATAGAGGCCAGCTTGATTCTACTGCCCCACGCAACTGCCCCATAAGTGATTGCAGGTCTCACTATCATGGTGTACATCCATCGCAGGATAGTGGGGTTAGCACAGGGTAGGGCCTAGTATCGATCCCTGTGGAACATCACTATTGACTTTAATTTGTCGTCCAGATTGCAGTATCAAGCTCCTGCAGCTTAAATAGCTTCTTACTATTCTTGTTAAGAAGAGGGATATGCCTTTTGATGTCAGACAGACAAGACTAGACAGACAAGACTAGACAGACAAGACTAGTGAAATAAATTGATTTTGACTAGACAGACAAGACTAGACAGACAAGACTAGACAGACAAGACTAGACAGACAAGACTAGACAGACAAGACTAGACAGACAAGACTAGACAGACAAGACTAGACAGACAAGACTAGACAGACAAGACTAGACAGACAAGACTAGACAGACAAGACTAGACAGACAAGACTAGACAGACAAGACTAGACAGACAAGACTAGACAGACAAGACTAGACAGACAAGACTAGACAGACAAGACTAGACAGACAAGACTAGACAGACAAGACTAGACAGACAAGACTAGACAGACAAGACTAGACAGACAAGACTAGACAGACAAGACTAGACAGACAAGACTAGACAGACAAGACTAGACAGACAAGACTAGACAGACAAGACTAGACAGACAAGACTAGACAGACAAGACTAGACAGACAAGACTAGACAGACAAGACTAGACAAACAAGACTAGACAGACAAGACTAGACAGACAAGACTAGACAGACAAGACTAGACAGACAAGACTAGACAGACTAGACAGACAAGACTAGACAGACAAGACTAGACAGACAAGACTAGACAGACAAGACTAGACAGACAAGACTAGACAGACAAGACTAGACAGACAAGACTAGACAGACAAGACTAGACAGACAAGACTAGACAGACAAGACTAGACAGACAAGACTAGACAGACAAGACTAGACAGACAAGACTAGACAGACAAGACTAGACAGACAAGACTAGACAGACAAGACTAGACAGACAAGACTAGACAGACAAGACTAGACAGACAAGACTAGACAGACAAGACTAGACAGACAAGACTAGACAGACAAGACTAGACAGACAAGACTAGACAGACAAGACTAGACAGACAAGACTAGACAGACAAGACTAGACAGACAAGACTAGACAGACAAGACTAGACAGACAAGACTAGACAGACAAGACTAGACAGACAAGACTAGACAGACAAGACTAGACAGACAAGACTAGACAGACAAGACTAGACAGACAAGACTAGACAGACAAGACTAGACAGACAAGACTAGACAGACAAGACTAGACAGACAAGACTAGACAGACAAGACTAGACAGACAAGACTAGACAGACAAGACTAGACAGACAAGACTAGACAGACAAGACTAGACAGACAAGACTAGACAGACAAGACTAGACAGACAAGACTAGACAGACAAGACTAGACAGACAAGACTAGACAGACAAGACTAGACAGACAAGACTAGACAGACAAGACTAGACAGACAAGACTAGACAGACAAGACTAGACAGACAAGACTAGACAGACAAGACTAGACAGACAAGACTAGACAGACAAGACTAGACAGACAAGACTAGACAGACAAGACTAGACAGACAAGACTAGACAGACAAGACTAGACAGACAAGACTAGACAGACAAGACTAGACAGACAAGACTAGACAGACAAGACTAGACAGACAAGACTAGACAGACAAGACTAGACAGACAAGACTAGACAGACAAGACTAGACAGACAAGACTAGACAGACAAGACTAGACAGACAAGACTAGACAGACAAGACTAGACAGACAAGACTAGACAGACAAGACTAGACAGACAAGACTAGACAGACAAGACTAGACAGACAAGACTAGACAGACAAGACTAGACAGACAAGACTAGACAGACAAGACTAGACAGACAAGACTAGACAGACAAGACTTGACAGACAAGACTAGGCAGACAAGACTAGACCGATAAGACTAGTCCGACAAGACTAGACGGACAAGACTAAACAGACTAGTCTTGGACCCTGAGAAAAGTATCTAAAGACTAGACCCACTCACTGAAATATATACTAACGTTAGTTAGATATTTGTCTCTGTATATATTTCAGTGTACCCACTAGACCGAAAAGATTGAAGTGAAATTGGCAACAATAAATCAATTTCCCCAAAAAAACTTTTCTGTTTCAAAAATAACCAAGAATTTTGTCTGTTATTTAATTCAAATTTTGTGAATGCAATTTAAAACAAAAAATGTGTACATTTTTCTGTAAACAAATACAATTTCAATATCCTTTCCTGTATTTATACCTAAAAAAGGCAATCTTCAACCAACACACAACAGTAACTTTAATTTTTCTAATGTTGGTTGTGCTTAAATAGACGCCACCGCGTATTGTATCTTTGGATATATGGTATCCAAACTGTGTTGCTGTCAAAAATTTCAACCAATCGCAGGTAAAAATCCAACAAACGTAGATAAGAGCCAAACTCAGGTATGTTAAAAAACGAGTTTAATTCACATTTGGCCCCCTTCAACCTCCACACAAGACACCCAAAGTTAAATCAATATATATTCACAATCTGTGAGGCCCCCTCCTATCAACAGCATAACCTAAAACGACCCTAATTAAACACATCAAATATGTCTGAAATCAATTGATTTAGAATAACTTTAACTGAATTAAACCTCTAGAAAACGAAACTGCGAAGGGATCCTCAAGTTGCAAATCAATGCAAAATCCTCCAATCGTTTTAATTTTATTTATAAAGAGAATTTTCGAGATTTGAGTCCAATTTCCTGGGCTCTAAACACTTTAATCAAATCTATTCTTCAGTGATAACTGTTACAGAATGTCCGATTCCGAGGGCAACTTCTCAGACGCCTCCGGGTCGGGCTCCCACGTCTCAAACCGCTCGCGTGCCTCCAGAGCCAGTGTCCGCAGCCGCTCTAGATCTCCAAGCCGCTCCAGATCCAGAAGCAAATCAAGGTCCGTCAGCAAATCTAGATCGAGGAGCCGATCAGCAAGCAGATCCGGGTAAAACATTACTAACAGATTTATATACAGTTAATAGCGTACAATAAACATTTGTGATATCTGCTTGTATACAGTGGTCAAATATGGTTAACGGTTTCTATCTCATTTATGTTTTACATTTCATTAATGATTGCTATCTCATTGATATTTTCTATATCTTCGATGATTTCTCTTCCTATATAGATCCTCGATTTCAAAGTCTTAATGTATTCTTTTGCAGGTCTGAGGCTAGAGAGGGTTCTGAACCGGAGGCTCCAGATGAGGAGGAGCCCGAAGGCGATTCACTGAATTCTGAGGAGTTCGATAGTGAGGAGGATGATAGTGATGATGGACGGGGGCGGAAGAGAAAGAAAAAGGATCGGTTCGGGGGTTTCATTATTGACGAGGCTGAGGTGAATCGACTTCTCCACTTCAATCGATTTTGTGTTTATAATTTGTTGTTTAGGTGGACGATGAAGTTGAAGATGAGGATGAGTGGGAAGAGGGGGCACAGGAGATCAGTATTGTGGCGAATGAGGTGATCGAGTCGGGACCCACCGCTAGGGAGATTGAGGGAAGGCGGAGAGGGACTAATATGTGGGAGTAAGTAATTATAGATTTCTACTACTGTGCCTATTATGGAACCTTGGGTAAAAAGTACTGTTAATGGATTTTATAAACTACTGTCCCTATTATGGAACCTTGGGGAGGTATTACTGTTATTGGATTTTATAAACCACTGTCCCTATTATGGAACCTTGGGGGGGGACTACTGTTATTGGATTTTATAAACCACTGTCCCTATTATGGAACCTTGGGGAGGACTACTGTTATTGGATTTTATGAACCACTGTCCCTATTATGGAACCTTGGGGAAAGACTACAGTCCCTATTATGGAACCTTGGGGAGGACTACTGTTATTGGATTTTATAAACCACTGTCCCTATTATGGAACCTTGGGGAAAGACTACTGTTATTTTATTAACTGCTGTCCCTATTATGGTACCTTGGGGAAAGAATACTGTTATTGAAATTTATAAACTACTGCTCCTATTATGGAAACTTGGGGAAACACTGTTTTCAACCGTTTAATTTATTGTTTTCTTGATTTAGTACACAAAAGGAGCATGAAATCGAGGAGTATCTAAGAAAGAAATATGCGGACGACAGCCTTCCAGCGAGACACTTCGGCGACGGTGGCGAGGAAATGTCCGACGAGATCACCCAACAAACCCTCCTGCCAGGAGTTAAGTAGGACAGCAACCACAAACCCCAAATGCAACCTCTTCAATGTGTCCGAATTTTTTTAGGGATCCGAACTTGTGGATGATCAAGTGCAGGATCGGCGAGGAGAAGTCGACCGTGCTCCATCTGATGCGGAAGTTCTTGGCCTTCCAGGGCACCGACAAGGCCCTCGAGATCAAGTCCGTCGTAGCTCCTGAAGGCCTCAAGGGCTACATCTACATCGAATCCCACAAACTGACCCACGTCAAAACCACCATCACCGACATCGGCACCCTGCGACAGGGAACCTGGCAGCAACATATGGTTCCCATCAAAGAAATGACGGACGTTCTTCGAGTGGTCAAAGAACAAACAGGTATCATGTCAAATCATGTAACATTAATTATGGTTGAATCTTGGAAATCTTAAGATTCTGTTGATTCCAGAGAGTCTTGAAATATTCGTAACATATTCGTGTCTTTAATTATCAGGACTGAAATCGAAGCAGTGGGTTCGGTTGCGTAGAGGCATTTACAAGGACGACATCGCCCAGGTGGATTACTTTGACACGGCGCAGAACCAGGTCCACTTGAAACTGCTGCCCAGAATCGACTACACCAAGCTCAGAGGAGCCTTGAGAACCACCCAATCAGTAAATGAATGCAATTCCTTGAAGTAAAACTTCTTTAGGCGCGACTTTAAATAAACCTGACGCTACCATCAACGAAGTTTTACTTCAACACTCCAGACTAAACTAATTTCACTGTTTACTCGCAGGGATCTGATGCAGAGAAAAGGAAGAAGAAGGGACGTCCCGCCAGCAAACCATTCGACGCTGAAGCTATAAGGCAAGATTTATCCACTTCGTAAATTAGGATTACGACTACCAACTGTAGTTTGTTTTAGGACTATTGGAGGCGAGGTGACGTCTGACGGTGACTTCCTCATCTTCGAGGGCAATCGTTACTCGCACAAGGGTTTCCTGTACAAGAACTTCACGCTCAGCGCCGTCATCACCGAAGGAGTGCGTCCGACCCTCGCCGAATTGGAACGCTTCGAGGAGGTTCCAGAATCCATCGATCTGGAACTACCCACCGACAAGGAGGATAAGACCATCACGCATAGTTTCAGCACCGGAGACAACGTCGAAGTCTGCGAGGGAGATCTAAAAAATCTCCAGGTAAAATTTTACTCTTGATTAGATATTTGAAATGCTACTTATTTCTATTTTCTATATTTCTGTTTCTAGGGTAAAATTTTGTCGATTGACGGAGTTATGATAACGGTCATTCCGAAGCATCAGGAGCTACACGACCCTCTGCAGTTCCAAGCGAACGAGCTGAAGAAGTACTTCAAGATGGGAGACCACGTAAAAGTGTTGGCCGGTCGGTACGAGGGCGACACCGGTCTGGTGATCCGCGTCGAAAGCAATCGCGTCGTCATCATCTCCGACCTTACACTTCACGAGATGGAGATCCTCCCGAAGGATCTCCAGCTCTGCACGGATATGGCCAGCGGAGTCGACACCCTCGGCAAATTCGAATTGGGAGATCTGGTTAACTTGGACAGCGAAACCGTGGGAGTTATTGTTCGTTTGGAAAGGGAGAATTTCCATGTTTTAAACATGCACAGTGAGATTGTTAATAACATGAAGTGTTTATTATCCTTAATGTTTCTCTATTTAGATAAAGTTGTCGAGTGCCGTCAGAGTTCGTTGCAAAAGCGTCGGATCAACCGCTTCACCGCGGCCCTCGATTCCTACCGGAACAATCTGTACCGGAAGGACATCGCCCACGTGATCGACGGCGCGCACTCCGGCGAAATCGGCGAGATCAAACATCTCTACAGGAATTTCGCCTTCCTCTACTCCAAGGAGTACCTTTCCAACGGCGGCATTTTCGTCTGCAAGACCAAACATCTCCTGCAGTCCGGTGGAAACAAGAACGGACCCAACTCGGATATCTCCGCCGGCGCTGAATTCATGTCACCCAGGAGACAATCCCCGATGCATCCATCCAGCGGGGGTGGAGGATTCGGCGGGATTATCGGCGTCGGTGGCGGACCCAGCCCTGGAGGACCTGGAGGCGGCGCCCGTGGTGCCCGAGGAGGTATATATTTAAATATATCAACAATTTATCTAAGAATAAATCGAAATTTGTCGTTTAAATAAGACAGTTTAGAGTTGTTGCACTGCCTCTTTCATGTGTTGTAAAGAGTTTGTAGAAGAGTTGAGTGAGACGGTCGGACCCCCCTTTCTCCAATGTCCAATTTGGTTCAGGCTAAAGGGGCCCTCACACGTTCAATACTATTGGAGGAATTATATGACCGTCTGAGGGCCCCTTTATACATACGATAGTTACGAAACAATTAGAGCCAACTTAGATCCTTCCACTATACAGACTAGTCTAAGTGGTCCCATACATTGCTTAATCCATATGTGTGTAGATGCTTCAAGAGTTTTTAAACCTTTTTTCTGTAGGGTTTGGTGGTCGTGGAAGAGGTGGAAGAGGCGGGCAAAGAGATCGGGACCTCATCGGCACCACCATCAAGATCACCAAGGGCCCTTTCAAGTGCAACATCGGCATCATCAAGGACGCGATGCAGAACCGCGTGCGTATCGAACTGCACTCCGGCTGCCAGACCATTTCGGTCGACAGGAACCACATCGAAGAAGTCGGTAAGGTCCTTTTTACAAACAACGGAAGATTTATCGGTTTATTTTTTCAACAGAAATTTCTTTATGCGCGAAGTAGCATTAACTTTTTCAATTCGAACATTGATTGGCGGAAATATGGACATAGATGTCGCTCTTTATTTTAAGATAAACGAAAACGGTTTACAGTCATTTTTAGGAGATGTGGACGAATCTTCCTCGAAAATTGTTTTTACAAGTCGTGTCTCGCGATCGGAGGCAGCTAGCAAAATGCAATGGACCTTTTCGTAGAATTTTTAATGCGCATGCGTCAATTTTTGCCATGTTTTCGGGCACTTTTTTAACGTATAACCAGTGAAAATAACAAAATGTGCCCGAAACTTTCAAATTCCCACCTCTGACGCGCATGCGCTTAAGTAACCGTAAAAAGGTCTATTGTGCCGATTTCACGATGCCATAACTTTTAACCTACCACAACCGTCAAAGAGTTTTTCTTCAGCCGCACATAGAGGTCTCACACATGTTTTTTTTTTGTTTTTGTTTTAGGGGCACCAAGCAAAGACAATTCTATGTCATCCTACGCCCGTACTCCGTCTTATTCCGGTTCGCAGACCCCGTTGTACCGGGAGACCGGCAACAAGACGCCGATGTGCGATTCGGGTTCGCGTACTCCTCTCCATTACGGTTCCATGACGCCGGTGCAAGACGGTTCTCGCACCCCGAACGCCAGCTCCGAATGGGACCCGTCCGTCTCGAACGCGTACCCTTCGCCCAACTACAATCCCAGCACTCCCAGCTACCAGATGAATTCGTCGTTCGCCCCGCAGACGCCGGGCATGTACGAAACCACCTACAGCCCGTACCAGCCGAGCCCTGGCTATCACAGCGTGGTTTCAACCCCGAGCCCGGCCACAGGGTACGGACAATCGCCGTCAAGTAACCACCCTTACAGCGCTCCGAGCTCGGAATACAGCCCAACACAGCCGAATAATCCTCAAACTCCAGGCGCTGGGTTAGACGTCTTCCACTTAACTGAATGGTATACCGTTGATATAATGGTTAGTTAGTCTCGGGTAATTTTAATCCAAAATTCTACTAATCGTTCTGTTATCTAGGTTCATATAAGAAACAGTCATAATGATGTTGATCTAGTGGGTCAAACGGGTATAATCCGTACTGTGAACGGACCGATGTGTTCGGTTTTCCTGCCGGAGGAAGATCGCGTGGTTAATATAATGGCGGATCATCTGGACCCCGTCAGGCCCGAACGCGGCGATTTCTTCAAGGTAATCATTGGGGAGGAGCGCGAGGCCACCGGGGAAGTTCTGTCCGTGGACAGCATGTCCAACGACATGGGGTTGGTCTCGGTGAAAGGCGTCGTCGGTATGATGAGCATGAAGAACATCTGTAAGATCCCAAAACCGACCAGTTCCACCGATTGAAGGGGATTGAAGAATTAAGAATTTTTTTTTTTGTTGTTGGTTTTCTTTCTTCTTTGCTAATGGTTGTTTTAACAGAGGATATTATAAACATTTACGTGTAAGGTGTAGAGGTTGACGAAGAAAAGTATGTAACGTTTAAAATTTTATATTCTATTTTATTTTCTTCTTAATTGATTTTTACTTCCAATTTACTTGAAATCGTATCAAAGTTATTTTCACCACGCGATTTTCCACCCTAATCTGTCAAACTAATTGATCTCTCTTTGTAAAAATTCACCTGATCTTATTTTCTCCTAATCTATAATTTGTTTTCTTTTAGCTTTTCACAATCTAATCCTTGCTTTTATTTTTATTTATCGTTATGCCTAAGAACCACTTCTATTTTCTTTAGCCTTTCCTAATACCCTGGCGAAAATGATAAGTGTCCGAACGAAATGTCGGTAATGCGTCAACGAAGTGTCGTCAAAGTGTCAGAGTCTTTTGGAACACTGAAATTTGAACAGTGAAGCTTCGTTGGACTTTTTAATTGTATGTAAAAGTGTTGATATTTTGATCACCTTAGAAACACTTCGACCACAGTATGTTTGTCTCGGAAACACTTCGACGACACTTCGCTTATCTTGTTAACACTCCGCTGCACTTGGTCGACACTTCGTTGCACATTTTCATTTTCACCACTGCTTGATTTCTTGTAATTTCTCCTGTAGAAATCCTACTCTGGACTCCTAGGGAGTCCTACCTGAAAAGCAAACAGGGATCTTAGTATCAGTCTAAAGAAAGTTTGTTTTTGTTACACTTAACCTAATTCACTCCTTAATTCTCTTTGGAATTTCCCAATCTAATCTTGGCTTTGTTTATCCCTCTCCTAGGTTTTTCCCAAATCCGAAGAAACACAAGAACACATTATTAGACTAAACATGAAATCGAAGAATTATTAAGACTTGGCCAAAAGAAGTTCAATTATTCACGGGACTACAATTTATGCGAACGGATTAAGCAAAAATAGATAAGGTAAAATCTATATCTAATCCAATAGCACTAATTATTATTACCTGATTCATAAGACAAGATTAATTATGACTATCTAATTTATAAGACGAAGCCGTATCAGTAGGGAAAGATAGTACCTTCTATTCCCACCACCACCACATGACCGGGGGCGTGGGGTTACATAGACCTCACACCCTATTTAACGTGGGGTTACATAGACCTCACACCCCCTTTAGCGTGGGATTACATAGATATGTGTAACCCCCCGGTCATGTGGTGGCGGTGGAAATAGAAAGAATTTTCTTTCCCTACTCGTATCTTCTAAAAATCTTTAGAACTAGTTTAGCGCTCGGACACATGCCGGAGCTATGGAGAAGGACCGAAGTCGTTTGGACCCGTTACTCTAACCTTTTTTATGTTGGAGGAGAAGGAATGGAGAAGGTAATTGACAATTACCTTAGGACAACAGTGCTGGTAGGTGCACCACTACACAACTCTTAGCATGCATACAGAGCAGCGAAATCCACAGAGACCGCCCTGTATCAGCTGACAAATGAAATAGAAACAGCACTAGACACAAAGAAAGTAGCGATATGTGCCTTCTTAAGCATTGAAGGAGCCTTTGATAACACCTCGCAGCTGTCAAATTGGTTCTTTAAAGAAGGAATATTGACAGCATTACCTTAAAGTGGAGGGGAGAAATACTGAGAATTAGAACGACGGAGGCACAAGTGGAAAAAAACTCCATCAAGATCTCCATAAGAGGCGGTGGTGGCCCAATAGTCAAGGTGTCAGACTTGGTAACAATAAGCCACCGTTCTCCTGTAGATGGCTTTGTCAAGGTCATCACAGTAAAAATCTGCCTTGAAACCTCCCCGAATAGTGGCTCACCAACCACGTTAAAAACTGTAAGGGCTCCCTACACTTGTGTCTAACATCAAGACACCAAACACAAGTGTATGCTGTGGGAGGAGGTCCAGGTCCTACTAGGGCTGTAGCATCATTAAGAAGAAGAAGATCTCCACAACTCGAGAGTATCCACAGGGAGGTGTGTTATCATCACTGATATGGAGTCTGGTAGTTGTTGAATTACTGGCTAGACTGAAAGACCTAAGACATTAAATGTCAAGGTTGCGTCGATGACATAGTCATCTTAGCTGAGGGCAGTTTGAAGGAATGCTCTATGAAATCGTACAAAGAGGCCTCAACGAAACTTATAGATAGTGGGACTCAACCCGAGCAAAACCACGGTGGCACCATTTACTAGAAAGGTAAGACTAAACTGCCTACAGCTCTCATACTGTTAGAAGCGATTGCAGTAGAATACAAACAGATGATAAAGTATCTGGGTATAACACTATGGAGCAGGCAAACTGAAAAAGTGGTAGGAAAAGCTAAACGCGCTCTAATGGTGTGCAGACATCATGTGTGATAACCCAACAATCCTGCGATGGATGTACACCATGATACTAAGACCTGCGATCACTTACGGAGCAGTTGTGTGGGGAAGTAGAACCAAGCTGGTCTCTAAGAAGAAGCAGCTTGAGAAGATTCAAAGACTGGCGTGTGTCTGCATCACGAGTCTGATGAGGTCATGCCCCGACAGCAGCAATGGAACTGTTGCTGTATCTTACTCCGTACTACTTTGTCATGGATGGGGCCGCCAGATTGCGATGCGATTGTATGGTTCAGCAAGGAAGGAATAGGCAGAGGTAAAATAATCGGGAGCAGCCACCAAAACAATCTTGCTACCAAGATCCCCTGACTGGAAGTACCGAGAAAAACTGCACAGCAATCTGTAGTAGTAAAGCCGATTGGAGCGAGGAATCCTCGGTATGCTGAGGATTCCTCGCTCTAATCGGCTTTACTTAGAGTCTTGTCGGCTACATAGAGTAAAGTGCTACCTATGGTTCGAGGACAAAAGAAGGTACTGGTGCAAGAGTGTTTGGACCTCGTACTACCCTTGTATGACTATCTAGTTTACAAGACAAGACAAATTATGACTATCTAGTTTACAAGACAAGACTAATTATGACTATCTGGTTTACAAGACAAGACTAATTATGACTATCTAGTTTACAAGACAAGACTAATTATGACTATCTAGTTTACAAGACAAGACTAATTATGACTATCTAGTTTACAAGACAAGACTGATTACGACTATCTAGTTTACAATAAAAGACTAATTATGAATATCTAGTTTACAAGACAAGGCTAATTATGACTATCTAATTTAGAAGACAAGACTAATTATGACTATCTAATTTAGAAGGCAAGACTGATTATGACTATCTATTTTACAAGACAAGACTAATTATGACTATCTAGTTTACAAGACAAGACTAATTATGACTATCAATTTTACAAGACAAGACTAATTATGACTATCTAGTTTACAAGACAAGACTAATTATAACTATCAAGTTTACAAGTCTAATTATGACTATCTATTTTACAAGACAAGACTAATTATGACTATCTAGTTTATAAGACTAATTATGACTATCTATTTTACAAGACAAGACTAATTATAACTATCTAGTTTACAAGACTAATTATGACTATCTATTTTACAAGACAAGACTAATTATGACTATCTAGTTTACAAGACAAGAATAATTATGACTATCGATTTTACAAGACAAGACTAATTATGACTATCTGGTTTACAAGACAAGACTGATTATGACTATCTAGTTTACACGACAAGACTGATTATGACTATCTAGTTTACAAGACAAGACTGATTATGACTATCTAGTTTACAAGAAAAGACTAATTATGACTATCTAGTTTACAACACAAGACTGATTACGACTATCTAGTTTACAATACAAGACTAATTATAAATATCTAGTTTACAAGACAAGACTAATTATGACTATCTAATTTAGAAGACAAGACTAATTATGACTATCTAATTTAGAAAACAAGACTAATTATGACTATCTCGTTTACAAGACAAGACTAATTATGACTATCTACTTTACAACACAAGACTGATTACGACTGTCTAGTTTACAAGACAAGACTAATTATGACCATCTAATTTAGAAGACAAGACTAATTATGACTATCTAATTTAGAAGACAAGACTAATTATGACTGTCTATTTTACAAGACAAGACTAATTATGACTATCTAGTTGACAAGACTAATTATGACTATCTAGTTTACAAGACAAGACTGATTATGACTATCTAGTTTTCAAGACAAGACTAATTATGAATTTCTAGTTTACAAGACAAGGCTAATTATGACTATCTAATTTAGAAGACAAGACTTATTATGACTATCTAATTTAGAAGGCAAGACTGATTATGACTATCTATTTTACAAGACAAGACTAATTATGACTATCTGGTTTACAAGACAAGACTAATTATGACTATCTAGTTTACAAGACAAGACTAATTATGACTATCTAGTTTACAAGACAAGACTGATTACGACTATCTAGTTTACAATACAAGACTAATTATGAATATCTAGTTTACAAGACAAGACTAATTATGACTATCTAATTTAGAAGACAAGACTAATTATGACTATCTAATTTAGAAGACAAGACTAATTATGACTATTTTATAAGACAAGACTAAGTATGACTATCTAGTTGACAAGTCTAATTATGACTATCTAGTTTACAAGACAAGACTGATTATGACTATCTAGTTTACAAGACAAGACTAATTATGAATATCTAGTTTACAAGACAAGGCTAATTATGACTATCTAATTTAGAAGACAAGACTAATTATGACTATCTAGTTTACAAGACAAGACTAATTATGACTATCTAGTTTATAAGACTAATTATGACTATCTATTTTACAAGACAAGACTAATTATAACTATCTAGTTTACAAGACTAATTATGACTATCTATTTTACAAGACAAGACTAATTATGACTATCTAGTTTACAAGACAAGAATAATTATGACTATCGATTTTACAAGACAAGACTAATTATGACTATCTGGTTTACAAGACAAGACTGATTATGACTATCTAGTTTACACGACAAGACTGATTATGACTATCTAGTTTACAAGACAAGACTGATTATGACTATCTAGTTTACAAGAAAAGACTAATTATGACTATCTAGTTTACAACACAAGACTGATTACGACTATCTAGTTTACAATACAAGACTAATTATAAATATCTAGTTTACAAGACAAGACTAATTATGACTATCTAATTTAGAAGACAAGACTAATTATGACTATCTAATTTAGAAAACAAGACTAATTATGACTATCTAGTTTACAAGACAAGACTAATTATGACTATCTACTTTACAACACAAGACTGATTACGACTATCTAGTTTACAATACAAGACTAATTATGACCATCTAATTTAGAAGACAAGACAAATTATGACTATCTAATTTAGAAGACAAGACTAATTATGACTATCTATTTTACAAGACAAGACTAATTATGACTATCTAGTTTACAAGACAAGACTGATTATGACTATCTAGTTTACAAGACAAGACTAATTATGAATATCTAGTTTACAAGACAAGGCTAATTATGACTATCTAATTTAGAAAACAAGACTAATTATGACTATCTAGTTTACAAGACAAGACTAATTATGACTATCTAGTTTATAAGACTAATTATGACTATCTATTTTACAAGACAAGACTAATTATAACTATCTAGTTTACAAGACTAATTATGACTATCTATTTTACAAGACAAGACTAATTATGACTATCTAGTTTACAAGACAAGAATAATTATGACTATCGATTTTACAAGACAAGACTAATTATGACTATCTGGTTTACAAGACAAGACTGATTATGACTATCTAGTTTACACGACAAGACTGATTATGACTATCTAGTTTACAAGACAAGACTGATTATGACTATCTAGTTTACAAGAAAAGACTAATTATGACTATCTAGTTTACAACACAAGACTGATTACGACTATCTAGTTTACAATACAAGACTAATTATAAATATCTAGTTTACAAGACAAGACTAATTATGACTATCTAATTTAGAAGACAAGACTAATTATGACTATCTAATTTAGAAAACAAGACTAATTATGACTATCTAGTTTACAAGACAAGACTAATTATGACTATCTACTTTACAACACAAGACTGATTACGACTGTCTAGTTTACAAGACAAGACTAATTATGACCATCTAATTTAGAAGACAAGACTAATTATGACTATCTAATTTAGAAGACAAGACTAATTATGACTGTCTATTTTACAAGACAAGACTAATTATGACTATCTAGTTGACAAGACTAATTATGACTATCTAGTTTACAAGACAAGACTGATTATGACTATCTAGTTTTCAAGACAAGACTAATTATGAATTTCTAGTTTACAAGACAAGGCTAATTATGACTATCTAATTTAGAAGACAAGACTTATTATGACTATCTAATTTAGAAGGCAAGACTGATTATGACTATCTATTTTACAAGACAAGACTAATTATGACTATCTGGTTTACAAGACAAGACTAATTATGACTATCTAGTTTACAAGACAAGACTAATTATGACTATCTAGTTTACAAGACAAGACTGATTACGACTATCTAGTTTACAATACAAGACTAATTATGAATATCTAGTTTACAAGACAAGACTAATTATGACTATCTAATTTAGAAGACAAGACTAATTATGACTATCTAATTTAGAAGACAAGACTAATTATGACTATTTTATAAGACAAGACTAAGTATGACTATCTAGTTGACAAGTCTAATTATGACTATCTAGTTTACAAGACAAGACTGATTATGACTATCTAGTTTACAAGACAAGACTAATTATGAATATCTAGTTTACAAGACAAGGCTAATTATGACTATCTAATTTAGAAGACAAGACTAATTATGACTATCTAATTTAGAAGGCAAGACTGATTATGACTATCTATTTTACAAGACAAGACTAATTATGACTATCTAGTTTACAAGACAAGACTAATTATGACTATCGATTTTACAAGACAAGACTAATTATGACTATCTAGTTTACAAGACAAGACTAATTATGACTATCTGGTTTGTAAGACAAGCTTAATTAGTACTTTGAAATTTATAGAACTAAATAAGACTAAATGATTTATAATACAAGTCTCATTATGACCATCTAGTTTATTGGACAAAACTAATTATAGCCATGTGGATTATAAGACGACTAATTTTTGGTATCTGGTTTATTAGACCAAGTATGATTACCGAATTTACAAGTTGATTCTAATTATGGTTACCTGACTTAAAAGATATGACTAATTAGTAGGTTAAATGTTTGAAACTGCTCTGATGAGTCAGTCATCACAGGGGAATAAAAACAAGTTTATAAGTTGAACTCGTTTGTGTTTATCTTCTTCTTGATAAATTTGAAATGACTTCATAGTTTCGATTCAAGAAGTTTCAGAACGACAACAACAAAGCAAACAATTCCACAAACTAGATCCACACCTAATGGACTAATACCGCGAACATCCAATTACTGCACGGTGACTCGACCAATCCGTTCTCTTCCCGGAACTCGCTAATCGCATTAAGACTCTGAACCCAGTCGGACAGTCCACTTTCACTGGTAATCCCCCGCTCAAACGCTCGACCAACGCGACTGACCCACACTAAAACCTTATCTATCCGTAAACGCTTATAGTCTTCTCTCCGATTCTCGGCCTTCAATCAGCTAGTGACAGTGCACGAGCAACTTGTAAACATGTTGGTCGTCTTGAGTTTGCTGCTGCTCAGCGGAAGCTTCACCCTCAGCAATGGACACAGCTACAGTTTGGGCACCTGTCCCACCGTCGAACCCCAGACCAGTTTCCAAATGAGCGGGGTAAGTCAAAAACTATATAATAATTAAATTATATATACTAATTAAATTATATATAATAATTAAATTTATTAATATATATGATTATTAAATATGGAAGAAGGATCAATTTAAGACTTAATAATCATTTTTTCATATTTGTAATTTTGCGCCCTCGTGATTCTTGTGCCAAGTCGCTCCAACTGCCAAGTGGTAGCTGCGGCCTTGGGTTTTCCACATTTTCACCCATCCTTTGAAAACATTCAAATGACTTCTTAACTACATTGCCTGCCAACAAAGACAAACACTTGATGTTAACTATAACAATAATATCCAAATTACGGCACGGATCATTACATCTGGATGAGTTGAGTGGGTCACCGCTTAGCTGGCCTAAGCATTTTCAAGCAACACTTTTTCAAAATTTTCTCTTATAATCCAAAAGTGAACTTTGGCCGTAGGATCTGCCCCGAGATCTTTTATTGAGGATCGAATTAGGATTTTCGAAAAATTTCGATTTCGATGATTTCGTATTTTTGATAAATTCTAATTTGATGGACTTTGCTCCAATTTATCTAATGCTTTCTTTATAAATCAAGAAATAATTTATCTAACGTGACAAGAAGGGTCAAAATTGTCAAATAGGCGGGGGTTGAGGGGTGGATATATCTTGGAAAAACCCAACAAATTTTAAGTCAAAAAATGTTTTTTTTCGAAAAATGGGACATAGGCGACAATTGGAATGAACTGTCACAAAACTGTGACAAAAAAGGGCAAATTTGTCAAATAGGCGGGGGTTGAGGGGTTGATATATCCTGGAAAACCCCTAAAAATTTTAAGCCAAAAAATGATTTTTTTTCGAAAAATGGGACAACATAGGCGACAGTTGAAATGAAAACAAAACTGTGACAAAAAGGGACAAAATTGTCAAATAGGCGGGGGTTGAGGGGTAGAGGTCTTGGAAAAACAAAACAAAAAATAAGTCAAAAACTGATTTTTTTTTCGAAAAATGGGACATGGGCGACAGTTGAAATGAACTATCACAAAACTGTTAACTGTGACAAAAAGGGGTAAAATTGCCAAATAGGCGGGAGGTGGATATGTCTTGGAAAAACCCAAAAAATGGTATGTCAAAAACTGAATTTTTTCGAAAAATGGGACATAGGCGACAGTTGAAATGAACTGTCACAAAACTGTGAACTGTGACAAAAAGGGGAAAAATTGACAAATAGGCGGGGGTTGAGGGGTGGATATGTCTTGGAGAAACCCAAGAATTTTTAAGCCAAAAACTGATTTTGGCTGATTTTTTTTTAAATGGGACATAGGCGACTATTGAAATCCAAAAAGCGGATCTGAAAGCAAAAAAAAATCGTCGAAAAATGTAAAAAAACATTAAATTCGGAACTTTTTAAAAAAGTCGCGAGACACGGGACAAATTGTTAAAAATCGGGATGTGATCACCTTAAATAAATCCCAATTACTCAATCCATATCAGTTTGCCTACTAATCAAACTAATAAAAAATTTCGCACTAACAACCATTTAATTCGTATTTGATTTATTGTGAGGATAGAGATCAAAGGTTATCCGGGTCGATGACGCCGTTGTATTTATTTGTTGTCATTTTGTTTGCTGATTACTTCGCTGTACCATTTAGTCAACGATTTTATTTTTACTGCCGAACGCGCGTATACTAAACGCGCGTCATCAAGTTTCCAATAACTCCAAATTCTCGACAGTAAACAAATTGTATACGTTTGTAATTCAATACAAGCGAATCATTTCATTAACAAAGGAATTTCCAAGATTTCAAACATTCCTTTCATGTTTGGAATTTTCAAGGTTTCAAATATTTTGTGTAAATTCATTATGGTTTGCGTGTATTGTGCGTTGCCTAAGACGACACGAAACTGAAGCACAATGTTCACAAAGCTGCCTAAAAACTGTAAATGTTTAGTTTTCTGTAGATACCGTTGCCTATGTCTAAGAAATTGAAGCATTTTGTATGTACAGGGTGAGCGAAACTCGAAATCCCGACAGTAAACAAATTGTATAGGTTTGTAATTGAATACAAACGAATCATTTAATTAATAAAGGAATTACCAAGATTTCAAATATTCCTTTCATGTATAGAATTTTCAAGGTTTCAAATATTTTGTGTAAATACATTAAGGCTTGCGTGTATTGTGCGTTGTCTAAGACGACACGAAACTGAAGCACAATGTACACAAAGCTGCCTAAAAACTGTAAATGTTTAGTTTTCTGTAGATACAGTTGCCTAAGTCTAAGAAATTGAAGCATTTTGTATGTACAGGGCGAGCGAAACTCGAAATCCCGACAGCAAACATATTGTATACGTTTATAATTGAATACAAACGAATCATTGCATTAACAAAGGAATTTCCTAGATTTCGAACATTCCTTTCATATATGGGATCGTCCATTAATCACGTGAGGCTCGTAGGGTTTGGAGGGGGTTTGTAAAGAATCACGAAATATCACATGGGTAGAGGGAGGTGTAGTGAGATATCACATGTATTTTTTTTTTTCGTTGAACGCGCGATTTTTAAACCAGAAAGCGGCGCGCGACTTGTACAAAATAAATACACGTGATTTTGTGAAAGGGGAAGCCCCCCCCCCCCCCTACACAAAATCACGTGTATTTATTTTGAAAATTTAACCTAATTTTTTAACCTAACCTAAAACCTCACCACGTATCACCAGGGGAGGGGCTTAAAAAGTTGCAAAAAACATCACGTGATTAATGGGTCCATTAATCGTCCATTAATCACGTGATGTTTTTTTGCAACTTTTTAAGCCTCCCCTCCCCCCTGGTGATCGAATTATCGATCCCTATCGAATTTTCAAGGTTTCAAATATTTTGTGTAAATTCATTAAGGCTTGCGTGTATTGTGCGTTGCCAAAGAACGACACGAAACTGAAGCACAATGTCCACAAAGCTGCCTGAAAACTATAATTGATAAGTTTTCTGTAGATACAGTTGCCTAACACTAAGAAATTGAAGCATTTTGTATGTACAGGGTGAGCAAAACTCGATGTCTCACAATCAGCTCTATTACTAGAAAAGGGAAAACGATATCAATGGCTTTAAAATAATCACTTCTTTAGGCAATTTTACATACAAAAGTCTATACATTTTTTGGTGTTAGGCAACTATATCTACAAAAAGCTTCACATGTTATAGTATTTAGGCAGCTTTCTGTACAGGATGTGCGGAACTATATGTGCTAATTGCTATGTCTCAGCTCTCTTATAAGAAAAGCAAAAACAATCTGATTATGGGTTCCCGGGATTGAACCTTGGGATTGAGAAAGTTCCTTTTTAAGCGGAATTTTCATATTTTTCCAATTAATTAATTTTGTTTTCGCAGAAAACCTATATTTTGGCATATTTTAACCCTTTCACCGCGATTCCGGGAGATGTGACCCGGGGCCCTGAATTTATATAGCGCCGTCCCGGGCGATGTGGCCCTAGGTTTCTTTTTTTTTACCAGCGCTATGTAGTGATGAAATGCTGAAATTATTTAAAGTTTAAGAAATTGATAAAAAATTGTCAAAAAAGTCCCGACTTTTGATTTTTTAGAGGATTTTTGAAAAAAATCGCCCCGCTTAGATTACAGGCCGCGGAACGGCGAAACTCGCAGTCCGGATAGATAAAAGACCAGGCTACACGGTAAAGGTGTCAGTTTTCTGGATAGACCACGTCTTGTTGGTTTTCGGGCGGGTTGGAAAAAAAGGTGAGAAATCTCCACATTTTGTTCGTGCATAACTCGGCCCCAGGACTCCCGCGCGGCGCCGGTTACACTGCCACAAAGCGAAATGTTTAATCCGAAGAACTGACGTTATAAACGACGTTATAAACATTTTCTGCGAATCCGGACCCCCCTCCTATGCTAGAAAAATTGGTGCACCTGACTGGAAGGTCACACGGTTACACTGCCACAAAGCGAAAGGTTCAATCCGAAGAACTGCGTCGTAAAATCTCGAGTTCGCAGTGGTACGTTGGTTAGACTGACCGCACCTTCCGGCGAACGGGAGCCGATACGTTTCGATCTGTGGCGGGCGGCTGCGTGGTCGCGGCGCCGGTACTAAAATGCGCGTCTCGGCGGGGTCCACGTGCCGCTCAACTTGGAATGTCAAAAAAGGGACATCCTTGTGCCCCAAATCGACATTCAAGTTTTTCTCTGTGCAGATTAACAGATAAGGCCGATTCTCATATACGCGACACTCAGCTACGCGACGGCACGCGACATTGCCTGTCAAATAATGATTACATTGTTTTAAATGGTCACGTTCTCACTATGGCTACGCGACGTGCCCATGTAAAACAATGTAATTATTATTTGACAGGCGATGTCGCACGACGTCGTGTAGCTGAGTGTCGCGCATATGCGAATCGACCTTTATAAGTGGGCGTTGCGACGCGCTTCCGCGACGTTCAATTCTGGGTACGAAAATCCAAAAGACCATTATACAATCCACTGAAAAATCCAGAACATTCACCGGGGTGCTACAAAAATATGGACGTTTTACTATCGTCATTAGTTTCTTGGTTAAGATGGGCAGGACATGTAGCACGCTATGACAACAACGTGCCAACGCGAATAAACTTGAGGCCATTCCAACCTAAAGTGACCACATTTTCATTGAGAAAAAGCGGGACAAATGGCATGAAATGAGAATTATAATTTAGTTATGAAAGCAGACCAATAATTTAAAAATATATATTTTATCTACTCACACACCAAAATGAACACATTAATACATTATTGTATGTGAAGGACGCCATTATTATAATAGTGTGTAAAAGTATCCAAATCGTGCGTAAAAGTTCAATGTAAATCAAATGGAGTTTTATTATTAAACGATTTCTGTTTGTTGTTACTATGGCAACAACTTGCGTCATTAAACAAAAAACATAGACGTAGTGAAAATAAATTTTCTGGCGTGCACTCGTAACGTCGTACGTAACGTATCTTTTTACCAATAAAAAATACAGATATTTTCTAAAAAGCGGGACATTTTTTAAAATCGGCGGGACGCGGGACTGTCTTCCAAAAAGCGGGACTGTCCCGCCAAAATTGGGACGTGTGGTCACTTTATTCCAACCGGCAGTAGAGGCAGCTGTCCTCCTCGGTGGTGTAGTTGACAACATACCCGCCTTTCAATGCGGGAGACCCGGGTCCGAATCCTGGTCGGGGAGGCGACAACTAGGGCGGTTTTCATTAACCGTCCGGGCTGCCCACCCTGAATGAATGCAATATATGCGATACCGGGGTGGCGCATACTAAAAGCCAAGGTGGAATAGGGGATTTGGCAGTAGAGGCAGAGGGAGACCAAGGCTGAGATGGAAAGACGGCGTTTCTGAGGATGCCAGAAAAATTGGTGCAGCTGACTGAAAGGTCCGTGCCAGAGATCGGAAAGGATGGCGGACGAGGCTGGATAAAGTCGAGGGGCTGTAGTACTACTGATGATAATTAGTTTCTTGCAATAGGACGAGTTTGGGCGGGCGACGCGACTGTTTTAAAGACGCAGCAAACGACGCAGCGCGGTGCCGCTTGCACTAAAAGATAAAACGTTCAAATATCTGCGGGGATCGCGCAAAACCGTTACCGCAGAGATAAGTTGGTCATTCTGTTCGAGTTTTCCGGGACGTCAAAAAAAGTCGTTTTCATGGCGTCGCGACGTCATCTTCTACGGACTCGGGATTAAACTCCCCAACAAACTAATAGGTTCTATGCCCGATCGAATGGAATCAGTCCCGTTCCGATCCGTCAATTGGTTCGGACGTTCTAGGTACAACCGCAAAACGCCTTTGCGCATTTTGATTGCAAAATCGGCAAAAAAAAGTTGCATTTTCTCTTGCACCAGGTGAACGAGACGTCGCAGGACGGCGAGCAAGGGTTCTAAAAACGTAAAGTGCTTGGGAAGATTTTTTGAGATCCTACCAAAATGAACAATGCGCCTCGAAGGTACAAGATTCGTGATTTTAGGTTTCGGTTTGGTGCGTCTGAACCTGAAGGAGATGAGTCGCGAAAATGGCACCGCTCAAAGATTCTACACCAGAAAAATGTACAATCCCATTTGCGCGCCTCGATTTTCGGGGGTTTTCACCCTCTGGAGGGGCGCGGCAGGATGAAGGACGAAAGCATCGAAGACGCGCGGTTAAAACAGCGAAGATCTGCTGCGTCCGGCGGCATAAAAAAACCGAATTTGATCTTTTCAAAAACAGACGTGGTGCGGTCCCCCAGGTGAAAATCATGGAAACGCCACACGTCAGTCGTCTCGGAATTGAACGAAATTTGCGATTCCGTCGTGCCCTGGCGATTCAGGTGAACGCTTCCCCACACGAAAGGTTTACTTTGCAAAAATTACCACTTTTACGTAGATCACGACGAAGATGGCCAGGAAAAATGAAATTCACGCAAGGATTCCGGTAGAAAATTTCGAGACGTGAAATTTTGTCGGCGACGTTATAAACATTTTCTGCGAATCCGGGTCCTCCGATAATATAGATAGACATGTCCTCCGATAGACATGGCAGTGGGTTAAGAAGGGTTAAAAGAGCAAATTATTCTGAACCAATTAACCCTACAGGAAAATATCTTTTTCCGGTTTTTAAGCAAATTTTCAAAAAAAATATTTTCAAAAATTCGCAATCGTCACGGTTTAAACTACGTTTTAAGCAGCCTTTGTTACATTAAATTATATTAAAGCCTTTGATACACAAAATTCCCTAAACATAACAATTTATAATTTTTTAACAAAAAAACTCACAGTAAATTTAATAACATAAGGCCCAATTTAATAATTCAAGCCCTAATTTGCCCTTGCCCTTTTAACTTCATTAGAAATACCTATTAATATTTTGATGATGAGCGTCGCCCCGTCGGGGGACCGCTATGTGAAGAAGTATAATTAGTTATACCTACATTGAAACCCTGAAGGTTGAAACTCTCTCCCGAAATATACAAAAGATAACATAAATATTATTATATTATATATTGAAATAAGGAGAGACTTACAAGTAAGCATGGAAATGTGGAGTTTAGGAACCCTTGTGTGTCAGTTTTAGAAAGTAAATTGGCGCATTTCTGTTATTGTATTTTCTTCGAAAACTAAAGACCACCCGAAACTAAATCCTGGCTACACCCATGTATCAATCTATCTTACAAAGTCTACTAAGTTCCTGCAGAGTTTCGATATCGTACCACTTCTATGAGAGGCGTTGCTTGAGAGTGTAAACTTAATAATTTAAGCCCTAATTTAATAATTCAAGCTCTAGTTTAATAATTTCAGCCCTAATTTTGAAATATAAACCTTAATTTAATAATTCAAGCCCTAATTTCATAATCTAAGTGCTAATAATAATAATAATCTTCTTTGTCACCCAAGGGAAACAAAAGGCTACCGGCCATACGGTCTTTTTGTCACTTAATCGCTACTTTTACTAATATTTATTCTTGTTTTTAGATGTTTGGAGTTTGGTATGTGATACAGAAAACCTCGACCGCAAGCAGCTGCATCACTTACAACTTCACCAAAACGGACGAACCTCACACCTACGAATTGGAGCAGATCAGTCAGCACTTCGCCCTGGGTTTGACGCCCCTGAGACACGAGTACCACTACACTGGAAAACTCACCGTCCCCGACGAGGCCATCCCGGCCAGAATGACCGTCAAATTCCCCTTAAGTAAAAAAAAAAAACGAGAAATTGCAATCGAGTTAGGGATTAAACAACATTTAGAAAGACTAGACTATTATAAACGAGATTATAGAAGATGTTCGATTATAAATCTAGATCCAACTGCAGTATAATCTCGATAATCCGACACATATGGGACCAGACAACCGCCGGATTATCAGAAAGAGTGGTGGGAGGAAAGAGCGTGAGCGGTCTCCAGACCGCCGGATTACCGAACGTGTCGTCCGATTAACCAACGGCCGAATTACCGAAATTATATTATAGTCTTAATTAATGTTTCTACAAACTAGTCCAGATTTCTCAATGTCTATTAATCTCTACAAATCAAAAGCCAGTCTATTCCAAAATTAGTTTGTTAAACACGTTTTTATCTTGTTTTTAGGTGTAGCAGGCACAGCTGCCTACACGGTCTTTATGACCGACTACAACAACTTCGCCGCGGTTTTCACCTGCCAGAAACTCGGTTTCGCCCACCGCCAATCGGTCACCATCCTCTCCAGAGAACGCACCCTCGACAAGATGTACATCGACAAAGTAAGCTCCACCCACCCAAGTCCCAAACCCACTATATACAAAACTTCTATTGTCATATTTTATTTCTTTAACGTATGGCTCATCACAATATTTAGGAAAATACAGTATATATCATCATTGGTTGTGTGGTGGTGTCTCCGCTGAGACCTCAGGGAGCATCAAGCGGATTTTGTAAACCTTGAAGCAAGTTTTCGGACATGCTGTTTGTCTTAACTAGAAGTTATGTTAGATCTTTCAGATTGTTTAGTTGCCAGCTTTAGTTAGTTCATTTAGGGTCCATACAGGGTGCACTACAAGGAGGCGAACTAATAGTATTATTTATATCTCTAATGCTAAGCGTACACCAAAACCGATTTTGTCGGCCGATGGCGGACAGAACTACCCGGACGAGTAACTCGGATGTGTATGTGCTGATACTGCAACAGTGTTATCACTGCCGACATTGGATTATTGTAATTTTTTTAAGTTTATCCTACAGGGTTGATCTATTATAAACACAACTAATTAATTTTTCAATATCCATAGTCGTTTAGGTAGATAACAACAAAATTTAACTAATAAATACACTCAATTTGCACTGTATACGCCGGCAGACTGGCGAGAAATCCCAACAAGTGCGGATCATCGTGATGATCGGGCGTCATCGGACGATGACAATCGTGTTTGTGTACGCGCTCTCTTTCTTTGTGTTTGATTCAATCGCCGTCGTCGCCCGAGCAAACTTCGGCCGATGACGGATTAGGTGTACGCGAGCCATTAGATTTTTCGAGCTTTACAAACGTCAAACCCACTAATCTTCAATTAATTCAGAAAAACCAAAAATATGTTTCTTCTTCTAGGTTCGAAATCGTCTTGTGTCCTTCAACGTGGATCCGTTCGACTTATCGATAATCTCGCAGAAGGATTGTCCGCGTCACGCCCAGAATAACACGGGGGTTAATATAAATATCGATGATGATACGTTCTCGTCGCATAACATCGCTGGGGTGATTAGGAAGGCGGGGGAGAAGATCGGAGACGGAGTGGAGTACGTCGCTGGGGGAGCCAAGAAGATCTACCACAAGTACAGCGACGATTCTGGGGAGGGCACCGAGAAGGACAAGGGCCGGTACGTGACCTCCAACCCGAACGCCGAGTGGCTCCCGTAGAAGAAAATAGTTTTGTTTTTATATCGAGGCTGGATGTTATTGGTAGGGTATATGTTGTTTTATTTTCGCAGGTCTGGCGGGAATTTTAACGTTTATGAGTGAGGTGGACGGAGTGTTTCTTTGTCCGCTGTGAATTCTATCTAGGTTGCCAAAAATTTATTTTGTCAAAGTTGTTTTTTTTTTTGCTTTGGCCAATTTTTCCTTAAATCCATGTTTTCCGTTAAAATTTACTATATTTACCGATACGGCAAAAAATTGGGCCTCACTGCAGTCGGGGAAAAAGGCCCCCCCAACAAATTTTGATGTAGGGACCCATTTGGAATTAGCAGGGGGGAGGGTCAAATCCCCCCCCCCCCCCGAAATATGCAAAATATAAAATAAATATTATATTGAAATCAGGAGGGACGAGTAGAGACGACTGACGACTATCTTCAAGAGAGCATGGTAGATGTGGAGTTTAGGAACCCTTGTGTGTCAGTTTTAGAAGTAAATTGGTGCATTTTTGCAAACCCCCGCCCGAAATATTTTCTGAACCCCCCCAAAACTAAACCTTGGCTGCGCCACTCACTATCCCCTATTGCAAGATTCGAATCCATTTGTTGAAAATAAGACTAGTCTGTTGAGGTTGGAAAGATAAGACAAGACGGACAAAACTTGATAAACT
This sequence comes from Phosphuga atrata, assembly GCA_944588485.1. Lineage (NCBI taxonomy): Eukaryota > Metazoa > Arthropoda > Insecta > Coleoptera > Silphidae > Phosphuga > Phosphuga atrata. The sequence continues at coordinate 7,125,098 of OX155904.1, read as the reverse complement.
ACGTTCAGGCGGTGCTAAAGTAAAAGTCCTTACGAGCCCTAGTCCCAGGGGCGTAGCTATCGCCATTTCAGTGATACGGGCCTCTGAGCTACAGGGGTGGAAGCAAAACTTAGAGCTTCGCCGCAGTTGGGTAAAAAGGATCATCCAATAAATTTTGAGAAAGACAAGGAAATAACGGTTCCTCAAGGTTCTATAATGAGACTATGCTGTTAAATTGTATTTCGTCAAGGTTATAGATTTAGGACGCGGATAATTTTCGATTTAATGTAAAAGACCTTACGAGCTCTAAGCTCAAGGGGCCCCTAAGCGGTGAAAGTAAAAATTTGTGCTTCGCCACAGTCGCGTAAAAACGACCAATAAATTTTGAAAAAGACGGGGAAATTACGGTTCCTCAAGGTTCTATAATAGGACTATGCTGCTAAATTGTATGAATAAATTGTATTTCCTCAAGGTTAAATAATTAGGACGCGGATATTTTTCGATTTATGTAAAAGACCTTGCGAGCACTAAGCCCAGGGGTGTAGCTATCGCCGTATCAGTGACACGGGGCCCTTAAGCCGCGAAAGCAAAAATTTGTGCTTTGCCGCAGTCGTGAAAAAAGGACCCCCCAATAAATTTAGATAAAGACGGTTCCTCAAGGTTCTATAATGAGACTAAGAAGATAAGACAAGGCGGACAAAACTTGATAATCTACGTGGATTCAAGCGGTGCTAAACTAAAAGACCTTACGAGCCCTAGTCCCAGGAGCGTAGCTATCGCCATATCAGTGATACGGGCCTTTGAGCTACAGGGGTGGAAGCAAAATTTTGGGCTTCGCCGCAGTTGGGTAAAAAGGATTCCCCAATAAATTTAGAGAAAGACAGGGAAATAACGGTTCCTCAAGGTTCTATAATAAGACTATGCTGTTAAATTGTATGATTAAATTGTATTTCCTCAAGGTTATATAATTAGGACGCGGATATTTTTTGATTTAAAGTAAAAGACCTTACGAGGACGATCTCCAGCGTCTACTATATAAGTTCTCCCAATCAACAGCAAAGTATAACTTGTAGATTTCAGCCGAAAAAACAAAATGCATGGTCATCAGCAAAACACCAATAAGATGCAAGCTGCAGTCCGCTAACAACATTATAGAACAAGTAAACACATTTAAGTATCTTGGGGTAGACATAACGGACAGCAAAAGACTTAAAGATGAGGTCAGAAGATCAACAACCAAAGCAGCACAAATATCCGGAGGACTACATAACATCATTTGGAAGAACAAATATATGTTCTCACACAGCAAAGTCAGAATTTACAAAACTTGTGTTCGTCCCATTCTAACATACGCGGCCGAAACGAGGGCAGAAACCAACCCAACTAAACAACAAATGCGCACCACCGAAATGAAGACACTACGTGCAATATCAGGCGTGACTCTTATTCATGGAAAAAGAAGTAAAGAAATCAGGGAAAATCTGAATGTACAGGACGTGGTGCGATGGACCAGAGCCAGACGAAGAGAGTGGGACAGACACGTCGACCGGATGGGCCCAGAACGACTGGCAAAAAAGGGCCAAAGTAAGACCACCTAAGCGATGGAACGAGTCCCAGTCAGCGTTGAATGTTGCATGAATGTTGCAGCAATGTTACTTTCGCAACGCTAAACATTGCTGCAACATTCCCGCAACATTCCCGCAACATTCCTACAACATTCCTATGTCCGCCTCTCTGCAACGTTCAGAAATGTTGTGGGAACGTTGCACGTAACATTGCAGGAACGTTGCGGGAATGTTGCGAACATTGCAGAAACGTTGCGGGAACATTACGAACGTTGCGGGAACATTACGAACGTTGCAGAAACGTTGCGGGAACATTGCGAGCATTGCAGGAACGTTGCGGGAACATTACGAACGTTGCGGGAACATTACGAACTTTCCATGAATGTTGCAGGAAGATTGCGAACATTGCATGAATGTTGCAGGAATATTGCAGGAATGTTATAGGAATATATTGAATATTGAAAAATATGGGGTTTCAGGAATTGCAATATTTGCAATAAGGGCCATTCTGGACGAGTCGATGCCGCTGCCCCTGACCCATCCCATCAAGCTCAACAATCCACTTCTCTTCGACAAACCTCACACGAAGCGTTTGCCACCTGGAGCTACATCCTTTCACTGTTGCTGAAATAAAGATAGAAAGGATATAGAACTGTAATAAGGATATAGAACTGTAAAAGTATGAACTGCAAATTTCGAATAAAAAGATGCAACATAACCTACCATTCATTGTTTCGGTCACATTCTTCCATGCGGAGTCTTTTTTTGAAACCTGCATGCCCCTTATCATATATTTGGTGATACGCCCGCACACACTCAACTGACAAAACGTCATTAATCGACATTTTTTAACTCTTAATTTATAAACAACTTTTCGAACTGTAAACAAAGCGAATGTAATAACACAATGGAAAATGCCACTCTTGAATTCGAGTGCATGCGCGCAAGAATCGAGAGCGTTGATTGGCTGAAAGATAAGGCGACACGACGTGAAACTTTGGACATTGGTAGATTTCACATTACGTTAAGTTCGGATACTTCACATTACCTCGATCGTAATGGGCCGCATATAAAACAATGGGTTTTAGGTTTCCATCACGTCTCATCTCGTCACGTTAAGTTCATCGTAATCCGGCCTTAATACACTACTTAAAAGTGGAAGAGAGGAGTACAGAAAGAAGAGGGAGCGTAGATAAATACAGCAACGTTTCATTGAGTATATACACGCATTGTGTATGCAAATTCCGATCGGCGGAAAATACACGCGCCGATCGGAAAAATAAGTTAAAATATAATACATTTTTGAGTATAAGAATAAGAAAAAGTGAGACGAGTAAATATAATCACAATAAAAATAAATGATAATATTAATAATGAAAAAAATAATAGGCGCAGCCTTACTGGAATGTTGTAGGAATGTTGCTACAACATTCACATTGTAATATTGCAACTGGAATGTTGCAGGAATGTTGCTGCAACATTCACATTGCAATGTTTCCACTGGAATGTTCAGGAATATTGCTGCAACATTCACATTGTAATGTTGCAACTGGAATGTTGCAGGAATGTTGCTGCAACATTCACATTACAATGTTTCCACTGGAATGTTCAGGAATATTGCTGCAACATTCACATTGTAATGTTGCAACTGGAATGTTGCTGCAACATTCGGAATGTTGTGCAGCTTTCGGAACATTGCTGCAACATTCCTGCAACATTCAACGCTGACTGGGGTCATGGAGCTCAAGGTCGCAAGAGACGAGAGATGCGTAAAGAAACAGGACAATGTCCTAAAAAGAAGTAGGAAGAGGAGGAGGACCTTACGAGCCCTAAGCTCGAGGGGACCCTGAGCGGAGAAAACAAAAATTTGTGCTTTGCCGCAGTTGGGTAAAAAGGACCCCCAATAAATTTAGAGAAAGATGGGGAAATGTCGGTTCCTCAAGATTCTATAATGAGACTATGCTGTTAAATTGTATGATTAAATTGTGTTTCCTTAAGGTTGTATAATTAGGACGCGGATATTTTTCGATTTAAAGTAAAAGACCTTACGAGCCTTAATCTCAAGGGCGTATCTATCGTCGTATCAGCGATACGGGGCCCCTGAGCGGTGAAAGCAAATACTTGTGCTTCGCCGCAGTCGGGTGAAGAAAACATTGGAGGATCCTCTTCTTCTTCTTCTAGTGCTCCTCCTATCGGAGATTTGCTATCATCATGGCAATGCACACTTTGTTGACGGCAGCTCTGAACAGTTGGATGTTGGTACAGCCAAACCATTCTCTTAAGTTTCTGAGCCAAGACGTTCGTCTCCTGCCGATGCTCCTTTTCCCGTTTATCTTCCCTTGTATTCTCAGTTGCAGAAGTTCGTACTTGGGGCCTCGCATTATATGTCCTAAGTATTGTAGTTTTCTCGTTTTTATGGTGTGAATGATTTCGCATTCCTTTTGCATTTTGTTTAGGACTTCGATGTTGGTAACCCTATCAGTCCACGAGATCCTCCACATTCTTCGGTAACACCACATTTCGAAATCTTTCAGTTTGTCCATGTGCCATTTTTTCAGCGTCCATGCTTCCACCCCATAAAGCAACGTGGAGAAAACGTAGCATCGCAGCATTCTTATTTTAAGCTCTCTGTTAATATCTCGGCTTATGAATAACTTCCTCATTTTCGTAAAGGAAGATCTTGCTACCACAATTCTCGATCTAATTTCTCTTGTTATGTCTTCCGTTTGTTCCATCCATGCCCCTAGGTATTTATATGTCTGTACATTTTCTATTATGGTGTTTCCAATTCTTAGATTTATCTGGTTTTGGTTTTGTAAAGATTTTGTGACTAGCATTATTTTGGTTTTATTGTAGTTAATTTTCAGTCCATATTCGTTGCAACGATCATTTAATTTATTGACTAGTTGTTGCATGTCTGTTATATTGCTGGCTAATAGGACTGTGTCGTCAGCATATCTTATATTATTGATCGCTTCTCCATTTATAATAATTCCCGTCATTTCCTCTTCCATGGTTTCCGTAAAAATAGCTTCACTGTACAGGTTAAATAACATTGGCGATAAAATACATCCTTGTCTTACACCTCTGCGAATCTCTATTTCCTCCGTTAGTAGATTTTCTACCTTTATGTTTGCATTTTGACCCCAGTATAAGTTGTTAATTATTCTTACGTCTCTCAAGTCGATGTTTTTACTAATTAATATCTGTTGTAGTTTGTCGTGTCTTACTTTGTCAAATGCTTTTTCAAAGTCAATGTAACATGCCAGCACATCTTGGTTCATATCCAAGCAACGTTGGAATAGAACGTTCATCCCGAAAAGCGCTTCTCTTGTTCCGAGTCCCGCACGAAATCCAAACTGTGTGCTGCTTATATCTTCCTCGAGTTTCTTATGGATTCTCTTATGAATTATTTTGAGAAACAATTTCAGTGTGTGGCTCATGAGCGCGATTATTCTGTATTCTGAGCATTCTTTTGCGTTCGTTTTCTTGGGAATAAGTATAAAGGTCGACGTTTGCCACTGTTTAGGGATTTCTCCTTTATCGTAGATGATGTTGAAAAGGTCTAAGAGGATATCTATTGCTTCTTCATCAAAAAGTTTGATAAGTTCTATCGGTATCTCATCGGGACCTACAGATTTTCCAGACTTTATGGAGTTTAGGGCATGTTCTAGTTCTGTTCTAAGTATTTTTAGGTTTGTGTTGTCCACTTCTATGGCAGGCTTGTCATTAAATAGTCCCATCACATATTCCTTCCATCTCTTTAATTTAGCCTTTATATCAACTATTATTTGTCCATTTGTATCTTTGAGTACATTACCAGTATTATTATATTTCTTGCATCCAGTCATTTCTTTTATCTTCTTATGCATGTGGCACCAGTCAAATCTCTTTTCCATTGCCTCTATTTCTCAAGAAATCGGAAAAGGGAGGAAAGGGAGGATCCTCAAGGATATATAATTAGAACGCGGACATTTTTCGAATTAAAGTAAAAGACCGTACGAGCTAACCCCAGGGGCGTAGCTATCGCCGTATCAGTGATACGGGTCCCCTGAGCGGCGAAAGCAAGAATTTGTGCTTCGCCGCAGCCGGGTAAAAAGGACCCCCCAATAAATTTAGAGAAAGACGGGAAATTTACGGTTCCTCAAGGTTCTATAATGAGACTAAGAAGATAAGACAAGACGGACAAAAATTGATAATGTACGTAAATTCACGCGGTGCTAAAGTAAAGGACCTTACGAGCCCTTGTCCCAGGGGCGTAGCTATCGCCGTATCAGTGATACGGGCCTCTGAGCTACAGGGGTGGAAGCAAAACTTTGGGCTTCGCCTCAGTTGGGTAAAAAGGGTTCCCCAATAAATTTATAGAAAGACAGGGAAATAACGGTTCGTCAAGGTTCTATAATGAGACTATGCTGTTTAATTGTATGATTAAATTGTATTTCCTCAAGGTTATATAATTAGGACGCTGATATTTTTCGATTTAAAGTAAAAGGCCTTACGAGCTCTAAGCTCAAGGGGCCCCTAAGCGGTGAAAGCAAAAATTTGTGCTTCGCCGCAGTCGTGTAAAAAGGACCCCGCATTAAATTTAGAAAAAGATGGGGAAATTACGGTTCCTCAAGGTTCTATAACGAGACAATCCTGTTAAATTTTATGATTAAATTGTATTTCCTTAAGGTTATATAATTAGGACGCGGATATTTTTTGATTTAAAGTAAAAGACCTTACGAGCCCTAACCCTAGGGGCGTAGCTATCGCCGTATTAGTGATACGGGGCCCCTAAGCGGTGAAAGCAAAAATGTGTGCTTTGCCGCAGTCGTGTAAAAAGGTCATAAATTTAGAGAAAGACGGGGAAATTACGGTTCCTCCAGGTTCTATAATGAGACTATGCTGTTAAATTGTATGATTAAATTGTGTTTCCTTAAGGTTATATAATTAGGACGCGGATATTTTTCGATTTAAAGTAAAAGACCTTAGGAGCCCTAAGCCCAGGGGCGTAGCTATCGCCGTATCAGTGATACGGGGCCCCTGAGCGGAGAAAGTCAAAATTTGTGCTTTGCTGCAGTCGTGTAATAAGGACCCCCCAATAAATTTAGAGAAAGATGGGGAAAGTTCGGTTCCTCAAGGTTCTATAATGAGACTATGCTGTTAAATTCTATGATTAAATTGTGTTTCCTTAAGGTTGTATAATCAGGACACGGATATTTTTCGATTTAAAGTAAAAAACCGTACGAGCCCTAACCCCAAGGGCGTAGCTATCGTCGTATCAGTGATACGGGGCCCCTGGGCGGTGAAAGCAAAAATGTGTACTTTGTAAAATTTGTACGCCGCAGTCGATTAAAAAGGACCCCCCAATAAATTTAGAGAAAGACGGGGAAATTACGGTTCCTCAAGTTTCTATAATGAGACTATGCTGGAAAAATTGCACAAATAAATTGTATTTCCTCAAGGTTCTATAATTAGGACGCGAATATTTTTCATACATTTTGATCGAACGAACGTGACAATTCTATACGTGAGATGTTCATGAGCACTCTTCCGCCAATGGATACGACTTGAATGAATGCGTGGGGCAATCTTAAGGCCGGTCCAGGCGCTCCGTTTTGCACAATCTTTTGTCTGCGCAGTCTTAAGATGGAATGAAAACGTTGCAATTTGTAGAGCGTCCACACGGTGCAGATATATCTGTATATTTTGCACAGTTTTAGTGAAAGATGTTTAGTGAAAGACTTGTCTGCACTGTTCGTGGATATCTATGCTCTGTAGCTCAGTTTTCGCTGAAACTATACGGTCTCCGTGCAGTTCACAAAACTGCGCAGTTTTCCTGTCTACATACAACGTTTTATCTGCAACGTGTTAAACTGCGCAGACAAAAGGTTGTGCATAGCGGAGCGTCTGGACCGGCGTTTAAATTAAATGGTTGCATTAATCGCCATAATTGCACGATTCCTGTAAATCCTCATGTAATAGTTGAACACCATTTAAACTTACCAGGAGTAACAACAGTGTGGTGTGGTATATTCGCATTGTACATCATATGACCATTTTTTTAACGAAGAGTTACCTCATCTTGCTGGAGAAGTTTGTCGGTCCAGACATTATGGATATGTTTGGTGATGAGGACGAGATTTACATTCAGCAAGATGTAGCACCTCCCCACTACCATTGATGCAGCTTTTCGACACGCATGGATTGGACGAACGGGTAACATTGAATACCCTGCGCGTTCCCTAAACCTCATGCCCTTGGACTTCTTTTTGTGGGGATACCTCAAGGACATAATTTATGGCACCAAACCAAGAACAATTTATGCATTGAAATAGGGAATTGAAAGACGCGATGACCTGTTTCATGACGTTTGCGAATCCCTTGGTGCGATATCTATGCTCTTTAGCTCAGTTTTCGCTGCAACTGTACGGTCTCCGCGCAGTTGACAAAACTGCGCAGTTTTCCTGTCTATGCGCAACGTTTTATCTGCAACGTGTTGAACTGCGCAGACAAAAGGTTGTGCAAAACGGAGCGTCTGGACCGGTCTTTACAGGTGGAACAGGTTACCTTACTAGGCAATTTAGGCATTGTTTGGTAAGACTCCGTATCAATCGTTTAAACCAGAACATTTTTTATGTAAGATTTGTATTTAACTTAAGGTGATCAGATTTTGACGTTGATCAAAATTGTCAAATTGAGGGGGTGGATATGTTTGATAAAAATTGTTGTTTGTTGAAGGAAAAAGCAACAGAAAAAACCCGGAAACTTTTTACTAATTTAGCGATTTCCTTGAAACTTTGCAACATTTCCTAATCTTTCGAAAAAGAAAAAAAATTCAAAAACAATCCAAGAAAGCGGCATAAAGGCCGAGGCCGCACTACGGTTTTTTCCCGCGAGCGGTAACCGCTATAACCGTGAAACCATTCGAGAAACACACAGTACGCTATGGGAAAAGTCAGTCGCGGAAAAAGCCGCTTGTATTAGATTAGGCCCAGGTCGCACTACGGTTTTTTCTCTCGAGCGGTAACCGCTATAACCGCTAAACCACTCGGAAAACACACAGTACACTATGGGAAAAATCAGTCGGGGAAAAAACGCAAGTGAGGCCCCTTGTATTAATTTACTTGAGTCATAAAATCACTCGTTTGAAAACCGCGGCGGTTTAGTCATAGTGCGACCTAGGCCTTAAAGCAAAAAAAAAATCGAGAGCCGGGAGAAATTGTTAAAAATCGTGACAGTGCCGACAAAATCGGGACGTCTAGTCACCATAGTTTAATCATCGTTTACACTGCTGCGTCTATACCCAAGATTTGTTGTAAACAGACTGTCAGAAAATACAAACGCATTAGTTCTTCTTATCGATCATAAATTAAACCGAAAAAGTAATAATTTATGGCTTTTTATATTCACTGGCTGTCTTCGAGCGGATGTTATGAAGAAATTGCTTTAAAACTCGCTTATTATTTTATATTTTGTATATACACGCTTCGGGACAAAGAGTCTAGGCCAGGGGTGGGGAACCTTTTTATCATGGAAGGCCACTTTAAATTTCGGGTATAATACAGAGGCCGCATAAAATTATGAAAATTCTTGAGCGTGTGGGGTTTCAAAGCTAAAAAAACCCACTTTATTAAAATTTTGTTAGAAAAAAAATAGATACAGAACTAACAGAAAGACTACGATCACTTTTACAACTAAATAGTCTGCAAGTACGAACCTCTGTCCTCGTTTATTTTAATGCTATGCTGTTGTGTATCAGGGGCTGCAATCCATCAAAGAATTTGGGCACAATTTGGGAACAATGTCTCGCAACGTGTCGCAAGTGTCTACGAATAGATGAAAAATTCGAAAATGGTACGACCATGACGGGACCATTTTTTAATTTTTCAATACTTTCGTAGACACTCTGTAGCGGCAAAATACGAAAGTCTTTCATGAAATGCGGCCCCTGGAACACCTTCCGACCACTAAAACCCACTGAAAAAATCACTGCTCGTTCCTCTTTGGTACAAAATTCTAATGGAGCGGCCACGATCTATCTGCTATAAAAGGAAGACAAATTGAGGAATTGGGATCAAAATGAACGAGGTCAGGCGTCAGTATGAACAATGTAAGAGTTATGCCAAACATTGCAAATAACTTTTGACTTGCCCTCGTAATTTAATGGGATTTTTGAGTTTGTTTTTTATTGGAAAGAAATTGAATATTAGGCTCCAACTTTGTAACTCGTAACTTCAATTGGTCTTCTAAATGTGCATCAGTTATCTGGGTCTTTAATTCGTTCTTAATTTGTGTTAAATATGAAAAAGTTGATTCACAGCAGTATGTAGTTCCAAAGCAAGAAAGCAATCGACGAGCATGTTGACGTAACTTTGGATATTCAACTGCATTTTTCCATATTTCCACTACGTCTTTTTTGGAATCAAAAAGATTTTTTATAATAGTGTTGTGATCTCGCGATTTTGGTTTCAAAGAATTTGAGTTTCTCACGAGTCGGCAAAGAAAACTAAGTGAACACCCGATTAGTTTTTGTTTATTTAGGACCATTACTCTGGTTTATCTAAATCATGCGGGCAGACGCTCGAACTTAGGGATCGTGTCGAGGCGCCGAGAGGATTTTGTTTTATGAGTTCTGGAAATTTTCCATAAAGATTAGGGGAGGACTTACACCAAGACCGAGGTGATGAGGTAGAGGGGAAGTTAAAAAGGGGCAGTCAGAATTGAGCTAGCGAGAGAGTAATTTGAGTTTTAAAGACGAACCTCCGTATTTTCGTTGAAGTAAATTCCGGGTTTCGACCATAAGTTTCGTAGAATTAAGTGTATTGTTTATTATTTATTATTTTTAAGTTAGTTAGTAATTATTGTAATAAGTTAGCGATTAGTTGTACATATTGTAAGATATTAGCAGATAAGTAGTATTTAATTACATATAAAGGACATATTTGCGTGTAATTAATTCATCCATTGTCCTGATCCTGAAGCAGCACCATACCAAATTACCAGTTCGCAACAGAGATACTATATTTTTGGTGGCAGCGGTGGGATCCAGAAGAATCCGAATTTGGTGGAATTCCTCGGAATTCAAAATCGGTTGGATCCAGAAAGTATCCAAAAAGGACTTGGAAATTTGGTTGCCTTTGGTCGCAGCGAGTTCTGTCCAGGTCTACGTCAAATGCAGTGAATCTACGAGTGTCGTTTCGCCGTACATCACGCAGCTCCACAATAGGACAATTCGGTTGATTAGATACAAACTACGTCTGAGATTTCGTAAAAAACTGTAAGTATATCTTTGTTTCGTACGCAAAATATTTCGCATAATTGTTGACGAATTGTACGTTATAATCAAAATGGCTCTTATGACGTTAGATGTAGCAATGAGATATGTCAAGGAGTGCGATGGACAGGCGGGTAAAGTGCAAGATTTCATAGAATCGTGCGATTTGGCGATGGATGCTGTAGCTTTAGACGTCCGAGATATATTATTTAAACTTAATAAAGACGGAACAAAGCTTGAATATATAAATATATTCAACCTTTCCGGAACTCTATAATACTAATGAGTCTTTTTAGGACTACCAAAAACAAATCTCGTATGAAATTTGTCAGTTATTCTATAGCTTTCAGTCCACCTTCGTGGCACTCAACAAAAACCATAAAAATAACATTGATTTTTAAGATCATATTATTGATTGATATTGATTTTTAAGATCATATTATAGAGTTCCGGAAAGGTTGAATATATTTATATATTCAAGCTTTGTTCCGTCTTTATTAAGTTTATCTGATTATCTATAATGTTGTATGGTTTTACCAATTCAAAATTTATATTATTTAAGATAATAAAAACATCTAAATTAACAGGTAGGGCTAGAGATTTGACTAGGTACGGAAATTTTTCGACATGGGGCGAATTAAGGGACCATTTAGGGGACAGATTTTTAGAAAAACGTTCAATTTCCTGTTGTCAAATGGAGTTACATTCAACTTACCAATATAATGGTGAAGGTGTAATTGACTATGCTAATAGAATTGAGAAATGTTTGTCGAATTTGATTGACGCGTCTGTGGTTGGCAAGACCAAAAATATAGTATCTCTGTTGCGAACTGGTAATTTGGTATGGTGCTGCTCCAGGATCAGGACAATGGATGAATTAATTACACGCAAATATGTCCTTTATATGTAATTAAATACTACTTATCTGCTAATATCTTACAATATGTACAACTAATAGCTAACTTATTACAATAATTACTAACTAACTTAAAAATAATAAATAATAAACAATACACTTAATTCTACGAAACTTATGGTCGAAACCCGGAATTTACTTCAACGAAAATACGGAGGTTCGTCTTTAAAACTCAAATTACTCTCTCGCTAGCTCAATTCTGACTGCCCCTTTTTAACTTCCCCTCTACCTCATCACCTCGGTCTTGGTGTAAGTCCTCCCCTAATCTTTATGGAAAATTTCCAGAACTCATAAAACAAAATCCTCTCGGCGCCTCGACACGATCCCTAAGTTCGAGCGTCTGCCCGCATGATTTAGATAAACCAGAGTAATGGTCCTAAATAAACAAAAACTAATCGGGTGTTCACTTAGTTTTCTTTGCCGACTCGTGAGAAACTCAAATTCTTTGAACCAAAATCGCGAGATCACAACAATAGTATCTTCACATAACTCAAACAATTTCATTTGTAGTTCACTAGGTGCCTTTGAAATGTTAACTAAATGTGGTTCGTACACTAATTTCATTGTAATAGTATGTTTTTCAAAATCAGAAAACCTTTCAGTATATTCTTCAATTAATAAGTCCAAAACAGTTATGTAATCTTGGAATGTTTCACATACATATTCTTGTTCATTTATCATTTTAGCTAACTGAGGGAAATGTTCTTCAGAAATTTGTGATTGAGAGAAGAGACTTTTGAAAAATAATAACTTTTTCCTAAAAGCCTGGATTTTTTGCCACATATCATATATATGTTTTGTTCTGCCTTGCAAAGAAATATTTAAATCATTTTGTTTTATCATGATATCACACAAAAATGCAGCATTTCTACAAAATTCGTCATCCAACAATTCGCATTGCTGTTGTTGTACCTCATAAAACCTCAAAATGTCTTTTCGCAAACTTAAAACTTTGGCTAAAACTTGTCCTCTTGACAGCCAGCGTACTTTTGAATGATATGGCAAATCTACACTATATGTTTCATCATCAGACATAAGCATATTTCAAAATTGACGATGTAGAGTCGCATTTGCACGTATAAAGTTAACAATTTTAATAACTTTATCCATAGTATTGCTTAAAGTAGCGGATTTAGCACAAAGATTTTGTTGGTGCAATATGCAGTGAAATGAAAATAAATTTTCTAATTTTGAATTGTCCTTTTTCAGCAATGAAACGAAGCCTTCTCGTGATCCTTTCATGGAAGGTGCGCACCATCAGTGCACACACTCACTAAATTCCTGCTTCTTGGCATTTTTCTTTAAAACTGTTGTAGATATCAGCTCCACGAGTTCTTCCGGTAAGAGTACCCAATGCCAGTAGTTCCTCGAAACAAGTAAAATCTTCAGTGACAGCACGAATGAAAAACAAAACCTGAGCTGAGTCCGTTGCAACAGTAGATTCATCTAATGCTAGCGAAAAATATATATCTTCATTTTGTATAATTGAGTGAAGCTGTTCTGTTATATTTTGCGCTAACTCGTGCTGTCTATCAGTTATGGTCCTTCTGGAAAGGGGTAATTGTTTGTATTTCAAACTTTCTCTGGATCTAAACATCCTACTGCTTCATCAATGCAATCCTTTATCATTTCCACAGCACTAAATGGTTTTCCTCGTTTTGCAAGAATAAATGCTATTTTATAGGTAACATCAGTTGCAGTAGTACTTTGCTTAATAAAATTACTGAAAGCTTGTTTTTGATGCATTTTTTCTTTTTTTAGCTTATGAAGAGCAGCTTTTCGCGCTTCTCCTTCTAGTTTAGCATATTTATGGTCTTTGTGAGAAACATAATGCTGGTTTGCATTGTATTATTATTATTATTACCTTTATTGGCATATTTACAACAATTACTATAAGACTAACAATACAACATATCAAAACAAAAACATAACAAAAAAAACACATGGAAACAATAAAAAAAAAGAACAAAAAAACAGAACATAACTAATAACCCGACCCAAAAATATCCCAAATACTCAAACTTAAAGAAAAAATACTACACTTTAAAGAAACAAAAAAAAAAACAATAATTCCTCGCCCGCACTAACTTATCTCCCTCCCTAAACTCTTTCCACAATCACTCCCTTCCGCTCTAAAATTTCCCGCATTATGGGCCACCCGCTACCTGACTCGTCCATGCACGCTTCCCAGTCTACATTTATTTTTCTTTCCTTCTTCCCATGTTAGCCCTTTGCACTCTTCCATCCAATGTGCCCACCTGTCAGTACCCTCTCCGCATATGGTACACAAATTCTCCCTTTCATTCAACCAGTACCTTCTTCCCTTTTCTTCGTTGCCGCACCGAAACCTGCCTATCCTATTTTGGCTACCGCTGGACCCTCTGCTTAGGTACAAAGGGAGTCTGCCGTACACTTGTACCTTGTTGTACTCCCGATTGTACCTGCTTTCGTCTATACGGCTTTGTCGTATCTGCAGCTCTATCTCCCTACTCCTTTCACCTAACAATTTTTCACACTTTACGCCTTCCCTTTTCATCCTTTCTACCTCCTCTTTCGACAACCCTACTCGTTCATACATTTTTTTCCATTCATTTCCCCATTTTGTTAGTCTAATCCCTCCGACACCTTCCTTCCTTAAACTATTGAACACCTCTTTCACTATCCTTTCATTCCCTAACCTATACACTTTCCTTTCGTATCTTGCCACTCTCACTGATGCTTCTATTGCAACTTTATATACATTCGCTTCTTGTAGCACCAGGTACCCTGGCGTACTCCTGTCTAATTTCAACGCCCTTTTTATAAACTGAAGTTGTACCTTTTCTACTTGTTCCATTTCGTTCATACCCCATATTTCCGCTCCATACAACAAAATACTCCGAACACACGCTTTCCACACTGTCATTTTTGCCACGAAACTATCTTCAAATTTATCTTTCCAAGCATTCCAAAACCTATTAGCAGCCACCCATGCTTTCTTACATACGAACTTACAAACTTATAAATCCCAAGTATTTGAACCTGCTAACCTGCTCTATAACTTCTTCCCCCCACATCAAGCTTTCCTCTTTCTTACCAACTTTCTTTCTAAACACCATCCACTTAGTCTTCTCTACATTCACACTTAACATTCTTTTCTCAAAATATCTTTTAATCCTTCCAATCATCTCTTTCATTTCCCCTTTTGTTCTTGCTAAAGCAACTATGTCATCCGCGTAAGCTAGAGACCACACTTTCATCCTACCTATTACCACTCCTCCTGCCTGCCCATTTTTTAAAACCTTTTCTAAGTCATTTATAAAAACATTAAATAGGACAGGGCTAAGTGGACACCCTTGCTTTAACCCTTTCCTAACCCAGAATCTTTCGGATTTTTTTTCACTTATTCTAACTCTGCAGCTTGTCTTGCCATATAGATCTGTAACTGCCTTCACTAGCCACCCACTAATTCCTTTTGCTCTCATCATTTCCCATAGCATGTTTCGGTTTACTGTGTCATATGCCGCTTTTAGATCTATGAATACAGCATACACCTTTCCACCTTTCTGTGCCAGCTCTTGCTCTATTACGTATTTTAAGGTAACCAGCTGGTCCGTTGTTCCCCTCCCTTTTCTGAATCTCCCTTGTACTTCCGGAATCACTTCCTTTTCCTTAATTTCTTCCTGTATTTTCATCTCCACTACTTTTGCATATATCTTATATGATGTATCCATCAGTGTGATGCCTCTGTAATTTTCTGCTTCTCCCTTATTTCCTGCTTTGAAAATTGGTACGATGTCCCCTTCCCTCCAGCTTTCTGGAATTGCTTGCTGTCCTTTGAAAATCTTGTTGTATAATTCGTGGAGTTTTTTTTGTATTGACACCGGCGCTAGTTTCCACGCTTCATTTGGGATTCCATCCGGACCTGTCGCTTTTCTTCTTTTCAGCCCACCCAGCACTTGCTCCATTTCCTCCCACATAATTTCTGGTCGAAGGCCTTCTTCTTCTTTTCCGTCCTCTTCCACTGTCTCCTCTGCTCCCTTATCTTCTTTGCCGTCCAGCAACTGCATAAAATGTGCTCTCCATCTTTCCATCTTAATTTCATTAACTTTCCGGGTTGCTTTTTCCACATTTTTGGCAATAAACTTCCATATTTCTCTTTCACTATTGAGCTTCCTAGCCTCCTCCATTTGTTTTCTTTGCCACGAAATTGTTTTCTTATGCATTGTATTTTTTTAATGTGGTTATTGTAGAATTGCATATCAAACAAACCATTTTATCTTTCACAGAAATGAGGAAATATTGTAGCTCCCAATCTTCGTTAAAAGTTCTGTTTTCTTCATTCAATTTTCTCTTTTTGACATAATGGGTAAAACACAAATTAACAAATAACTAATAACTAACTTTAAACGATTTTGATAAAAATAAAACACACTAACACTAACATACGCCACTAACAACAAACAAAAAATGTAAATTTTGCATCCGGCACGATAGGTCAGTCGAAACAACAGCCAATTATTTTAAATATTTCAATTAATATTGAAATATAAATCACAACGCAGCACATAGGCCTAGGCCGCACTACGGCTAAACCGCCGCGGTTTTCAATCGCTTGATTCTGTGACTCTAGTAAGCTAATACAAGCGGCCTCACTTGCGGTTTTCTCCCGCGACTGATTTTACCCATAGCGTACTGTGTGTTTCTTGAGCGGTTTCACGGTTATATCGGTTACCGCTCGCGGCAGAAAACCGTAGTGCGGCCTCGGCCATAGAAAGGAGGGAAATTTGCTGCACGTTCATTGGCCCGTTCTATCAGATCATGTGATTTAATTTCCCCCCAAGTTTTGTGTTAAACAAAGACGGTATATGACAGTTCGGTCTCACTAGTACTTCTCTCTGGGTAGCTCGAAATTATAGGTTAAAATTATTAATTTTAAAATTAAATTAAAATTTTAAAATATCTAAGAAGGCCGCCAAGGAAAAACTAAAAGGCCGCATGCGGCCTTAAGGCCGCAGGTTCCCCACCCCTGGTCTAGGCTAAGCATCAGACACGCTGCTGATGAAGCGAAATCTTATTTTACACAAAAGACCTGCAAGTTACTGCTTACTCAAGTTAATGCTTAAAAATGCTGTAATGAAGTTTAAAATAATATTTAAAATTGAGAAACATTTTGAGCTGTTTAAACGCCGCCATTTTCGGGCGGTCTATTAATGACGTCAATTACCACTGACAGTTCAGTCCATTGTTTACTACAGCTGTTCTACAGACGTTGGTTTTCTAACCAAAAGACTGCAATGACATACAAATGTAAAAAATATGTACGTTTATGCTATGTTATGTCATTTTCGTTTTAAACAATAGTGTTGCATTTAAAAAATTTGAATTTCCCTCGCTTAATTTGCAATTTGCTTTATTTTTTAATTTTAAGTATTTAAAAAGATAGTAATTACAAAAATAATGGTTTAGTTCAATTGTCCGGTCAATAAAGATTCGAAAAAAAAAATTTAAATTTCATGCATATTCCCTATTGTCAATTTTATTGACGGTCTCCGGGGTACTTTTTTCGTTTATTGCGATGTTTAAGGGTTTGCGTTCGAATCAATTTAAAAATATTGGCAAACATTAATCAATTTGGGTGATGGTTTTAAACCCTATGAATCTGTTTCAATTTTATTATGCGGTAATAACTAATGAAATTGTTTCAAATTTGATAATATAATTTATATAATTTAATAATAATTTATTAATAATTTCAATAAATAATACGTTTGGGAAATAATTGTGAAATGAATTGTTGAGATAGTTTTTTCCGTCTCAGCCGTGCGCGAAATTTTCTTGAAAAATGGAGCAAATAAAACAAATTTAACGATTTTCTTGAAACTCTGTAACATTTCCAAATCGCACTTTAAAGAACGATTTTGCAAATTCCCATCAAAATCCCGCAATTTTTTGTCCAATTGTAAAAGAAAAAAATAATTTTGATTCGGAAATTGGGCGAAATGAAACTTTTCTTTACCTTAAAAGGTGCAATAAAAACAACGAAAAAATATTAAAAATCAAAATGAAATTTCGGTTCCAAAAAATATACACGAAAGTTGTCATTGGAAATACGCAAAGTTAAATTCGCAAATAAATTCGACGCGATAGATTTTGAGGAAAAATGCACAAATTTGAACCGCAAATTCCTCAGAAACAAATTTAGCGATTTCCTTAAAACTATGCAACATTTCCAAATCACACTTTAAAGAATGATTTTGCAAATTTCCATTAAAATCCCACAATTATTTGTCAAAGTGATCACAGGATGGTCAGATGCAAACTACTCAAACACAAATATGGAAAGAAAAAGAAAGATGGAACAAACGGCGAAGAGAGGAAGTAGAGAAAAGGTATCGGAAAGAAAGGAAACATACAAACAAAAGCTGAATGAAAATTTTTCAAATAATCCAGGAAAAACAGAATAGTAGATAAAAGAAGTAGAAACAGCAGAATAGATAATAGATTAGAATACAGATTAGAGCGAAAACTCGAAGCTTACCAACCAAAAGCCGAAGCCGGGTTCCGAAGCCTTTATAGTACAACAGAACATCTATACACAGTAAGGCAGGTGACCGAGAAAGCTACAGAATATAACATAAACCTATAGATAGCTTTTGTCGATTTCCGAAAACCCTTCGACATAAGAGAAATCTGGGCAATAAATGCATGAGCAGGATCACCAAACCAGGCTCGCCAAACGTTTGACCGGAGGTTGGCGTGGGATGCTGGTGAAGATGCTGATTGCTGCTAACCTTGCCTTGATATAGAGATGCAACTGGTAAGAGGAGATTTGGAATTTACGGAAGAGCGGCGAGGACCATATAGAGCACCGACCTGTGAAGGCACACCGTGCTACGTTTGAAGATCGGAGGTTGGCGTGGGATGCTGTTGAAGATGCCGATTGCTGCTAATCTCGCCTTGATATAGACATGCACTTGGCAGGAAGAGATTTGGAATTGAAGGAAACGCGCCGACCTGATGCTGGTGAACATGCCGATTGCTACTAATCTCGTCTTGATAGGAGATTTGGAATTGACGGAAGAGCGGTGAGTTCCATATAGAGCGGCGACCTGTGAAGGAACACCGTGCTATATGCGCAGGCTCGCCAAACCATGAGATCGGAGGTTAGCGTGGGATGCTGGTGAAGATTCCGATTGCTGCTAATTATGCTTTGATATAGAGATGCACTTGCCAAGAGGAGATTTGGAATTGACGGAAGATCGGCGAGGTACACATATAGGGATAATCCTATATAATCCTATCAGTTTCCAACCACACATATATAAAATCTGCAGCAAGATTATAATTAGTCGTCTAACACCTAAGTTGGGCTTCTATCAACCGCGTGAGCAAGCGGGTTTCAAATCTGGTTTCGGGACAAACGACCGTCTGCAAGTGATTAAAACGCTGTTCGAGAGGTGTATAGAGAACAACAAGCCACTGGTCCTAGTTTTCATAGATTACGAAAAAGCTTTCAATCAAATAGACCAACATAAAGTCTTTGAAGCACGCGGAATGTAGCATAGATCACCGCTACTCCTCACTAATAAAAGGCAACTGCCAGCGTAAAACTACACGAGAATACCAAGTACTCGTAAGTAAAAGTTGAGAGTAAAACGCGGAGTACGCCAAGGAGATACAACCTCTCCAAAACTATTCACGGCGTTATTAGTAGTACATGACTAAGGAATTGGACTGGGAAACAAAAGGCATCAATATAAACGGCATCAAACTGAGCCATCTAAAATTTGCAGACGACATCGTCATAATATTGGAGGACTTAGGCGAGGCTACACGGATGCTGCAGATGCTATACGCGTCGTTCCGCAAGGTTGGACTCAAGATAAATACCAACATAACTCAATTCATGACCTACCTCGTCGCAAGCGGTAATATTTAAGTAAACGACATCGAAATTAAACAGGTGCCCTCCTACGAATACCTTGGCTACGAAATTCGAATAAGTGGCGATAATCAAACGGCCGACCTGTGAAGGCACACCTCGCAAACCTTGAGATCGGAGGTTGGCGTGGGATGCTGGTGAAGATGCTGATTGCTGCTAATCTTGCCTAGATATAGAGATGCACTTGGCACACTTCAAATCCAACTTTTCACAAATTCCTCTAAAGCTAAAAATGAAATGGGATCTGCTTTTGTGGTTTACAAGGGAACGGAATATACTGTGAAAGATTCCGAAGGACTCGAGAGCTACTGCCCAACATTCCAGGCGGAACTTTTCGCACAAACGCGAGGTCTACAGTATATCCGGACGACATAGCAGGCCGAGCTGTGAAGGCGCACCGTGCTGTATGAGCAGGTTCGACAAACCTTAAGATCGAAGAAGGATGCGGCGAAGATACATCATTGAGAAATGCTATAGTGGATGAACGTTATATAAAAATGTTTGAAAACATCTACAGGACTTCGACATTGTCGATAAAACTTCATGAATCATCTAACAGAATAAACGGCAAAAGAGGAGTTCGGCAAGGGGACGTAATATCTCCAAAACTATTCACCTTAGTACTCAAGGATGTTTTTAAAAAGATACAATGGGAAAACAAAGGATTGAACATACATGGTGAACGCTTGCACAATCTAAGATTTACCGACGATATTGCACTATTTGAGATGGAATTGAACAGGAATTGATTGATATGTTGGAAGAACTACAATATGAGGCTTCAAAAGTAGGATTACACATGAACTACACAAAGACCCAGTTTATTACAAATGCACCAGATGCAGAAGAAACAATACCGATTCATGACAGCACAATAAAAATGACTTAAACATACATTTACCTTGGCCAAGCTATAACACCGGGCAACCAAAATCAAGAAATGGAGATTGATAGGAGAATTAGACTGGGATGGGCGGCATACGGCAAATTAAAGTACATCTTCAGCATGAATATCGCAATGACTCTAAAAACAAAAGTCTATAACGAGTGTATACTGCCTGTTGTCACGTATGGTTGCGAGACCTGGATAATAACCAGAAAGATCGAACATAAATTGGAAGTACATCAGAGAGCCATGGAAAGACGAATTTTAGGAATTTCCCTGAGAGACCACAAAACAAATACATGGATAAGGGAAAAAAAACAAAGTCTTCGACATAATAAAAAGAATTGGTTCGCTAAAATGGCAATGGGCAGGACACGTGGCCAGACATACAGAAAACTGGAGCGGGTATATCACCAGATGGAAACCTTGGGAGAGAGGAGGAGTGTTAGAAGACCCCAGCAAAGATGGTCATCATCATCATCATCAAACAGCCCTTTGCGTCCACTGCTGGACATAGGCCTCCCTAATTTCCGCCCATTTCCTCCTATCCTGAGCCTCTCGCATCCAGGCTCCTCTTGTTCTTTTTATATCGTCTGTCCATCTTGTGGGGGGCCTCCCCCTGCTTCGTATATCTGCTCTTGGCCTCCACTCCAGTAGTCTCTTGGTCCATCTTCCATCTGACATTCGGGCCACGTGTCCAGCCCAGTTCCACTTTAGCCTCGCCATACGCACAACCACATCTGTGACACCTGTTGTTCGGCGTAGGTCTTCGTTTGTGATATGGTCTCGTAGCGACACGCCGAGCATCGATCTTTCCATCTTTCGTTGTGCAATTTGGCGCTTTTTTGCAGTGGCGACGGTGAGTGTTGCGGTTTCAGTGCAGTAGGTCATAACTGGCAATACACATTGATCAAACACTTTCCTTTTCAAGCAGACTGGCAGATCGCTTTTGAATACGTCCCGAAGTTTTCCATATGCGGCCCAAGAGAGGATTATTCTTCTTTTAAATTCGCATGTTTGGTTATCTCTAGTTATGCGTATTTCGTGACCTAAATAGGTGTATTTGTCTACGAAATCAATATCTCTATCGCCTACATCTATCTGTCTGCTCGGGACCAAGTTTGTCATACATTTTGTTTTGGAATAGTTTATTCTTAGGCCTACGGTATTACATGCTTCCTGGAGTTCTAATAGCATTGTTTTTATATCGTTAAGATCGTCAGCAAGCAGCACTATGTCATCTGCAAATCGCAGATTTGATAGATTTTTGCCATCTATGGTTAAGCCTTTTCTTTCCCAGTTGAGCTTTTTGAAAGCGAGTTCCAAAACCGCGGTGAACAATTTAGGCGATATCGTATCCCCCTGTCTCACGCCTCTACCAATTGGAATGGGTTTGGTGTTTTCATGGAGTTGAACCGTCATACTGGCGTTTTTGTAGATGTTGTAAATGGTTCTCGTGTAGCAATGGTCGACACGGCATTCCTGTAGTGCTTCCATAACTGCATCTAGCTCGACGGTGTCAAATGCTTTATGGAAATCTATGAAGGCCAGTACGAGTGGTCTGTTGTATTCAATACTTTTCTCGACTATTGTTTTAACACTTTGTAGAAGGTCATTGGCTCCGTATCCTGTGCGAAATCCTGCCTGTTCCACTGGTTGGTAGAAGTCCAGTTTATTTTCAAGTCTATTTGTTATTATTCTTGTAAATAGTTTGTAGAGATGACTTAGAAGGCTTATCGGCCTATAGTTTTCTAGGTCAGCTATATCTCCTTTTTTGTGCATTAAGATCACAATAGCGTTGTTCCATTCATTTGGTACTGTACTGTTGAACAGGCAAAGATTAAACAGGTCTCTGATTTTTTCTAGCAGGTGGACACCTCCGATTTTGATGGCGTCTGCGGTGACGTGGTCACCTCCGGGGGCTTTGTTTGTCTTCGTTTTACTTAAGGCTAATTCTATTTCATCTAAAGTAATATCTGGTAGTATTTCAGATCCTTGGTATATGATGCCCTTTTTATTTGATACGATATCTGGTTCAGATTCCGGTATTGGTTCTTTTTGGCTTGTATATAGAAGTTGGTAGAATTCTTCAACGACATTTAGGATCTCCTCTCTGTTCGTTGTTATATTTCCTTGTTTATTTCTGAGTTTAGTTATTTGTCTCTTCCCGCTTCCCAGTTTTCTACGCAGGACCTTCATACTTTTGTTGTTTTCTATGGTTTGTTGAATTTTATCTTTATTATGTGCTCTTATGTCGCGCCTTATTGCCTTCGATATCTGTTTATTTATCTCTCGTAGTTCTTCGATGGAGGTTGTCTCTTCACTTCTCATGTTTCTTCTACTTTGCATCAGCTGTATTGTTTCTTGGCTGAGTTTTTCTTCTTGTTTTGTTCTAGGGCAGCATGTACTTTGACTTTCTATTATGGCATTTGTTATTCGGTCGTTTAGGTTGTTGATGTTTTCATTTTTGTCCGCGTTTCCACTCGTCAACCGGTCTGCGATGCACTGTTGGTATTCCTCTACATCTAGTGGGCTGTGCCATTGTTGGTTGGTTGTCTTTTTAACCATTTTGTGTCTTTCTTTCTTTATATCAATGGTTATTTTTGATCGCACCATTCTATGGTCGCTCCCAGTATCAAATCTATTTAATACCGTTACGTCCTTAATTATATGTTTCTTATCCGTTATTACAAAGTCTATTTCATTTCTTGTGCGGCCGTCTGGACTTTCCCAGGTCCATCTTCGAATTAGTTTTTTATAGAAGAAGCTGTTCATTTGAAATAGGTTGTTTTGTAGTAGGAAGCCCAACAACGTCTCACCTCGGTTATTCCTGCCTTCCAGTCGAAAGTTTCCTAAAGAAATTTCCGTATCATCGCTTTTCATTCCGATTTTGGCGTTGAAGTCTCCGCATACAATGGTGAATTGGACTGGTTGCTCTCTTAGGGCCGTAGATATATCGTCGTAGAAGATGTCTACTTCCTCATCACTGTAGTTGGTCGTCGGTGCATAGATTTGTACGATTTTTATGTGGTATCTTGTATTTAGTTTCAGGACCAGGCTAGTCACTCTAGGGGAGATTTTCTTTATGGAAATTATATTCTTGCTGTGACGTTTATGTATTATAAAACCGGTTCCACCATTGGAATTTTCGTCGTTTCCCGCATAATATAGGCTATGCCCAGATTTTAGTTTTATTAGTTGCTCTCCCCGTCTTCTAATCTCGCTCAGACCAACAACATCCCATTTTATATGATATAATTCTCGCTCGAGTTCGGTGAGTCTTTCCTCTGATTGTAGCGATCTTGTGTTGTAGGTTGCGATATACATGTGTATATTCTGCTTCTTTGTTGAGTAGGTTTTCTGCTTCATTAGATGTTTGTCCCCCCCAGAATCCGTGGGACAGAATGATTGGTTATCATTGCGGAACTGTAAAGATATTCTCCTATCCGCCTGGGGTATTTGTTTGTTTACATCTATCATTTTCATGGGCAAAGATGGTACGACGAGATAAAGAAGGTCGCAGGCTTAAATTGGTATCGAGTTGCGCAGAACCGAAGCCAATGGTCAGAAAGAGAAACACAAATTTTGACCGCTATTTCCGCAGAAGAATTTCCTAATTTGTCGATTTCCTTGAAACTTTGCGACATTTCCAAATCGCTCTTTAAAGGACGGTTTTGCAAATTTCCATCAAAATCCTAAAATTATTTGTCAAATTACAAAAGAAAAAATTAATTTTGATCCTGAAATTGGGCGAAATTAAACTGTTGTTTAATTAAAACACGCAATAAAAACAACAACAAAATTTCTAAAAATCAAAATGAAATTTCGGTTAAAAAAAATATGCACGCAAGTTGTCATTGGAAACACGCAAAGTTAAATTCGCAAATAAAAAACTCGACGCGACAAATTTTGGGGAAAAAGCACAAATTTTGACCGGAATTTCCTCAGGAACAAATTTAGCGGTTCCCTTGAAACTTTGTAACATTTCCAAACCGCACTTTAAAAAACGTTTTAGCAAGTTTTCAACAAAATCTCACAATTATTTGTCAAATTGCAAAAGAAAAAAGAAATTTTGATTCTGAAATTGGGTGAAATAAAACTTTTGTTTACTTAAAACCCGCAATAAAATCAACGAAAAATATATAAAAATCAAAATGAAATTTCGATTCAGAAAAATTTGCACGAAAGAAATTGAAAACACGCCATGTTAAATTCGCAAATAAAAAATTCGACGCGACAAATTTTGGGAAAAAAAGCACAAATTTTGAGTCGTGTGAAGTTGGCCCCCAAATTTTTGAAAAATTAAAATTCAGAGTTCTGGCAAGATTTCGAATAGTTCTAGAGTTCTTGCTTGAAAATTGCAATAGTTCTGGAAAATTTCGGGCAGAAATCGAGAAAAACAATTTGGGGGCCAACTTCACGCAGCCCCCTCTTTTTCAGGAAAAAGAGTTCTGATGTAATATTCCAGTTCTTTATATAGAGTTCTAGAGTTCTCAATCGATAATGCATATAGTTCTACTTTTTTTTTTTTTTTTCAAAATTTTGTAATTTTTGAAAAATTTAAAAAAAATCTGATAACGGTTTTCGATTGTACTAAGGCAGATAAACAAAAAATGCTTATTAGACATTTTTGTAAAATCAATATTTATAAATTTATTTATAAAAAACTTTCGACGAAGATAAAAAAAAAAAAAAAATACAAGAGTTCTGATAACAGTTCTGAGTAGCCCCCGAAGAGTTCTAAACAAATAACTAATACAATTTCTTTGTCAAACCAATATTAAAGAAGTTATAAGCAAAAACGAGGCGCAAAATTTTTGAAAACTACAAAATTCCAAAAAAAAAAAACCTTGACTTCTGTTAAGAGTCCTAGGTAGCCCCTCAAGAGTTCTGAACAAATCTCTTTTATAATCTCCATGTCCGACCAATATTCTTCTTCTTTAAGTTCCATGTCCGTTCCGAACGTTGGTAACCATCTGGGCTATGATGACTTTATTCACTGCGGCACGGAAAAGTTCTGTTGTCGTCATGCCGAACCAGGTTCTTAGGTTTTTCAACCAAGATATTCGTCCTCTTTCCTGCCACCTTTCCCTGGATAATCTTCTGCAGCAAATGAAATCTATCTTCGTTTCTCATGATGTGGCCAAGATATTCTAGCTTTCTGCACTTGACTGTGTTTAGAACCTCTCTCTCCTTGTTCATTCTATGGAGGATCTCATCATTGGTTATTCGATCCCTCCAGGAGACTCTCAGCATTCTGCGATATATCCACATTTCAAATGCCTCTAACTTTTTGCTGGTGGCTTCTGTCAGTGTCCACGATTCCATTCCGTAAAAAAGAACCGAAAACACATAGCATCTCATCATTCTCAGCTTTGTAGTCATTGTTAGGTTGTGGCTTGTTAGTACAGATCGCATTTTGGTAAAAACAGATCTTGCCTTTTCAATGCGAATTTTTATCTCCTGAGAGTGATCCCACCGATCATTAACATTTGTGCCAATATATGTATACCTCTCCACCCGTTCGATTGGCTCTTGATTGACAGTAAGTTCACAGTTTTCAATATAGGACTTGCTGATGACCATAAGTTTTGTCTTCTTGATGTTAATATCCAAGCCATATTATGTGCTTTTTTCTACAAGTCTGTTTATTAGATGTTGTAGTCCTTCTATACTATCTGCAAACATCACTGTGTCATCTGCATATCGTATGTTGTTGATTTTTTCGCCATTGAGAGAGATGCCAGCTTCACACTCTTCCAGAGCTTCTTTAAATATGTATTCAGAATAGATGTTAAAAATAAGAGGGGACAATATACATCCTTGTCTCACTCCTCTCATTATGTCTATTTGTTCGGTCTTTTCTGTCTCTACTCTCACTACGGCTTTTTGGTTCCAGTAGAGGTTCGTAATAATTCGTAGATCCTTGCCGTCCATCCCAGTTTCCTTTAAGATGTTAATCATTTTTTGGTGTTTGACCCTGTCGAAAGCCTTCTGGTAGTCAACAAAACAGGCAAAAATGTCGCAGTTCATATCTCTGCACCGTTGAAATAGTACTTGCGTGCAATATAATGCTTCTCGTGTGCCCATCGCATTTCTGAAACCAAACTGAGTTGGTGATACTTGTTCTTCGCAAACTCTGTAAATTCTTCTGTGAATTATTTTTAAAAATAATTTGAGAAGGTGACTCATGAGACTTATAGTTCTGAACTCTTCACACTTCTTTGCTTTTGGTTTTTTGGGTAATGTTATAAATTCTGACTTTAGCCATTCTTGTGGTATATTTCCAGAGTTATAAATTTGGTTGAATATTTTTGTCAGATTTTTTACCCTGTCGTCATCCAGTAGTTTAAAGAATTCCGATTGGATTTCATCTGGTCCAGGTGCTTTACCGTCTTTCATTGTTTTTATTGCCTGCTTTACTTCATCCATCAGGATCTCCGGTCCATCCGAGTTGTTTATGGATGGAGGTTCCGCTCTAGTATCATGAAACAATTGTTCAATATATCTTCTCCATGTTTCCTTTATGTCACCTGTGTCAATGATCAGTTTTCCTTCGCCATCCACCAATTTATTTATCGTTCTCGGTTTTGTTCTGCTTGTCATGTCTCTAATTTTTCTGTGCACGTTAAAGCTATCGTACTTGTCTTGTAGTTCTTCAATCTCTGTGCATTGACCTATATGTTCGTTCTCCTTGGCTTCTCTGATTTTATCTCTGATACTCCTCTTTATTTCTGCATATTCTCTCGTATTGTTGCTGTTTTTTAACGATCTTCTCTTTTCCATAAGATTCAGAATTTCATCCGTCATCCATGATTTTCTTTTAACCTTATCAGCCTTCAAAAGTTCTTCTTTAACATCCTTAACAGTGTGGACCAATAACTCAATTTCCTTTTCAAAGTCCCCATCTTCTTGTACTACTCTGTATTTGCTGTTAATAAGTTCTCGAGCTCTAGCCTCTATTGCTGGTATTTTAAGCTTACGTAGATCGTATTTGTTTATATTGTTTTTTCTTTTTATGGCTTTCATTGTTACTTTGAATACACCAACCACAGGGTTATGATCTGATTGGATATCGGCTCCTGGACATGTTTTTACGGAAGTGCAACTATTTCTATGTCTTCTATTAATTAGAATGTAGTCAATTTGGTTTCGGATTATTTTATTGGGAGTATCTCCAGGTGCTTTCCATGTATATAGTCTTCTTGCTGGAAGCTTGTACCAAGTGTTTGCTATCACAAATTCGTTCTCTTCTGCAAATATGCTCAACAGATCTCCTCTTTCGTTTCTTTCTCCCAGACCATATGGACCTATATACTCGTTTGTTCGTCCTCTACCAATTTTAGCATTAAAGTCTCCCATTATTATTGTCAGGTCTTGCTTTGGTAGAACTTTAAGTATTTCAGTTATTTTTGCATAGAGTTCTTCTACATCTTTATCACTTGTATCAGATGTTGGTGCATATACTTGTATTATATTGATTTTGGCAGGTCTGGCATCCATCTGAAGCAGCATTAATCTTTCCGAGATTGGCACGAAATTTGTCACGCATTTAGCTATTGATCCGTTAACAATGATCCCCACGCCATGTTTTTTCTCTTCGGTTGTTGTTCCAGAGTAGTAGATACGATGATCTCCAATATCACTATAATTGAATCCATTCCATCGCATCTCACTTATTCCCATTATTTTTATGTTCATTCTTTCCATCTCCTGGATAGCGTTGTAGATTTTTCCAGGGTGTGCCATCGTTCTTACATTCCATGTGCCTAATCTCATGTGTACGTCTGATCGTAGTTTTTTTCTCGTCGCCTCATTCTTCAAAACTGTCCCCCCCGGAGATCCGATCGGGGGACTTTTTACTCCGGAATATTCTGTTTTAATTGTCATGATGCCGTGATAGTTATACTAGAGAATCCCATTATGGGCTTTACTGCAGTGGTTTCTCGGGGCCTTCTGCATCCCTATGCCGTTGACCCTGCAATTGGGTTCTTCCGCCTTTGGGGTCAGTTTCCTAGCCCCAGAGCAAAGAGGTGCCCTAATTCTTCTTAACTCATCCACCCTAAGCTGTTGGTCAACAAGATACAACTACTTATACCGGTAGTTTTTCGGTAATACCCTCACTTGGTTTAGTCTGCGGACCAACGCAGTTTACCAGGGTGTGACGCTTGGAGCCAACAAGTGAGAGCTGAGGACATTGTGGAGCCCAGTACTTGAAAACCACCTATGCGAATGCTTGGTGTGGCCGTTTCCAATGTAAAGGTGCTACTCCTACATTGCCCCCCATACACCCCCGACCAATATTAAAGAAGTTATAAGCAAAAACGAGGCGCAAATTTTTTGAAAATTACAGAATTCGAAAAAAAAAAATTTCATGAGTTCTGTTCAGAGTTCTGGGTAGTCCCTCGAGAGTTCTGAACAAATCTCTTTTATAATTACCATGTCCGACCAATATCAAAGAAGTTATAAGCAAAAACGAGACGAGACGCAAAATTTTTTTAAATTACAGACTTCGAAACAATTTTTTTTCTATGAGTTCTGTTCAGTGTTCTGGGTAGCCCCTCGAGAGTTCTGAACAAATCTCTTTTATAATTACCATGCCCGACCAATATTAAAGAAGTTATAAGCAAAAACGAGGCGCAAAATTAAAAAAAATTACAGAATTCCAAAAAAAAATGTTTCATGAGTTTTGATATGAGTTCTGAGTAGCCCCCGAGAGTTCTGAACAAATAACCAATACAATTTCTTTGTCAAACCAATATTAAAGAAGTTATAAGCAAAAGCGAGGCGCTAATTTTTTGAAAATTTCAGAATTTTCAATTTTTTTTTCAAAATTTGTTTTTTCCATGATTTCTGCTAAGAGTTCTGGGTTGCCCCTCGAGAGTTCTGAACAAATCTCTTTTATAACTTCTTTTAAAAAAATTCGAATTCTGAAATTTTCAAAAAATTAGCGCCTCGCTTTTGTTTATAACTTCTTTAATATTGGTTTGACAAAGAAATTGTTTTGGTTATTTGTTCAGAACTCTCCGGGGGCTACTCAGAACTCTTATCAAAACTCATGAATTTTTAATTTTTTTATTTTTTAATGTTCAAAAAACTATATTTTGTTTATAACTTCTTTAATATTGGTCGGACGTGGTAATTATAAAAGAGATTTGTTCAGAACTCTCGAGGGGCTACCCAGAACTCTTAAGAGAACTTACGGATTTTTTTTTTTTAAATTCTGTAATTTTCAAAAATTTAGCACCTCGTTTTTGCTTATAACTTCTTTAATATTGGTTTGACAAAGAAATTGTATTGGTTATTTGTTCAGAACTCTCCGGGGGCTACTCAGAACTCTTGTATTTTTTTATTTTTTATCTTCGTCGAGTAAGTTTTTTATAAATAAATGTATAAATATTGATTTTACAAAAATGTCTGATAAGCATTTTTTTGTTTATCTGCCTTAGTACAATCGAAAACCGTTATCAGATTTTTTTTTAATTTTTCAAAAATTAAAAAATTTTGAAAAAAAAAAGTAGAACTATATTCATTATCGATTGAGAACTCTAGAACTCTATATAAAATACTGGAATATTACATCAGAACTCTTTTTCCTGAAAAATAGGGGGCTGCGTGAAGTTGGCCCCCAATTTGTTTTTCTCGATTTCTGCCCGAAATTCGCCGGAACTATTGCAATTTTCAAGCAAGAACTCTAGAACTATTCGAAATCTTGCCAGAACTCTAAAAAAATTTAAATTTTCCAAAATTTCGGGGGCCAACTTCACACGACTCAAATTTTGACCGCAATTTCCTCAGAAACAAATGTAGCGAGTTCCTTGCAACATTTCCAAACCGCACTTTAAAGAACGATTTTGCAAAATCCCACAATTATTTCTCAAATTACAAAAGAAAAAATAAATTTTGACCCTGAAATTAGTTGAAATGAAACTTATTTTTTGACCTAAACCACTTAACGAAAACTTAATTGCTTTATTCCTAAATTAGGAAATAATACATTTTTGAAGAAACGCCTCAAATATCTCTATGGCCTAGTCTAGTCTTGTGTACTATATCTTTATAATTTAGTCGAGTCTATCCATAATCCTAAGACGTATTTCCTAGTCTAGTCTATAGTTTATCTCTCTAGTCTTGTCTATATTACTCAATCGTATTACGTGAGCCTTGCCCATCCAGTCTAGTCCGTTCAATCTCGTCCACGTAATCTTATCCTAACAAGGCTATCGACCGTCTGCAACTTCTTTATTAATTTACAATTTGCTTTGACAGTTCTCCGATAATACTCCCCCTATTGCCAATTTACGTAACCAGCGTTGACGCATCGTAAGCAAACACAACCCCTACGGCTCCTGTCTTATTTTAAGTGGAATTGTGCGGGTAAGGGTGAGAGAGATGGTGATAAATGGGCACGGTGAGGATGGTTTCGGTCGTGGAGTCTCCCACCCTGGGTCCGTCAGGCGTTCGGCTCGGCGTTTCGATATATTTTTAGTTGAGTTCGCGAAGGCGGACGGGCGTGAAGTTGTCGGCGGTGCGTTCTGGCATTTTCTCTCGTCGGTGCGGCGTAGCTGCTGTCGGCGGACGGGGATTTTTTTAGTGTTTGTTTTTTTTTTTGGTTGTTGTTGGTGAAAATGTCTGTGAGTCCGACGCCTACCAAACGACAGTCTTCTCGACAACTGGTAAGGCTTTTCTCGCCGAGGTTTTTCTCGGTGGGGCTTTTTTTGCGGTCGCACGTCGGTTCTGTAATAGTTTTTGACAAACCGAGACGCCATTACATCGAAAAATTAGATCACGTCTATGGGGACTTGGATGTTGTTTTTTTAAATAATTCTTGCTAATTCGCTTTGTAGAATTCGTTGAAGCAGTTGCGAAATTTATTATTTAGGCGATTCTCGACGGTTACGTGTTTTTGTTTGTTTTGGTTTCGGGCGTCGAACAAACCTTCGCGTGGCCCCTTTTTCCGCACGGTTTTATAAACGTTTTCTTTCTCGCACCTTCATTGATTTTCACCAATTTTAAAAATTAAGTTTTGCATATTTTTTCGTTGTTTTTTATTGCGGGTTTTAAGTAAACAAAAGTTTCATTTCGCACAATTTCAGGATCAAAATTAATTTTTTCTTTTGTAATTTGACAAATAATTGTGGGATTTTGAAAAATCGGAAATTTGCAAAATCGTTCTGTAAAGTGCAGTTTGGAAATGTTGCAAAGTTTCAAGGAAATCGCAAAATTTGTTTCTGCCGAAATTGCGGTCAAAATTTGTTTTTTCCCCAAAATTTGTCGCATCGCATTTGTAATTTGAGAATTTAACTTTGCGAATTTCTAATTACAACTTTCGTGCATATTTTTTTGAACCGAAATTTAATTTTGATTTTAATATATTTTTTCGTTGTTTTTATTGCGGGTTTAAAATAAACAAAAGTTTCATTTCAACCAATTTAAGTATGAACATTTATTTTTTCTTTTGTAATTTGATAAATAATTATGGGATTTTGACGGAAATTTGCAGAATTGTTCTGTAAAGTGCAGTTTGGAAATGTTGCAAAGTTTCAAGGAAATCGCAAAATTTGTTTCTGCCTAAATTGCGGTCAAAATTTGTGTTTTTTCCCCAAAATTTGTCGCATCGCATTCGTAATTGGAGAATTTAACTTTGCGAATTTCTAATTACAACTTTCGTGCATATTTTTTTGAAACGAAATTTAATTTTGATTTTTATATATTTTTTCGTTGTTTTTATTGCGGGTTTAAAATAAACAAAAGTTTCATTTCACCCAATTTAAGTATGAAAATTTATTTTTTCTTTTGTAATTTGATAAATAATTATGGGATTTTGACGGAAATTTGCAGAATTGTTCTTTAATGTGCGGTTTGGAAATGTTGCAGTTTCAAGGAAATCGCAATTTTTGAAGAAATTTCGGGCAAAATTTGTGCTTTTTTCTCCAAACTTTATCACTTCGAATTTTTTATTTGCGAATTTAACTCTGCATATTTCCAATGACAACCTTCGTGCAAATTTTTTTAAACCGAAATTTAATTTTGATTTCTACAAAGTTTTTCGTTTTTCTTTATTGCGTGTTTTAATGAAACAGACTTTTCGTTACGCTCAATTTCAATTTTCTTTTGTAATTTGACAAACAACTGTGGGATTTTGATGCGAATTTGCAAAATCGTTCTTTAAAGTGCGATTTGGAAATGTTGCAAGGAAATGGCTAAATTTGTTTCTTAGGAAATTGCGGTCAAAATTTGTGCTTTTTCCCCAATATTTGTCGCTTCGCATTTTTTATTTGCGTATTAAACTTTGCGTGTTTCCAATGACAACTTTCGTGCATATTTTTCTGAACCGAAATTTCATTTTGATTTTCACATATTCTTTCGTTGTTTTTTTTTTGCGGATTTTAAGTAAACAAAAGTTTCATTCTGCCCAATTTTAAGATCAAAATAATTTTTCTTTTGTAATTTGACAAATAATTCTGGGATTTTGATTGAAATTTGCAAAATCGACTCTTAAAGTGTCGTTGGAAATTTTGAAAAGTTTCAAGGAAATCGCGAAAATGCCCACCCTAGAACCTCCTTTGCCCACCCTAGAATAATCGACGGTATTGAAGAATTACTTACTGTTTAATCGCTTTTTTATTTAAGATTCAATACTAATCCTCGTGTAATTAATTTATCCAAAAACTAGATTATCAAAATCGTTTCTCGTCTCTGTTTCAGTTTGCAAGTAGGTATGCTAGACTTACCACCAGTTTTGGCAACTAGATCGTTTTCACACGCCGGTGTGAAATTATCGTACATTTCCAAATAATTAAAAAGAAAAGATGTTTATTTTTAGAAGAATATATTATTTCATGTTATCGTGAACAGATATTGCACTCAACACTAAATTTTAAGAAATTTCTTCAGTGAGTGTTTACTCACATTGTCATATATTGTCATATATTATACATCACATTGTCATATATACTCACATAGTCATATATTATGTATTACACACGGTGCGAAAATCCCACATTTAAAAAAGAAAAGAAATAAATGTCAAAGTTGAAGTAAATGTGCAGAAGTTGGAGAAAACTGCCCCTAGTCAATGACTACAGGCAAATCAGCAGATTTACTTGCAAAACCAGTAGTAGTTAAACTTGAGGCTTCAGAATCTATTAGTAGTGAAAACCGGAGCAAATTGGCTACCTTGCAAGCCGGACCATCACAGCCCCATATAAATTTTCCAAAAACAAAAATTGGTAACAACTTAAGATCTTTTGTATCTAAATATTATCAATAATACAGCTGGTTGGAGTATAACACTGAAGAATTTTTATTGCGGGTTTTAAGTAAACAAAAGTTTCATTTCGCCCAATTTCAGGATCAAAATTAATTTTTTCTTTTGTAATTTGACAAATAATTGTGGGATTTTGATGGAAATTTGCAAAATCGTTCTGTAAAGTGCAGTTTGGAAATGTTGCAGTTTCAAGGAAATCGCAAAATTTGTTTCTGCCTAAATTGCGGTCAAAATTTGTGTTTTTTCCCCAAAATTTGTCGCATCGCATTCGTAATTGGAGAATTTAACTTTGCGAATTTCTAATTACAACTTTCGTGCATATTTTTTTGAAACGAAATTTAATTTTGATTTTTATATATTTTTTCGTTGTTTTTATTGCGGGTTTAAAATAAACAAAAGTTTCATTTCACCCAATTTAAGTATGAAAATTTATTTTTTCTTTTGTAATTTGATAAATAATTATGGGATTTTGACGGAAATTTGCAGAATTGTTCTTTAATGTGCGGTTTGGAAATGTTGCAGTTTCAAGGAAATCGCAATTTTTGAAGAAATTTCGGGCAAAATTTGTGCTTTTTTCTCCAAACTTTATCACTTCGAATTTTTTATTTGCGAATTTAACTCTGCATATTTCCAATGACAACTTTCGTGCAAATTTTTTTAAACCGAAATTTAATTTTGATTTCTACAAAGTTTTTCGTTTTTCTTTATTGCGTGTTTTAATGAAACAGACGTTTCGTTACGCTCAATTTCAATTTTCTATTGTAATTTGACAAACAATTGTGGGATTTTGATGCGAATTTGCAAAATCGTTCTTTAAAGTGCGATTTGGAAATGTTGCAAGGAAATCGCTAAATTTGTTTCTTTGGAAATTGCGGTCAAAATTTGTGCTTTTTCCCCAATATTTGTCGCCTCGCATTTTTTATTTGCGAATTAAACTTTGCGTGTTTCCAATGACAACTTTCGTGCATATTTTTCGAAATTTCATTTTGATTTTCACATATTCTTTCGTTGTTTTTTTTTGCGGATTTTAAGTAAACAAAAGTTTAATTCTGCCCAATTTTAAGATCAAAATAATTTTTCTTTTGTAATTTGACAAATAATTCTGGGATTTTGATTGAAATTTGCAAAATCGACCCTTAAAGTGCCGTTGGAAATTTTGAAAAGTTTCAAGGAAATCGCGAAAATGCCCACCCTAGAACCACCTTTGCCCACCCTAGAATAATCGACGGTATTGAAGAATTACTAACTGTTTAATCGCTTTTTTATTTAAGATTCAATACTAATCCTCGTGTAATTAATTTATCCAAAAACTAGATTATCAAAATCGTTTCTCGTCTCTGTTTCAGTTTGCAAGTAGGTATGCTAGACTTACCAACAGTTTTGGCAACTAGATCGTTTTCACACGCCGGTGTGAAATTATCGTACATTTCCAAATATTTAAAAAGAAAAGATGTTTATTTTTAGAAGAATATATTAAATTCATGTTATCGTGAACAGATATTGCACTCAACACTAAATTTTAAGAAATTTCTTCAGTGAGTGTTTACTCACATTGTCATATATAGTCATATATTATACATCACATTGTCATATATACTCACATAGTCATATATTATGTATTACACACGGTGCGAAATGCCCACATTTAAAAAAGAAAAGAAATAAATGTCAAAGTTGAAGTAAATGTGCAGAAGTTGGAGAAAACTGCCCTCAGTCAATGACCACAGGCAAATCAGCAGATTTACTTGCAAAACCAGTAGTAGTTAAACTTGAGTCTTTAGAATCTGTTAGTAGTGAAAACCGGAGCAAATTGGCTACCTTGCAAGCCGGACCATCACAGCCCCATATAAATTTTCCAAAAACAAAAATTGGTAACAACTTAAGATCTTTTGTATCTAAATATTATCAATAATACAGCTGGTTGGAGTATAACACTGAAGAATTTTTATTGCGGGTTTTAAGTAAACAAAAGTTTCATTTCGCCCAATTTCAGGATCAAAATTAATTTTTTCTTTTGTAATTTGACAAATAATTGTGGGATTTTGATGGAAATTTGCAAAATCGTTCTGTAAAGTGCAGTTTGGAAATATTGCAAAGTTTCAAGGAAATCGCAAAATTTGTTTCTGCCGAAATTGCGGTCAAAATTTGTGTTTTTTCCCCAAAATTTGTCGCATCGCATTCGTAAGTTGAGAATTTAACTTTGCGAATTTTTAATTACAACTTTCGTGCATATTTTTTTGAACCGAAATTTAATTTTGATTTTTATATATTTTTTCGTTGTTTTTATTGCGGGTTTAAAATAAACAAAAGTTTCATTTCAACCAATTTAAGTATGAAAATTTATTTTTTATTTTGTAATTTGATAAATAATTATGGGATTTTGACGGAAATTTGCAGAATTATTCTTTAATGTGCGGTTTTGAAATGTTGCAATGTTTCAAGGAAATCGCAATTTTTGAAGAAATTTCGGGCAAAATTTGTGCCTTTTTCTCCAAACTTTGTCACTTCGAATTTTTTATTTGCGAATTTAACTCTGCATATTTCCAATGACAACCTTCGTCCATATTTTTTTAAACCGAAATTTAATTTTGATTTCTATAAAGTTTTTCGTTTTTCTTTATTGCGTGTTTTAATGAAACAGACGTTTCGTTACGCTCAATTTCAATTTTCTTTTGTAACTTGACAAACAGTTGTGGGATTTTGATGCGAATTTGCAAAATCGTTCTTTAAAGTGCGATTTGGAAATGTTGCAAGGAAATCGCTAAATTTGTTTCTTAGGAAATTGCGGTCAAAATTTGTGCTTTTTCCCCAATATTTGTCGCCTCGCATTTTTTATTTGCGAATTAAACTTTGCGTGTTTCCAATGACAACTTTCGTGCATATTTTTCTGAACCGAAATTTCATTTTGATTTTCACATATTCTTTCGTTGTTTTTTTTGCGGATTTTAAGTAAACAAAAGTTTCATTCTGCCCAATTTTAAGATCAAAATAATATTTCTTTTGTAATTTGACAAATAATTCTGGGATTTTAATTGAAATTTGCAAAATCGACCCTTAAAGTGTCGTTGGAAATTTTGAAAAGTTTCAAGGAAATCGCGAAAATGCCCACCCTAGAACCTCCTTTGCCCACCCTAGAATAATCGACGGTATTAAAGAATTACTAACTGTTTAATCGCTTTTTTATTTAAGATTCAATACTACTCCTCGTGTAATTAATTTATCCAAAATCTAGATTATCAAAATCGTTTCTCGTCCCTGTTTCAGTTTGCAAGTAGGTATGCTAGACTTACCACCAGTTTTGGCAACTAGATCGTTTTCACACGCCGGTGTGAAATTATCGTACATTTCCAAATAATTAAAAAGAAAAGATGTTTATTTTTAGAAGAATATATTAAATTCATGTTATCGTGAACAGATATTGCACTCAACACTAAATTTTAAGAAATTTCTTCAATGAGTGTTTACTCACATTGTCATATATAGTCATATATTATACATCACATTGTCATATATACTCACATAGTCATATATTATGTATTATACACGGTGCGAAATGCCCACATTTAAAAAAGAAAAGAAATAAATGTCAAAGTTGAAGTAAATGTGCAGAAGTTGGAGAAAACTGCCCCTCAGTCAATGACCACAGACAAATCATCAGATTTACTTGCAAAACCAGTAGTAGTTAAACTTGAGGCTTCAGAATCTGTTAGTAGTGAAAACCGGAGCAAATTGGCTACCTTGCAAGCCGGACCGACCATCACAGCCCCATATAAATTTTCCAAAAACAAAAATTGGTAACAACTTAAGATCTTTTGTATCTAAATATTATCAATAATACAGCTGGTTGGAGTATAACACTGAAGAATTTTTATTGCGGGTTTTAAGTAAACAAAAGTTTCATTTCGCCCAATTACAGGATCAAAATTAATTTTTTCTTTTGTAATTTGACAAATAATTGTGGGATTTTGAAAAATCGGAAATTTGCAAAATCGTTCTGTAAAGTGCAGTTTGGAAATGTTGCAAAGTTTCAAGGAAATCGCAAAATTTGTTGCGGTCAAAAAAATTGCGGTCAAAATTTGTGTTTTTTCCCCAAAATTTGTCGCATCGCATTCGTAATTGGAGAATTTAACTTTGCGAATTTTTAATTACAACTTTCGTGCATATTTTTTTGAAACGAAATTTAATTTTGATTTTTATATATTTTTTCGTGTTGTTTTTATTGCGGGTTTAAAATAAACAAAAGTTTCATTTCACCCAATTTAAGTATGAAAATTTATTTTTTCTTTTGTAATTTGATAAATAATTATGGGATTTTGACGGAAATTTGCAGAATTGTTCTTTAATGTGCGGTTTGGAAATGTTGCAAAGTTTCAAGGAAATCGCAATTTTTGAAGAAATTTCGGGCAAAATTTGTGCCTTTTTCTCCAAACTTTGTCACTTCGAATTTTTTATTTGCGAATTTAACTCTGCATATTTCCAATGACAACTTTCGTGCAAATTTTTTTAAACTGAAATTTAATTTTGATTTCTACAAAGTTTTTCGTTTTTCTTTATTGCGTGTTTTAATGAAACAGACGTTTCGTTACGCTCAATTTCAATTTTCTTTTGTAATTTGACAAACAATTGTGGGATTTTGATGCGAATTTGCAAAATCGTTCTTTAAAGTGCGATTTGGAAATGTTGCAAGGAAATCGCTAAATTTGTTTCTTAGGAAATTGCGGTCAAAATTTGTGCTTTTTCCCCAATATTTGTCGCCTCGCATTTTTTATTTGCGAATTAAACTTTGCGTGTTTCCAATGACAACTTTCGTGCATATTTTTCGAAATTTCATTTTGATTTTCACATATTCTTTCGTTGTTTTTTTGCGGATTTTAAGTAAACAAAAGTTTCATTCTCCCCAATTTTAAGATCAAAATAATTTTTCTTTTGTAATTTGACAAATAATTCTGGGATTTTGATTGAAATTTGCAAAATCGACCCTTAAAGTGCCGTTGGAAATTTTGAAAAGTTTCAAGGAAATCGCGAAAATGTCCACCCTAGAACCTCCTTTGCCCACCCTAGAATAATCGACGGTATTGAAGAATTACTAACTGTTTAATCGCTTTTTTATTTAAGATTCAATACTAATTCTCGTGTAATTAATTTATCCAAAATCTAGATTATCAAAATCGTTTCTCGTCTCTGTTTCAGTTTGCAAGTAGGTATGCTAGACTTACCACCAGTTTTAGCAACTAGATCGTTTTCACACGCCGGTGTGAAATTATCGTACATTTCCAAATAATTAAAAATAAAAGATGTTTATTTTTAGAAGAATATATTAAATTCATGTTATCGTGAACTGATATTGCACTCAGCACTAAATTTTAAGAAATTTCTTCAGTGAGTGTTTACTCACATTGTCATATATAGTCATATATTATACATCACATTGTCATATATACTCACATAGTCATATATTATGTATTACACACGGTGCGAAATGCCCACATTTAAAAAAGAAAAGAAATAAATGTCAAAGTTGAAGTAAATGTGCAGAAGTTGGAGAAAACTGCCCCTAGTCAATGACCACAGGCAAATCAGCAGATTTACTTGCAAAACCAGTAGTAGTTAAACTTGAGGCTTCAGAATCTGTTAGTAGTGAAAACCGGAGCAAATTGGCTACCTTGCAAGCCGGACCATCACAGCCCCATATAAATTTTCCAAAAACAAAAATTGGTAACAACTTAAGATCTTTTGTATCTAAATATTATCAATAATACAGCTGGTTGGAGTATAACACTGAAGAATTTTTATTGCGGGTTTTAAGTAAACAAAAGTTTCATTTCGCCCAATTTCAGGATCAAAATTAATTTTTTCTTTTGTAATTTGACAAATAATTGTGGGATTTTGAAAAATCGGAAATTTGCAAAATCGTTCTGTAAAGTGCAGTTTGGAAATGTTGCAAAGTTTCAAGGAAATCGCAAAATTTGTTTCTGCCGAAATTGCGGTCAAAATTTGTGTTTTTTCCCCAAAATTTGTCGCATCGCATTCGTAATATGAGAATTTAACTTTGCGAATTTCTGATTACCACTTTCGTGCATATTTTTTTGAAACGAAATTTAATTTTGATTTTTATATATTTTTTCGTTGTTTTTATTGCGGGTTTAAAATAAACAAAAGTTTCATTTCAACCAATTTAAGTATGAAAATTTATTTTTTTCTTTTGTAATTTGATAAATAATTATGGGATTTTGACGAAAATTTGCAGAATTGTTCTTTAATGTGCGGTTTGGAAATGTTGCAAAGTTTCAAGGAAATCGCAATTTTTGAAGAAATTTCGGGCAAAATTTGTGCCTTTTTCTCCAAACTTTGTCACTTCGAATTTTTTATTTGCGAATTTAACTCTGCATATTTCCAATGACAACTTTCGTCCATATTTTTTTAAACCGAAATTTAATTTTGATTTCTACAAAGTTTTTCGTTTTTCTTTATTGCGTGTTTTAATGAAACAGACGTTTCGTTACGCTCAATTTCAATTTTCTTTTGTAATTTGACAAACAATTGTGGGATTTTGATGCGAATTTGCAAAATAATTCTTTAAAGTGCGATTTGGAAATGTTGCAAGAAAATGGCTAAATTTGTTTCTTAGGAAATTGCGGTCAAAATTTGTGCTTTTTCCCCAATATTTGTCGCCTCGCATTTTTTATTTGCGAATTAAACTTTGCGTGTTTCCAATGACAACTTTCGTGCATATTTTTCTGAACCGAAATTTCATTTTGATTTTCACATATTCTTTCGTTGTTTTTTTTTTGCGGATTTTAAGTAAACAAAAGTTTCATTCTGCCCAATTTTAAGATCAAAATAATTTTTCTTTTGTAATTTGACAAATAATTCTGGGATTTTGATTGAAATTTGCAAAATCGACCCTTAAGTGCCGTTGGAAATTTTGAAAAGTTTCAAGGAAATCGTGAAAATGTCCACCCTAGAACCTCCTTTGCCCACCCTAGAATAATCGATGGTATTGAAGAATTACTTACTGTTTAATCTCTTTTTTATTTAAGATTCAATACTAATCCTCGTGTAATTAATTTATCCAAAAACTAGATTATCAAAATCGTTTCTCGTCTCTGTTTCAGTTTGCAAGTAGGTATGCTAGACTTACCACCAGTTTTGGCAACTAGATCGTTTTCACACGCCGGTGTGAAATTATCGTACATTTCCAAATAATTAAAAGGAAAAGATGTTCATTTTTAGAAGAATATATTAAATTCATGTTATCGTGAACAGATATTGCACTCAACACTAAATTTTAAGAAATTTCTTCAGTGAGTGTTTACTCACATTGTCATATATAGTCATATATTATACATCACATTGTCATATATACTCACATAGTCATATATTATGTATTACACACGGTGCGAAATGCCCACATTTAAAAAAGAAAAGAAATAAATGTCAAAGTTGAAGTAAATGTGCAGAAGTTGGAGAAAACTGCCCTCAGTCAATGACCACAGGCAAATCAGCAGATTTACTTGCAAAACCAGTAGTAGTTAAACTTGAGGCTTCAGAATCTGTTAGTAGTGAAAACCGGAGCAAATTGTCTACCTTGCAAGCCGGACCATCACAGCCCCATATAAATTTTCCAAAAACAAAAATTGGTAACAACTTAAGATCTTTTGTATCTAAATATTATCAATAATACAGCTGGTTGGAGTATAACACTGAAGAATTTTTATTGCGGGTTTTAAGTAAACAAAAGTTTCATTTCGCCCAATTTCAGGATCACAATTAATTTTTTCTTTTGTAATTTGACAAATAATTGTGGGATTTTGAAAAATCGGAAATTTGCAAAATCGTTCTGTAATAAAGTGCAGTTTGGAAACGTTGCAAAGTTTCAAGGAAATAGCAAAATTTGTTTCTGCCGAAATTGCCGTCAAAATTTGTGTTTTTTCCCCAAAATTTGTCGCATCGCATTCGTAATTGGAGAATTTAACTTTGCGAATTTTTAATTACAACTTTCGTGCATATTTTTTTGAAACGAAATTTAATTTTAATTTTTATATATTTTTTCGTTTTTTTTTTTATTGCGGGTTTAAAATAAACAAAAGTTTCATTCACCCAATTTAAGTATGAAAATTTATTTTTTCTTTTGTAATTTGATAAATAATTATGGGATTTTGACGCAAATTTGCAGAATTGTTCTTTAATGTGCGGTTTGGAAATGTTGCAGTTTCAAGGAAATCGCAATTTTTAAAGAAATTTCGGGCAAAATTTGTGCTTTTTTCTCCAAACTTTGTCACTTCGAATTTTTTATTTGCGAATTTAACTCTGCATATTTCCAATGACAACTTTCGTCCATATTTTTTTAAACCGAAATTTAATTTTGATTTCTACAAAGTTTTTCGTTTTTCTTTATTGTGTGTTTTAATGAAACAGACGTTTCGTTACGCTCAATTTCAATTTTCTTTTGTAATTTGACAAACATTTGGAACATTTGGAAATCGCTAAATTTGTAAATTTTCTTAGGAAATTGCGGTCAAAATTTGTGCTTTTTCCCCAATATTTGTCGCCTCGCATTTTTTATTTGCGAATTAAACTTTGCGTGTTTCCAATGACAACTTTCGTGCATATTTTTCTGAACCGAAATTTCATTTTGATTTTCACATATTCTTTCGTTGGTTTTTTTTGCGGATTTTAAGTAAACAAAAGTTTCATTCTGCCCAATTTTAAGATCAAAATAATATTTCTTTTGTAATTTGACAAATAATTCTGGGATGTTGATTGAAATTTGCAAAATCGACCCTTAAAGTGCCGTTGGAAATTTTGAAAATTTTCAAGGAAATCGCGAAAATGCCCACCCTAGACCTCCTTTGCCCACCCTAGAATAATCGACGGTATTGAAGAATTACTTACTGTTTAATCGCTTTTTTATTTAAGATTCAATACTAATCCTCGTGTAATTAATTTATCCAAAAACTAGATTATCAAAATCGTTTCTCGTCTCTGTTTCAGTTTGCAAGTAGGTATGCTAGACTTACCACCAGTTTTGGCAACTAGATCGTTTTCACACGCCGGTGTGAAATTATCGTACATTTCCAAATAATTAAAAAGAAAAGATGTTTATTTTTAGAAGAATATATTAAATTCATGTTATCGTGAACAGATATTGCACTCAACACTAAATTTTAAGAAATTTCTTCAGTGAGTGTTTACTCACATTGTCATATATAGTCATATATTATACATCACATTGTCATATATACTCACATAGTCATATATTATGTATTACACACGGTGCGAAATGCCCACATTTAAAAAAGAAAAGAAATAAATGTCAAAGTTGAAGTAAATGTGCAGAAGTTGGAGAAAACTGCCCTCAGTCAATGACCACAGGCAAATCAGCAGATTTACTTGCAAAACCAGTAGTTGTTAAACTTGAGGCTTCAGAATCTGTTAGTAGTGAAAACCGGAGCAAATTGGCTACCTTGCAAGCCGGACCATCACAGCCCCATATAAATTTTCCAAAAACAAAAATTGGTAACAACTTAAGACGTTTTGTATCTAAATATTATCAATAATACAGCTGGTTGGAGTATAACACTGAAGAATTTTTATTGCGGGTTTTAAGTAAACAAAAGTTTCATTTCGCCCAATTTCAGGATCAAAATTAATTTTTTCTTTTGTAATTTGACAAATAATTGTGGGATTTTGAAAAATCGGAAATTTGCAAAATCGTTCTGTAAAGTGCAGTTTGGAAATGTTGCAAAGTTTCAAGGAAATCGCAAAATTTGTTTCTGCCGAAATTGCGGTCAAAATTTGTGTTTTTTCCCCAAAATTTGTCGCATCGCATTCGTAATTGGAGAATTTAACTTTGCGAATTTTTAATTACAACTTTCGTGCATATTTTTTTGAAACGAAATTTAATTTTGATTTTTATATATTTTTTCGTTGTTTTTATTGCCGGTTTAAAATAAACAAAAGTTTCATTTCAACCAATTTAAGTATGAAAATTTATTTTTTCTTTTGTAATTTGATAAATAATTATGGGATTTTGACTAAAATTTGCAGAATTATTCTTTAATGTGCGGTTTGGAAATGTTGCAAAGTTTCAAGGAAATCGCAATTTTTGAAGAAATTTCGGGCAAAATTTGTGCTTTTTTCTCCAAACTTTGTCACTTCGAATTTTTTATTTGCGAATTTAACTCTGCATATTTCCAATGACAACTTTCGTCCATATTTTTTTAAACCGAAATTTAATTTTGATTTCTACAAAGTTTTTCGTTTTTCTTTATTGCGTGTTTTAATGAATCAGACGTTTCGTTACGCTCAATTTCAATTTTCTTTTGTAATTTGACAAACAATTGTGGGATTTTGATGCGAATTTGCAAAATAATTCTTTAAAGTGCGATTTGGAAATGTTGCAAGGAAATGGCTAAATTTGTTTCTTAGGAAATTGCGGTCAAAATTTGTGCTTTTTCCCCAATATTTATCGCCTCGCATTTTTTATTTGCGAATTAAACTTTGCGTGTTTCCAATGACAACTTTCGTGCATATTTTTCTGAACCGAAATTTCATTTTGATTTTCACATATTCTTTCGTTGTTTTTTTATTGCGGATTTTAAGTAAACAAAAGTTTCATTCTGCCCAATTTTAAGATCAAAA
This sequence comes from Phosphuga atrata, assembly GCA_944588485.1. Taxonomy (NCBI): domain Eukaryota; kingdom Metazoa; phylum Arthropoda; class Insecta; order Coleoptera; family Silphidae; genus Phosphuga; species Phosphuga atrata. The sequence continues at coordinate 7,080,655 of OX155904.1, read as the reverse complement.
TAATTTTTCTTTTGTAATTTGACAAATAATTCTGGGATTTTGATTGAAATTTGCAAAATCGACCCTTAAAGTGTCGTTGGAAATTTTGAAAAGTTTCAAGGAAATCGCGAAAATGCCCACCCTAGAACCTCCTTTGCCCACCCTAGAATAATCGACGGTATTGAAGAATTACTTACTGTTTAATCGCTTTTTTATTTAAGATTCAATACTAATCCTCGTGTAATTAATTTATCCAAAATCTAGATTATCAAAATCGTTTCTCGTCTCTGTTTCAGTTTGCAAGTAGGTATGCTAGACTTACCACCAGTTTTGGCAACTAGATCGTTTTCACACGCCGGTGTGAAATTATCGTACATTTCCAAACAATTAAAAAGAAAAGATGTTTATTTTTAGAAGAATATATTAAATTCATGTTATCGTGAACAGATATTGCACTCAACACTAAATTTTAAGAAATTTCTTCAATGAGTGTTTACTCACATTGTCATATCTCTCTCTCTCTCCAATGGCACTACAGCCCCAAGCGAGCCCTGGCCTCCACCAAACGTTGTCTCCAGCGTTCCCTTTCCTCTGCCGCCGCCCGCCAGTTCCGCACCCCCATCATCTCTTTCGCATCCCTTTTCACACTTTCCTCCCATCTCGCCCTTGGCCTGCCCGCTTTCCTTCTACCTTCCGGCACTCTGAGTATTTGTCTCGGCACTGCTGTTGGAGCCATCCGGCACACATGTCCCGCCCATCTTAGCCTGCTTAGTTTTATGTGGGATACCACATCTGGGCTTTTGTATAACTGATATAGTTCGAAGTTCATCCTAATTCTCCAGCCCTCTTCGCTGTTAATTGCCCCATAAATTTTCCTCAGGATCTTTCGCTCAAAAATCTCCAGCATCTTTTCCGATTTCTGGGTCAGCGTCCATGCTTCGCTTCCATATGTGAGGATGGGTCGTATGATTGCTTTATATATATTACACTTCGTTTGTCTGCTAGCTAGCTTCGAGTTAAGGATGGATTTAAGAGTGAAGTATGCCCTGTTGGCTTGCATGATTCTATGTTGTACTTCCACCCCTTCGTCGTTCTGATCCGTGACGGTTGATCCCAGATATTTAAAGTTGTTGACGACTTCTACAGTGTACTCTCCCATATCCAGATTATTTACTGCGTGTACTGGCGCTCCCGGTCTTACCATCATTACTTTTGTTTTATCCTTGTTTATTGACAGACCTATCTCCTTGGCTCTCTTCTCCATTTTACCGTAAGCATCTTTCATTGCCGTTAGCGATCTACCGATGATGTTTAGGTCGTCAGCATAGCCCAAAAGTTGCGTGGATTTATTGTAGATGGTACCGTTGCATTCTATCTGAGCTTTCCTTATAGCTTTTTCGAGCGCGATGTTAAATAATATGGGTGATAGACTGTCTCCTTGTCTCAGACCTGTAATGGTTTCAAACTTGTGCGATGTTGTTTTTTGGATACCGACTTGGTTCCAAGTCTTTTTTAACGTACAATTTACCAATTTAATGATCTTTTGTGGTATCTCGAATTCTTCCATTGTCTTCATGAGTGTTCTTCTATCGATAGTATCATACGCTTGTTTAAAGTCTACGAAGACCTGGTATGTGCTGATGTTCATTTCCCATGTCTTTTCTAGTATTTGTCTGAGGGTAAACATTTGATCAGTCGTCGACTTTCCTTTCCGGAAACCTGTCTGATACTGTCCTATAATGCTCTCTGCGTACGGTTGGAGTCTTCGTCCGATTATCCATGACAGCACCTTGTAGGCCGTGTTAAGAAGAGTTATACCACGATAGTTCTTGCACTCCAGTTTGTTTCCTTTCTTGTTGATAGGGCATATCTTCCGCTCCCGCCATTCCTCGGGTATCTCTTCTGTCCTCCAGATTCTTCCTATCAGCTGGTGTAAAGCACAGTTCAGAGCGTCTCCTCCCATTTTGATCATTTCAGATGTTATCATGTCCGGTCCCGGTGCTTTGTGGTTCTTTAGTGCCTTTATCGCCTCGCTTATTTCTCTTTGTGATGGTTCGTTATCTTCTCTCAGATCTCTTACTTCTGGTGTGTGAATTGGGTCGTCTTCAGCTGTTTGTCCGGTTAATTCCACTCGTAGTGAGGTATTCAGGAGTTCTTTCAAATATTCCGCCCATCTACCTACCACTTTACTTTCTTCAGCCAGTAAGGTGCCCTCTTTACTGTTGATTATTGTTGCTCTGGGCTGAAATCCATTTCGCAGGTTGTTCACTATCTTGTAGCATTCTCTAATTTCGTGTTTCTCTTGGTGGTGCCCTATCTGTGCCACCTGGTCGTTAAAATGGGCCCGTTTCTTCTTCCGAAATAATTTGGATGCTTTCTTTCTTTGCTTGTTGTATTCAGCTTGTTTGGCTCTCGTAGGTCTCTGCAAATTCTCTGCCCTAGCTTTCTGTTGTTTCTCGCGTGCTTCTTCACACTCTGCATCATACCATTGTTTTCGTTTTTTCCTATGGACTTTCCCGAGCGCCTCCTCTGCCGATTCCTTAATCCCCTTTGCAATTTCCGTCCATTGTTCTTCAATACTATGATTTTCCGTCAACACTCCTAGTTTTTCGGCGATCTTTTCTTCGTACCGTTGCCTTACCCTGGTTAAGTTCAGTTTTTCCACATCCCATTTTTCTATTCCGCTGTTTGCTGGCTTTTTCGAGTTGGCTAGCCTTTGTTTTAATTTAATCTTCACCAGGTAATGGTCCGAGTTGCAGTCTGCCCCTTTGCAGCTTCTGACGTCCTGTATGCTGGACATAAATCTTGTGTTTATTAAGACATGGTCTATTTGATTGAGTGTCTTTCCGTCTGGTGATCTCCATGTCATCTTGTGGATGTCTTTATGTGGGAATAGCGTACTGCTGACTACAAGGTTTCTAGATGCTGCTAGGTCCACTAGTCTCTGTCCATTGTCGTTAGTATTTTCGTGTAGGCTGTGTTTTCCAATCGTGGTTCTGTATACGTCTTCTTTCCCTATCTTAGCATTGAAATCCCCCAAGATCATCTTTACGTCGTTGTTGTGTGTCGAATCGAATAGTCTTTCTAGTTTTGCGTAGAAGATCTCTTTTTCGTCGTCTGTTTTCTCTTCGCTCGGTGCATGAACGTTAATTATTGTCAGATTGAAGAGCTTCATTCTTATTCGGATCATGCAGAGTCTGTCATCTACTGCTTGGAAGTCCATAATAGCCTTCCCTACACTTTTCTTGAGTATGAAGCCTGTTCCTAACTTGTGCGCCTCCCCATTATTACTGCTTTTACATATCCTATATTTTCCTATATCCATGATGCCGCTATCGCTCCAGTTGGTCTCCTGTAGTGCCACTATGTCGAGTTTGTATCTCTCCATTGTCATATATAGTCATATATTATACATCACATTGTCATATATACACATAGTCATATATTATGTATTATACACGGTGCGAAATGCCCACATTTAAAAAAGAAAAGAAATAAATGTCAAAGTTGAAGTAAATGTGCAGAAGTTGGAGAAAACTGCCCCTAGTCAATGACCACAGGCAAATCAGCAGATTTACTTGCAAAACCAGTAGTAGTTAAACTTGAGGCTTCAGAATCTATTAGTAATGAAAACCGGAGCAAATTACCTCTGTTAAGTTAGCAGAACCAAGTCGGAAAAAAAAATCCGCGACGGCACATAATAATCCGCTTTTTATCCGCTAACAATTGTAAAAAGAAAAAAATTTCCCGCTCTTCCCATTTCCCGGGAAAATGGGGTCCCGCTAACTTAACAAAACGTTAGCTGTACCCATTCTAAAAATAATTATATTAAGAAAATAATTGCACCGGAATTATCCGCTTTTTATCCGCTAAAGACTGTAAAAAGAAAAAAAAAATCCCGTCCTTCCCATTTCCCGGGAAAATAGGATCCCGCTAACTTAACAGAAAGTTAGCGGGACCCATCGCAAAAAATAATTATATTGACAAAATAATTGCACCGGAATTATCCGCTTTTTATCCGCCAACGATTGTAAAATGAAAAAAAAATCTCGCACTTCCCATTTCCCGGGAAAATGGGGTCCCTCTAACTTAACAAAAAGTTAGCGGTACCTATTCTAAAAATAATTATATTGAGAAAATAATTGCACCGGAATTATCCGCTTTTTATCCGCTAACGATTGTAAAAAGAAAAAAATTTCCCGCCCTTCTCATTTCCCGGGAAAATAGGATCCCGCTAACTTAACAGAAAGTTAGCGGGACCCATCGCAAAAAATAACTATATTGAGAAAATATTTGCACCGGAATTATCCGCTTTTTATCCGCTAACGATTGTAAAAAGAAAAAAATTTCCCGCCCTTCCCATTTCCCGGGAAAATAGGATCCCGCTAACTTAACAGAAAGTTAGCGGGACCCATCGCAAAAAATAACTACATTGAGAAAATAATTGCACCGGAATTATCCGCTTTTTATCCGCTAACGATTGTAAAAAGAAAAAAATTTCCCGCCCTTCCCATTTCCCGGGAAAATAGGATCCCGCTAACTTAACAAAAAGTTAGCGGGACCCACCCTAAAAACAAATATTTTGAGGAAATACATGCACCGGAATTATCCGCTTTTTATCCGCAAACAAATGCCGCGAGAAAAATAATTTCCAAACTTTTCATTTCCCGGAAAAATTGAGTTTTTTTTTTCGCGTAATTCGTTTGTGTAAGAAGTAAAAGTTATCAGGTGCTATCGCGGTGAAATAAAGATATCAGGGAAAAAATTTGCTGACAGGTAATTTTGAAGAACAAAGGAAGAGAGGGGTGGCAATAGCTCCACTAACTAAAACTGCCTTCTCACCCCACCGTAGGTGGGAGGAAGGCAACCAAAAGAACATTTCATTTTTGAAAAAACCTAACATACCGCTTGCGTCTTTGAAAGTGCCTTAACATGCCGCTTGCACCTTTGAAAGGTCCTAGCATGCCGCCCGCATCTTTGAAAGGCCCTGGCATTTCGCCGCCGCGCCGATGCCTTTTTGAAGGGGGCAATAGAAATAACGTGTGACGATTCGGCCGGGGAAAAACAAAAACATTTAGACTCCCCCCCTTTCCGAAATCCGCTATCTTTTTCCGGGTTGGAATGAATACGATGGGTTTCATGAATCACCGATACCTGTGATGATACGAGGAATCGTGTCAGCCCGAAATTACTTATTTATTCTCCTTGCGATTAAGCTTTCACTATAGAATTGTTTTCATAGGTTTATCAGAATTTTTACAGAACTTAACAAATCAAATTTTCCTCTGAATAATCGTAGATTCTTCTCTTCTTCCTCATTATCTACCCCTTTCTTTCTTTGTTCTTTAAAATTAACTCACAGCAATTTTATCCTCGGTATCCTTATTTCGCCGCGATAGTACATGATAACCTTTGCTTCATCCACAAACGAACTCCGTGAAAAAAAAAATCCCGAATTTTCCCGGGAAATGAAGTCGCGGCATTCGTTTTCGGATTAAAAGCGAATAATTCCGCTGCAATTATTTCCTCAATATAATTATTTTTAGAATGGGTTCCCGCTAACTTTCTGTTAAGTTAGCGGGATCCTATTTTCCCGGGAAATGGGAAGGGCGGGAAATTTTTTTCTTTTTACAATCGTTAGCGGATAAAAAGCGGATTATTATGTGCCGTCGCGGATTTTTTTTTCCGAGTTGGTTCTGCCAACTTAACAGAGGTGAGCAAATTGGCCTTTGAAGCCGGAAAACCTTGAAAACCTTGCAAGCCGGACCATCACAGCCCCATATAAATTTTCCAAAAACAAAAATTGGTAACAACTTAAGATCTTTTGTATCTAAATATTATCAATAATACAGCTGGTTGGAGTATAACACTGAAGAAGATAAGGTCTACTGTTTTGTATGCAGTCACTTATTACAAAAGTAATTCGTGATCAAAACGAAGGAATTGTAAAAAACGGTTACAACAATTGGAACAAACATGGCGAGGGGTTAAAAAAACACACAGAGTCTTCGCTTCATGTTGAAAGTGCACAAAAATATGTATCCTACAAACAATCTTTACAAACTGGAGATATCCATCAACAAGTTTTAAAACAACAGGAGCAAAATGTTACACAAAATAGAGAATACTTATTGAAACTAATTGATACGATATAGATCCTTGTCCGTGAAGGTTTACCTTTAAAAGAACAGCACGCATCTAAAACTGGAGGTAATTTTTTGGAAATAGCTCAACTTTTCTCGAAATATGACAAAAACTTACTTACGCACACTTTGTAAAACATTTGAATTATTGCAGTCCAGATATTCAGAATGAAATTGCTGAAATAATGGCATGCCTAGCTAGAGATACAATTGTAACAGAAGTGAAAGCATGTGGTTTTTTTCCTCCAGTATCGATGAAGCAAGGTGCTATAAAGATGAACAGTTGTCTATAATCATTCGATACGTAATCCAATTAAGAATGAAAGAAAGATTTATCGATTGCTCGATGTCTAGGGACGCTCAAGGTTTGGCAAGGCTTATTTTGGAAGCACTGAACAAAAACAAACTTTGCAATGTTCCAATTCTTACGCAATCTTATGATAATACTAATACAGATTTAGCTATTAGACTTTCAATTTTACTGTGGAGTTAAGACGCCACGTGGAAAAACTGGCGAATGATCTGCATTATTATTTAAGGCGCATGGGGGGTTTAGGTGGGCATGGCGGGTTTCCGCAGAAACAAATGTAGCGATTTCTTTGAAAACTTGCAACATTTCCAAATCGCGCTTTAACCCTTTGAGGACCAAAAACTTTCTGTATTTATAATTAGATATTTTTTGGGGTTTTAAAACAAAACTAAAATAAAAACACAAATTTAGGTTGTTAAGAATTTTTTTTAATGTACTTTTTTAAAAAATAGGTGGTTCCACTGAAGCACCATTAGGAAATAGAAACTATTTTTATTCCTTATGAAACTTTTTAAAATAATTTTGTTTGTACGTGAGGCATAATCCCACATGACAAAAATTGCAACGCCATCTTGTTCTGCGAGGTTTAGGCTTTGTGCTACAATTAGCACATCGCACTGTCATGCCATGTTGTGCAATAATTTGAAATTCAATTGAAAGAAGCTTTTTTCCTCTTCCTAGAGTAAAAGTATTTTGACTTACCAAGTATTTTATAGGATACTGAACATTTTTCAGTTCTATCGAAATTTTTATACAGTCGAACTTCCATAACTCGAACTTCTGAAACTTTATTTCTTTTAATTTTTCTATAACTCGAATATTTTTAGAAATTGATACTTTTAGATAACATTTTACATATAAATTAACTTCCATTACTCGAATTTTCCACAATTCAAATTTTTCCATAACTCGTAGTAAAAATTTGTACAATGGTAAAATTTTACATACAAAATAATTTATACTCAAATTTTTTAACCGCCACGTATTTTCCAAAACGTATGATGCCGGATATTGCCTACCATAAACCGTCGATAGTGTCATCCTCGGGCAGATTTTTCATATTTTATGATCACCAAAAACTCAAATAAAGCAAAACTAAGAATTTACCAGCGGGTGTGCATTAGGAAGATTACGTCAAGATATTATTCTCCCGACAATCGATAATTCGAAAAGAGACGATATAATCGAAAATCACCCACAAGGTGTGTATATATTATGGAAAACAATTAAAAATTACTGACCTTTTCAAAAAATAATATATTAATTAAAATTATTTTTAATTATTTATAATTATATCATATTAAGAATGTATACATATTTCTCTTTTGTCTTTTATTTATAAATATATACATAAGTACATATGTATTTATTTTGAATAAATTGTGTATAGTGTATTTTACTCATTTTATAGTTATGTATTTCTATAACTCCAATTTTCTATAACTCGATTTTTTTTCATGAACTATGGCAATTCGACTTAGGGAAGTTTGAGTGTATATCAAAAATACACGCGCTAGTGAGGACAAGCCGCATTTCTTGTAACATCAAAATTCCAAATAAATTTAAGTTTAGGTCTGAGAACCTATTTAGATTAATAATATATGCATTATAATTATCAACAAAAATTGTGATAGTTTTTGAAATATTTCAAATAAAAATTAACATGCGGGGATCCCTGTGCAAAGAAAAATTCATGAAAAGAATTTTTTGTTATAATTAATTAATTTTTGTAGCCGGTTGAATAATACTGAACACGGAACAATTTTGTTGAACGTATTTGTTTGTTTTAAATTAACACAAATACATTGTATAGCTCGTGATACCTATCGCCCCCTGGCTACCTACCGCCCCCCATATCGCCACCTAGCGACCCCCAAAACGACGTCATCGCCCACTGGGGGGCGTAACATGCTTTTAGCATATCTGATATATCCACATACCCCATGTGCCGATTATAATCCTTGACTAATTTTAAACATTGTACTGCTTCCTTACTTCCGTCTTTTTGTGTTCTTTGAACTTCTTCTTCATCGCTTGGACTGCGAAAATTACTTAAAAGCATAGGCTTCTTATCCATCCATTTAATCTTAACTTATCCTCCAATCAAAAATCAAATTGATTGCCAAAAAATTTCTTGGACAGTTGTTGAACTTTTATGGGTTTTTCCAATGCTTTTGTGTTATGTATAAATTAGTTTGAAAAACTATAGTTTCTAAAAGATTTTCAGAAAATAATGTTTGTAACACATCAGCTGGATATTCCAAATTATCTGGAAGGTTTGGCCCTACAGGTGCCATAAATGGTTGAACAATGGTTCCATTTAGAAATATTTTCGTTCCATTTTAAAGATTGTTCTTCGATCGATACTATATTTCTTTGTAATGCTAATTCATCTTCACTGTCCCAGTCATTCTCTACATTTACACCTACCACTGATTCTATAGCCATTTCTTCGTCTTCTTTCATATAATACTCAGTTTCGCTTTCACTTTCAGAAGTATCTGATCGGTCTGAAGGAATTTCTTCAATTAGTGCATAAGCTTGATCACTAGTCAATTTACTATTGTAAAATCTATTCATTTTGGGATTCTAAGAAAATTAAAATTATTTCAGGCCTAGTGGTACCATATGGAACCACTTATAACCATAGATCATAAAAGAGGTAAACTACATATGCAATGAGAAACACTCTTAGAATCATGTAACTATATATTAGGGCTATAATATAATGCAGAACTTACGGTGCGGTGCGTTCGCTTTATATTTACTGTTTACAACACCCAAGTATAAATACAACCATTCCCATGTAAAACACTATGAGCAAATGCTAGGTTAATGGGAGTCGTACGGGAAATGCGCGCGAAGCGTAGTTACAAATCAAATCTTGTCAGTTGAATTAGTCATAGGCAGTGGCTTTTCCAGCTTACGATAACTAGGCCGCTTAGAAAAAAATATATTCATGGTCCCCATGGTGGAACCACTTCCCTTGAAAGGGTTAAAGAACGATTTTGCGAATTTTTATCAAAATCTCACAATTATTTGTCAAATTACAAAAGAAAAATATAATTTTGATTCTGGAATTGGGCGAAATTAAACTTTTGTTAACTTAAAACCATTTCATTTCGCCCAATTTCAGGATCAAAATTTATTTTTTCTTTTGTAATTTGACAAATAATTGTGGGATTTTGATGGGAATCTGCAAAATCGTTCTTTAATGTGCGGTTTGGAAATGTTGCAAAGTTTCAAGGAAATCGCTAAATTTGTTTCTGAGGAAATTGCGGTCAAAATTTGTGTTTTTTCCCTAAAATTTGTCGCTTCGAATTTTTTATTTGTGAATTTAACTTGACGTATTTTCAATAACAATTTTCGTGCATATTTTTGTAAACCGAAATTTCATTTTGATTTCAACAAAGTTTTTTTTTTTTTTATCGCGTGTTTTAACCCGTTCGCTGCGAATTATTTTTTTAGACTGCTTTGATTGTGCTCAATATTCTGAACATTACATTATAGTCCGTGCGGAATACTTTTATAACTTTGTATTATTTTAAACACAAACAAACTTTTCAAAATTCATTAGTTTTATATTAAAATTGGACGAAAATGTCAAAATAATTGGCAAATATTGACATATTTTCAAAAATCAAAATCTTTATATGACACAAAATTTGTTTTTTTTTTGTTAATTTCAATGGACACACTTTGCAAAATCCTTTTGTTTTGTGTAAAAATTGAACGAAAACGACAAAATAATTTGCAAAAATTGCCAAATTTTCAAAAACCAAAATCTCTATTCGAAGAAAATTTAGTTTTTTTTTGTTGATTTGAGTGGACAAACTTGCAAAATTCATTTGTTTTGTGTCAAAATTGGAGGAAAACGTCAAAATAATTTGCAAAAATTGCCATATTTTCTAAATCCAAAATCTATTCGAATCAAAATTTGTTATTTTTTGTTGATTTGAGTGGACATGCTTTGCAAAATTCTTTTGGTCTGTGTCAAAATTGAACGAAAACGACAATAAAATTTGCAAAAATTGCCAAATTTTCAAAAAACCAAAATCTCTATTCGAAGGAAATTTAGTTCTTTTTGTTGATTTGAGTGGACAAACTTGCAAAATTCTTTTGTTTTGTGTCAAAATTGGAGGAAAACGTCAAAATAATTTGCAAAAATTGCCATATTTTCTAAAACCAAAATCTCTATTCAAAGCAAATTCTGTTTTTTTTGTTAATTTGAGTGGACATACTTTGCAAAATTCTTTTGTTCTATGTCAAAATTGAACGAAAACGACTAAAAAATTTGCAAAAATTGTCAAATTTTCAAAAACAAAAATCTCTATTCGAAATAATTTTTTTTTTGTTGATTTGATTGGACAAACTTTGCAAAAAAAAAAGTTTTATTTTGTATTTTATTTCATTTGTTTTATGTCAAAATTGGACAAAAATGTCAAAATAATTGGTAAATATTGCCAAATTTTCAAAAACCAAAATATTTTTACAAAACAAAATTTGTCTCAAAGGACAAACCTTGCTAAATTCTTTTGTTTTGTGCCAAAATTTGACGAAAACGTCAAAATAATTTACAAAAATTGCCAAAGTAAGTTACTAATAACCAAAATCTCTATTCGAAACACATTTTGTTTCCTTTTGTTGATTTGAGTGTACAAACTTTGCAAAATTCATTTGTTTTATGTCAAAATTGGACGAAAATGTCTAAATAATTGGCAAACATTGCCAAATTTTCAAAAACCAAAATCTCTATTCGAATCAAAATTTGTTATTTTTTGTTGATTTGAATGGACAAAGTTTTGCAAAATTCTTTAGTTTTGTGTTAAAATTGGACGAAAACGTCAAAATAATTAGCAAAAATTGCCAAAGTTACTAATAACCAAAATCTCTATTCGAAGCAAAGACTATAATGTATAGTTTCAACTACGAGAAGAGATTTTTTCACCTCAAATCCACATTTCATCTTCAAATTCACGGTGAAACAACTTCATGTTGCGACAACTTCATGTTGAAACAACTTCATGTTGCGACAACTTCATGTTGAAATCACTTCATGTTACAACAACTTCATGTTGAAGTCAATTCATGTTGCGACAACTTCATATTGAAGTCACTTTATGTTCCGACAACTTCATGTTGAAACAACTTCATGTTGCGACAACTTCATGTTGAAACCACTTCGTGCTGCGACAACTTTATGTTGAAACCACTTCATGTTGCGACAACTTCATGTTGCGGCTTCGTATTGCGACAACTTCAAGTTGAAACAACTTCATTTTGAACTTGAATTAGACTACTATAGACTTGAATCAGACTACTAATTAAGTGGACTATGGAAAGCACAATCTAATACATCTAGTCAAATTCAGATATGGGTCACTCCATAATTTGAAGTTATTTTAAATTTTTTTAGTTTATAGTTAACTTATAATAATAATAATTAAGTGGATATAATAATAATAATTAAGTGGATATAATAATAATAATTAAGTGGACCATGGAAAACACTATATAATACATTTAGTCCAGTGGTGGCGAACCTATGGCACGCGTGTCACATCTGGCACGTTGGAAAATTGTATTGGCACGCGAACTATTTCTCACATGTGCTTGTTCTACTTTTCTAAAACGATTTTTTAAGTTTCTCAATCTATTTCTGTGCAACATCAAAGCTGTAAAATATAAGACGTGTTATATTCAGGCTAATACGTTAACTGATTTTCACTATCAAGAATGTTCATTCATTGTAAAAGTTACCTGGCACGTCAGCATTTCAAAATGTGCAAATTTAAAAGAAATTGAAACGCGGGCGGAAAAAGGTTCGCCACCCCTGATCTAGTCCAATTCAGTCAACATTGTAGAGAATTCATTAAATTAACTACATCTTAATCAAGTAGACTACATAGACAAGACAAGAAAGATGCAAGACTAGATAAAGACAAGAAGGAGACAAGACTAGACAAGTCTGGACAAGACTAGGCAAGACTAGAGAAGATTAGACAAGACTAGACATGACTAGACTAGATTAGACAAGACTAGACATAAAAAAATTAAAAAAATAAATATATGGCTATCCGCATAGTTAACAATTATTTTTTGGGATTTGGTGAAATATTCATCTTTCCAACGATAAGACCCTAGGTGCAGGGGTGAGTCCCGAATCTTTCACCCAGGGCAACGCAACGCTCCAATGAGCGTGTATGTATTTATTAATCTCTTTGTTATGTTTAAAAAAGCCACAATTAAATCATGAAGTCGCAGACTACTATAGCAGTCCATAGCATCTGACCGCCCAATGAATTGGACTACTATAACAGTCCCACAGCACCAGGGCGTCAAATCAATTCAACTGCTATAGCAGTCCATATCACCGAAAGGGTTAAATAAACAGAACGTTTCTTTTCGCCGCCCAGTTTCAGGATCAAAATTAATTTTTTCTTTTGTAATTTGACAAATAATTGTGGGATTTTGAAGGAAATTTGCAAAATCGTTTTCTTAAGTGCGGTTTCAAAATGTTGCAACGTTTTGGAAATCGCTAAATTTGTTTCTGAAGAAATTGCGGTCAAAATTTGTGTTTTTTTCTGCAAAATTTGTCGCGTCGAAATTTTTATATAATAATTGTGGGATTTTGATGGAAATTTGCAAAATCGTTTTTAAAGGGCGATTTGCAAAGTTTCAAGGAAACCCCTAAATTTGTTTCTGACGAAATTGCGATCAAAATTTGTGCTTTTTCCCCAAAATTTATCACGTCGAATTTTTGATTTGCGAATTTAACTTTGCTTGTTTCCAATGACAACTTTCGTGCATATTTTTTTGAACCGAAATTTCATTTTGGTTTTTACATATTTTTTCGTTGATTTTATTGCGGGTTTTAAGTTAACAAAAATTTCATTTCGCAAAATTTCAGAATCAAAATTTATTTTTGCTTTCGTAATTTGACAAATAATTGTGGGATTTTGATGAAAATTTGCAAAATCGTTCTTTAACCGTTTCAAGTGAAGTGGTTCCACCATGGGACCACGAATATATATTTTTTTCTGAGCGGCCTAGTGATCGTAAGCTGAAACCACCACTGACTATGACTAATTCAACTGACTAAAAATTTGACTTGTAAACGATATTCCATACGACTCCCATTAACCTAGCATTTGCTCATAGTGTTTTAAATGGAATGGTTGTATTTATACTTGGTGTTGTAAACAGTAAATTTAAAGCGAACAAAAACTTGACAAAAACTGCAATGCCATCTTGTTCTGCGAGGTTTAGGCATTGTGCTACAATTAGCACATCGCACTATTGTGCCATGTTCCGGCATATGTGCAGCCTTATCAGTTCTTTTCTCTAAAGGAACCTGGACTTAGAATCTACTGGCATGATTTGGAATACTCGCACTTCTCGTTTTCTCTACCAAATAAACCAGTTTGGGCTCCTATTAGTCCAAAAACTACGGCCAGTTTGAAATCTTTCAATGACATTGTCGCTGTCCCAAGCGGCCGTGTTTTGAAGAGAATAAAAGCATTTTTTGACAAGATTCAAATCCAAAAAATGCCAGAAAATTCTATGCCACCATTTTTTAGACTTTCTGCCAATATCGTAACATGCTTTTAGCATATCTCATTTATCCACATACCCCATGTGCCGGTTATAATCCTTTACTAATTGTACTGCTTCCTTACTTCCGTCCTTTTGTGTTCTTTGAACTTCTTCTTCATCGCTTGAACTGTGAAAATTACTTAAAAACATAGGCTTCTTATCCATCCATTTCATTTTAACTTATCCTCCAATCAAAAAACAAATCAAATTGATTGCCAAAAAATTTCTTGGACAGTTGTTGAACTTTTATGGGTTTTTCCAATGCTTTTGTGTTATGTATAAATTAGTTTGAAAAACTATAGTTTCTAAAAGATTTTCAGAAAATAATGTTTGTAACACATCAACTGGATATTCCAAATTATCTGGAAGGTTTGGCCCTACAGGTGCCATAAATGGTTGAACAATGGTTCCATCTAGAAATGTTTTCGTTCCATTTTAAAGATTGTTCTTCGTTCGATACCATATTTATTTGTAATGCTAATTCATCTTCACTGTCCCAGTCATTCTCTACATTTACACCTACCACTGATTCTATAGCCATTTCTTCGTCTTCTTTCATATAATACTCAGTTTCGCTTTCACTTTCAGAAGTATCTGATCGGTCTGAAGGAATTTCTTCAATTAGTGCATAAGCTTGAACACTAGTCAATTTACTATTGTAAAATCTATTCATTTTGGGATTCTAAGAAAATTAAAAAATTTTCAGGCCTAGTGGTACCATATGGAACCACTTATAACCATAGATCATAAAAGAGGTAAACTACATATGCAATGAGAAACACTCTTAGAATCATGTAACTATATATTAGGGCTATAATATAATGCCGAACTTACGGTGCGGGTGCGTTCGCTTTATATTTACTGTTTACAACACCCAAGTATAAATACAACCATTCCCATGTAAAACACTATGAGCAAATGCTATGTTAATGGGAGTCGTATGGGAAATGCGCGCGAAGCGTAGTTACAAGTCAAATCTTGTCAGATGAATTAGTCATAGGCAGTGGTGGTTCCAGCTTACGATAACTAGGCCGCTCAGAAAAAAATATATATTCATGGTCCCATGGTGGAACCACTTCCCTTGAAAGGGTTAAAGAACGATTTTGCGAATTTTCATCAAAATCCCACAATTATTTGTCAAATTACAAAAGAAAAAAATAATTTTGATTCTGGAATTTTGCGAAATTAAACTTTTGTTAACTTAAAACCATTTCATTTAGCCCAATTTCAGGATCAAAATTTATTTTTTCTTTTGTAATTTGACAAATAATTGTGGGATTTTGATGGGAATCTGCAAAATCGTTCTTTAATGTGCGGTTTGGAAATGTTGTAAAGTTTCAAGGAAATCGCTAAATTTGTTTCTGAGGAAATTGCGGACAAAATTTGTGCTTTTTTACCCAAAAATTGTTGCTTCGAATTTTTTTTTTTCCAAATTTAACTTTGCGTATTTCTAATGAAAACTTTCGTGCATATTTTTCTGAACCGAAATTTCATTTTTAAATATTTTTTTCATGCTTTTTATTGCGGGTTTTAAATAAACAAAAATTTCATTTCGAGCAATTTCAGGATCAAAATAAATTTTTTCTTTTATCATTTGACAAATAATCGTTAGATTTTGAAGGGACTTTGCAAAATCATTCCTTAAACTGCGATTTTGGAAATATTGCAAAGTTTCAAGGAAATCGCTAAATTTGTTTCTGAGGAAATTGCGGTCAAAATTTGTGCTTTTTTTCCCCAAAATTTGTCGCTTCGAATTTTTTATTTGTTAATTTAACTTTACGTATTTTCAATAACAATTTTCGTGCATATTTTTGTAAACCGAAATTTCATTTTGATTTCTAGAAAGTTTTTTGCGTGTTTTAACCCTTTTGCTGCGAATTATTTTTTTAGACTGATTTGATTGTGTGCTCAATATTCTGAACATTACATTATAGCCCGTGCGGAATACTTTTATAACTTTGTATTATTTTAAACACAAACAAACTTTGCAAAATTCATTTGTTTTACATCAAAATTGGAAGAAAATGTCAAAATAATTGGCAAATATTGACATATTTTCAAAAATCAAAGTCTTTATATGAAACAAAATTCTTTTTTTTTTGTTAATTTCAATGGACACACTTTGCAAAATCCTTTTGTTTTGTGTAAAAATTGAACGAAAACAACAAAATAATTTGCAAAAATTGCCAAATTTTCAAAAACCAAAATCTCTATTCGAAGAAAATTTAGTTTTTTTGTTGATTTGAGTGGACAAACTTGCAAAATTCATTTGTTTTGTGTCAAAATTGGAGGAAAACGTCAAAATAATTTGCAAAAATTGCCATATTTTCTAAAACCAAAATCTCTATTCAAAGCAAATTTTGTTTTTTTTTGTTAATTTGAGTGGACATACTTTGCAAAATTCTTTTGTTCTATGTCAAAATTGAACGAAAACGACAAAAAAAAAATTGTAAAAATTGCCAAATTTTCAAAAACCAAAATCTCTATTCGAAGCAAATTTTGGTTTTTTGTTATTTGATTGGACAAACTTTTCAAAAAAAAATGTTTTATGTCGTATTATATTTATTTGTTTTATGTCAAAATTGGATAAAAATGTCAAAATAATTGGCAAATATTGCCAAATTTTCAAAAACCAAAATCTTTTTACAAAACAAAATTTGTTTTATTTTTGTTAATCTCAATGAACAAACCTTGCTAAATTCTTTTGTTTTGTGTCAAAATTGGACGAAAACGTCAAAATAATTTGCAAAAATTGCCAAAGTTTCTAATAACCAAAATCTCTATTCGAAACAATTTTTGTTTCCTTTTGTTGATTTGAGTGGACAAACTTAGCAAAATTCATAAGTTTTATGTCAAAATTTGACGAAAATGTCTAAATATTGCCAATTATTGTGTCAATAATGTTGCATTACATTATGTTGTATTACATTGTGAAATTTTCAAAAACCAAAATCTCTATTTGAATCAAAATTTGTTATTTTTTGTTGATTTGAATGGACAAAGTTTGCAAAATTCTTTTGTTTTGTGTTAAAATTTAACGAAAACGTCAAAATAATTTGCAAAAATTGCCAAAGTTACTAATAGCCAAAATCTCCATTCGAAGCAAAGACTATAATAAAAACAAAAATAAGAAATATTCAACCTGTTCTTAAATCTACAAAATTAATTAATTAAAAATTAATTAAGTCCTACTAGGACTTTGACAAATGTCATGAAACAACTACTTCCCTGGCTAATTCCACGCCGGGTATTGGATTACACAAGTAGTTGTTTCATGACATTTGTCAAAGTCCTAGTAGGACTTAATTAATTTTTAATTAATTAATTTTGTAGATTTACGAACAGGTTGAATATTTTTTATTTTGTTTTTTAATGTATCTACAAATAGTTAGGCCCCCTTAATTTTTTATTTTCAAAGACTATAATGTATAGTTTCAACTACGAGAAGAGATTTTTTCACCTCGAATCCACATTTCAAATTCACGGTGAAACAACTTCATGTTGCGACAACTTCATTTTGAAACAACTTCATGTTGCGACAACTTCATGTTGCGACAACTTCATGTTGAAGTGACTTCATGTTGCGACAACTTCATGTTGAAACCACTTCATGTTGCGACAACTTCATGTTGCGGCTTCGTATTGCGACAACTTCAAGTTGCAATAATAACTTATAATAATAATAATTAAGTGGATATAATAATAATAATTAAGTGGGCCATGGAAAACACTATATAATACATATAGTCCAGTGGTGGCGAACCTATGGCACGCGTGTCACATCTGGCACGTTGGAAAATTGTATTGGCACGCGAACTATTTCTCACGCGTGCTTGTTCTACTTTTCTAAAACGACTTTTTTAAGTTTCTCATTCTATTTCTGTGCAACATCAAAGCTGTAAAATATAAGACGTGTTATATTCAGGCTAATACGTTAACTGATTTTCACTATCAAGAATGTTCATTCATTGTAAAAGTTACCTGGCACGTCAGCATTTCAAAATGTGCAAATTTAAAAGAAATTGAAACGCGGCCGGAAAAAGGTTCGCCACCCCTGATCTAGTCTAGTTAACATTGTAGATAATTCATTAAATTAACTACATTTTAATCTAGTAGACTACATAGACAAGACAAGAAAGAGATAAGACTAGATAAAGACAAGAAGGAGACAAGACTAGACAAGACTGGACAAGTCTAGGCAAGACTAGACAAGATTAGACAAGACTAGACATGACTAGACAAGACTAGACATACAAAAAAAATATATGGTTATCTGCATAGTTAACAATTATTTTTTGTGATTTGGTGGAATATTCTTCTTTCCAGCGATAAGACCCTAGGTGCAGGGGTGAGTCCCGAATATTTCAACCAGGGCAACGCAACGCTCCAATGAGCGTGTATGTATTTATTAATCTCTGTTATGTTTAAAAAAGCCACAATTAATTCATGAAGTCGTACACTACTATAGCAGTCCATGGCATCTGACCGCCCAATGAATTGGACTACTATAACAGTCCCACAGCACCTGGGCGTCAAATCAATTCAACTGCTATAGCAGTCCATAGCACCGAAAGGGTTAAAAAAACAGAACGTTTCTTTTCGCCCAGTTTCAGGATCAAAATTAATTTTTTCTTTGGTAATTTGACAAATAATTGTGGGATTTTGAAGGAAATTTGCAAAATCGTTTTTTTAAGTGCGGTTTCGAAATGTTGCAAAGTTTTGGAAATCGCTAAATTTGTTTCTGAGGAAATTACGGTCAAAATTTGTGCTTTTTCCCCAAAATTTGTCGCGTCGAAATTTTTATTTGCGAATTTAACTTTGCGTCTTTCCAATGAAAACTTTCGTTTTTATTGCGTTTTAAATAAACAAAAGTTTCATTTCGCTCACTTTCAGAATCAAAATTTATTTTTGCTTTTGTAATTTGACAAATGAGCCCTTTATTTTGAAAGTGGCCTAAGTCCATTTTCCAAAAATATTGAATTGGCTACCTTAATAGTTAGATTTTTACTTGATATTTTTATAATGAAGTAACTTGTTGCTAATATATTCAAAATCATTAAGTTTTTGTAACACCAAAATTTGCTGTGTTAATGAAGTGACGAAAAAGTTGATTTTGAAAGTGGCGTAAGTCCCATTGAGTGAGTTTCAAACCGATATGGAAAATATGCAATTAAAGTTTATGTGATCTGGTAAGCTTTATGTTTGATGAATTAATGTTGAATTATCAATGTGCAATGAATTTATTATAAACAATTTAATTTCAAATTTCAGTGTCGATTTGCTAATGGATTCATATAGGCTTCTTGATATTACAATGGTATATCAAGAAGCCTATATGAATCCATTAGCAAATCGATTTTCACTAATTCGTTAATAATTTGTTTATAACAAATTAAATTGCAAAAAAACTGTATGAGAATATGAATATATTAAAATATCCCAAGAGAAAACTTATGAATCTTAATATGAATTTCAATGTGAAAATAAAAAAAACTACAAAAAATACGAGACCACAACCTCAAATGCAAAGAGTTTTGGTATACCACCTTTGTATACCACATTGTATATCACCTGCCCACAATAATTATTTTATATCCCTCTCGCATACACAAACTGGAGAAGACTGAATAATAAATAATAAAACAATATTAATATTAATATTAATATAAACATTATTTAGATAAACACTTTCATCTTATAAAATCAAGAATGATAAATAACAGTTGTTATTTATCGTTCTTGATTTTATAAGATGAAAGTGTTTATCTACGACCACTATTGTAAATGCCCATTATTGTACAGTTCGTGGACTATGTAAATACATCATAACACATACGTATGTTATGATTGATAACACCCATGTGCGTTTGGTTTACGATTCGTTGATTGATTGAGAGGTGCTCCAATGCCCGTGCCCCAATTCAAACTAACGGAAATTGACATTGCGTACATTGGGTTGCCTATATCTATGTTTCTAAATTCCTGTTTAACCCAATTAAGTACTAAATAATAAGGTATGTAACCATTAAAAATGTATTTATTTTAAGTTAAATAATGTCGAGTAATAGTAATATGAAAATACAACTGTTTGTTTATTATAATGCTAAATAATGATAATAAAATAAACATAACCTAATAAGAAATAAATTGGTTACTTAAATTAGTGTGGTCGTAGATAAAGTATAGTACATAACTCGAGTTGTAAGGCAATTACGTACTCGCACAATTAACTTGTTTAAACGCACTCCCCGCAACTTATTACGCACTCCCCGCTGCGCGGGTCGTGCATAAATGCTCCGCTCGTACGCAATATGCTTCCTACAACTCTCGTTACGTAATATACTATTCATCTTTATTTCAAGGAAAATTTATTTTATGTATGGATGGACTTGTGCTTTCTTAAAAATTGCAAACGTGATTTCATTGATTTTGAAAGTGGCCCAAGTCCATTTACAGCCATGAAAAACATATTATTTCTTAAATAACGTTAAATATGCTAATTGGGGTGATTTGACACTCTTAGAAACTCCTAAACATTATTCTACTATGTTATAGGTTACCCATATTTTTAAATTTTATCCAACGCAAACCCTTTTATATCTCGATTCGAACATAAATGGAGTTAAGTCACTTTCAAAATAAACGGCTCAAATAACTGTGGGATTTTGATGGAAATTTGCAAAATAGTTCTTTAAAGTGCGATTTGGAAATTTTGCAAAGTTTCAAGGAAATCGCTAAATTAGTTTCTGCCGAAATTGCGGTTCAAATTTGTGCTTTTTGTCCCAAAATTTGTTTCTTTTAATTTGCGAATTTAACTTTGCGTCTTTCTAATGACAACTTTCGTTCACATTTTTCTGAACCGAAATTTCATTTTGATTTTTGCAAATTTTTTCGTTGTTTTTACTGTTTGTTTTAAATAAACAAAAGTTTCGTTTCGCCCAATTTCAGGATCAAAATTATTTTTTTCTTTTGTAATTTGACAAATGATTGTGGGATTTTCATGGATAGTTGTAAAATCGTTCTTTAAAGTGCGATTTGGAAATGTTGCTAAATTTCCATGAAATCGCTAAATTTGTTTCTGAGGAAATTGCGGTCAAAATTTGTGCTTTTTTCCCAAAATTGGTCGCTTCGAATTTTTTATTTGCGAATTTAACTTTGCGTGTTTCTAATGTCAACTTTCGTGCATATTTTTCTAAACCGAAATTTCGTTTTGAATTTTACATATTTTTTCGTTGTTTTTACTGCGGGTTTTAAGTAAACAAAAGTTTGATTTCACCCAATTTCAGGAACAAAATTATTTTTTTTCCTTTGTAATTTAACAAATATTTGTGAAATTTTGATGGGAATTTGCAAAATCGTTCTTTAATGTGCGGTTTTGCAAATGTTGCAAAGTTTCAAGGAAACCACTAAATTTGTTTCTGAGGAAATTGCGGTCAAATTTTGCGCTTTTTGCCCCAAAATTTGTCGCTTCAATTTTTTATTTGCGAATTTAAGTTTGCGTATTTCCAATGAAAACTTTCGTGCATATTTTTCTGAACCGAAATTTCATTTTGATTTTTATTCTTTATATTGTTTATTGATATTCTTTCGTTGATTTTATTGCGGATTTTAAGTGAACAAAAGTTTCATTTCGTCCAATTTCACGATCAAAATTAATTTTTTCTCTTGTAATTTGACAATATTTTTGAGATTTTGATGGAAATTTGCAAAATCGTTCTTTAAAGTTGGAAATGTTTCACGGAAATCGCTAAATTATTTTCTGCGGAAATTGCGGTCAAAATTTGTGAATTCAAATTTCCTTCAAGGTTCTATAATTAGGAATAGCATGTATCGAATTTGTTGGACTAACGTCCACTAGATAGGACAGGAAAGGAAGGACAAGGCAGATAAGACATGACAAGAATAGACAGTCAAGACAAACATGACGGAAGTGTTTTGGGAAAAGTTTATGAAATTCTAAATTGACAGTTGTCAACCCGTTATCCTGAATTGGGACAACTCGCAAAATATCAAGATTCGTATCGCGAAACCAAGAAATGTGTTTCAGAAATTGAGTGCTCTGTTCAATAGGTTGTGACCTAATTCTAAGAACAAGAATCAGACTTTTGCAGTGCTATGTATTTTCTGTCCTCCTATATGGTGTAGAGGCGTGTAGGACCTTTTGAATCCCACCCAGATCCTAATATTCCTGAAGGAATCGGGACTAGAGGAGACGCTCTAAATGGGTAAGTATAGCAACGTTTAGATGAAGAGGGTGGGATACAATAGATCTATGAAGGTCCCAGTACAAGTCACCACCAAATCTACAATCTACATGTAGGACCTTAAATAAAAACACACAGATGAAACTAGAGGCTTTATAGACGGATCTTGAGAATATCTTGTCAAATATAGAAGTAATGAGAAGAATCAACGCAACACCTAAATTGATCAAGTTTGTGAAATGCCGAAAGTTGGCAAAGTTTGGTGTAGAGGCATGTAGGACCTTTTGAATCCCACCCAGATCCTAATATTCCTGAAGGAATCGGGACTAGAGGAGACGCTCTAAATGGGTAAGTATAGCAACGTTTAGATGAAGAGGGTGGGATACAATAGATCTATGAAGGTCCCAGTACAAGTCACCACCAAATCTACAATCTACATGTAGGACCTTAAATAAAAACACACAGATGAAACTAGAGGCTTTATAGACGGATCTTGAGAATATCTTGTCAAATATAGAAGTAATGAGAAGAATCAACGCAACACCTAAATTGATCAAGTTTGTGAAATGCCGAAAGTTGGCAAAGTTTGGTGTAGAGGCATGTAGGACCTTTTGAATCCCACCCAGATCCTAATATTCCTGAAGGAATCGGGACTAGAGGAGACGCTCTAAATGGGTAAGTATAGCAACGTTTAGATGAAGAGGGTGGGATACAATAGATCTATGAAGGTCCCAGTACAAGTCACCACCAAATCTACAATCTACATGTAGGACCTTAAATAAAAACACACAGATGAAACTAGAGGCTTTATAGACGGATCTTGAGAATATCTTGTCAAATATAGAAGTAATGAGAAGAATCAACGCAACACCTAAATTGATCAAGTTTGTGAAATGCCGAAAGTTGGCAAAGTTTGGTGTAGAGGCATGTAGGACCTTTTGAATCCCACCCAGATCCTAATATTCCTGAAGGAATCGGGACTAGAGGAGACGCTCTAAATGGGTAAGTATAGCAACGTTTAGATGAAGAGGGTGGGATACAATAGATCTATGAAGGTCCCAGTACAAGTCACCACCAAATCTACAATCTACATGTAGGACCTTAAATAAAAACACACAGATGAAACTAGAGGCTTTATAGACGGATCTTGAGAATATCTTGTCAAATATAGAAGTAATGAGAAGAATCAACGCAACACCTAAATTGATCAAGTTTGTGAAATGCCGAAAGTTGGCAAAGTTTGGTGTAGAGGCATGTAGGACCTTTTGAATCCCACCCAGATCCTAATATTCCTGAAGGAATCGGGACTAGAGGAGACGCTCTAAATGGGTAAGTATAGCAACGTTTAGATGAAGAGGGTGGGATACAATAGATCTATGAAGGTCCCAGTACAAGTCACCACCAAATCTACAATCTACATGTAGGACCTTAAATAAAAACACACAGATGAAACTAGAGGCTTTATAGACGGATCTTGAGAATATCTTGTCAAATATAGAAGTAATGAGAAGAATCAACGCAACACCTAAATTGATCAAGTTTGTGAAATGCCGAAAGTTGGCAAAGTTTGGTGTAGAGGCATGTAGGACCTTTTGAATCCCACCCAGATCCTAATATTCCTGAAGGAATCGGGACTAGAGGAGACGCTCTAAATGGGTAAGTATAGCAACGTTTAGATGAAGAGGGTGGGATACAATAGATCTATGAAGGTCCCAGTACAAGTCACCACCAAATCTACAATCTACATGTAGGACCTTAAATAAAAACACACAGATGAAACTAGAGGCTTTATAGACGGATCTTGAGAATATCTTGTCAAATATAGAAGTAATGAGAAGAATCAACGCAACACCTAAATTGATCAAGTTTGTGAAATGCCGAAAGTTGGCAAAGTTTGGTGTAGAGGCATGTAGGACCTTTTGAATCCCACCCAGATCCTAATATTCCTGAAGGAATCGGGACTAGAGGAGACGCTCTAAATGGGTAAGTATAGCAACGTTTAGATGAAGAGGGTGGGATACAATAGATCTATGAAGGTCCCAGTACAAGTCACCACCAAATCTACAATCTACATGTAGGACCTTAAATAAAAACACACAGATGAAACTAGAGGCTTTATAGACGGATCTTGAGAATATCTTGTCAAATATAGAAGTAATGAGAAGAATCAACGCAACACCTAAATTGATCAAGTTTGTGAAATGCCGAAAGTTGGCAATATCTAGAACATATCATGCGAAATACAAAGAGCTGCGACCTACTTCAAAAAATAGTTCAAGGGAGAATCAACAGCGAAGGAGGTCTTGGAAGAAGACGAATAACTGGGTTTGACTGGAACTGTTCCGCGTCGCCACCAACAAGGCAAGGATAGCCATCATGATTGCAAACATCCGAACCGAAACCCGGTAAGGCACCGAAAGAAGAAGAAACACTGAACAAAAACCTCTTAAGCTGCATTTTAGGACTAGACATTACATGACAAGATGAGACATTACGAGATAGGTCAAGGCGGGAGAAGACATGAGAAGATAGAATAATATCGGATAAGACAGGACAAGGTAGCACAAAACAGGACAGGACACTACAAGACGTAACAAGGCAGTTAAAGGCAGGAGACAGGCCAGTTGAAAGCAAGAAGAGAAATCTGTGACTGCATAGACTGCCATGTCTATGACAACATAGACAACCGCATCTATGACTGCTTAGACAACCTCATCTATGAGTACATAGATTACATCTATGACTGCATAAACTAACTTGTCTATAACTGCCTAAGCTACCTTGTGTATGACTGTATAGACTTTCTAGTGTATACTGAGTCTAGTCTAGACACGATCTTGTCTTTGATTGCATAGATTACGTTGTCTATGACGGCATAGATTGCCTTGTTTATCTGCACAGACTATATTGTGTATGACTGCAAGGACTGCTTTGTATATGACTGCATAAATTATCTTGTCTACAGTGGTGTGCTGGTGCGGGCTCGCGCGAGCCCATTGTTAAATTTTGTATAAATTGGGAACCCATTGTTAAATATTTTTTTAAATTAGCTTTTCACAGTTTCCACTATTCCAATCTATGTATGTACAGTGCGTTTGAAAAAGAACTCCCAAGTTTTATTATGTCATAAAAACTGTTCAAAGTGTTGCACGCTGTTCTAGTTTGTGGTGTTTGATTCATCAACTGTCCAAGTTTTGCTCACCTGCACCTGGCACGCCAGCTTAATCTTGGGACGGCGCCAGGGCTAAGTTCGCTTAATTCAGTTCAGACTTGCAGTGCAATGGCTACTCCGCAACAAAAAGCGCAGTGTGTTATTTGGCTTGTGCAAATTGAATCAGTTATAAGTGCAGCGTAATTTTAGACGTCACAGTGGTGTTTAATCTCCTACAGCAGAAACTATCCGTCATTGGCTACAATCTTTCAAGGAAACCGGTAGTGTTTTCAAAGGGAACTGGGCAGATAGACCTAGAACTTGTGAAGATATTGTTAAACAGATCCGTGTTTCGTGTGCTCGGAGCCGAAAGAAGAAGTCATTGGCTATCGCGGCGGTTGGGACAGTTACACCTGATGTGTTGGTGAATACGTGGTGAGAAGTCGATTATCGTCTCGACGTGTGCAGGGCAATGAATGGATCCCACGTTGAAGTCCATCGTTATGTTAAAACAAAACTTGAAAGTACTCTCTTTTATTGTGTGTAGTCGTTGATGTAGTTTTTCATTAATTTCAATATTCAATTTATACTTAAAACTAGGGAGTTCTTCTTCAACACACTGTACATACATTGTATAATAAAAACATGGACCAAGCTTTGTTATCGTTTTTATTTAAGAATTTATATAATGTGTTTATGCTTACACATAAACTAACAATAATTTATCATCCTTTCTCATAAAAAATAGACGTAATAAATAGTACTTGCTTACTTACACAGGTGTACAAGTTTCTGAAAAGGATTTTACTCAATTCAATTCAATTGAATGGCGTCCAAATGTGATGGCGTCCAAATCGTATCCAAACCTTCATAAGCTTTGTCTTCTTCTTTGATGTCTTCAAAATCCTATCCAAACCTTTACACAAGCAAATAAGAGCGTAAAGACCCTTATTGGTCGTGTGCCGTGTCTAGGTGTCAAGAAAATGAAAGACTTTGGTATTTAAAAAAATCGCTCTCCTCCCCCAGGTCGCGATCTTCGGCAGCGAGCCCATTGTTAACAGTTTCCCGGCACACCACTACTTCTAGTAGCTACTCTATAGGCTAGCTTGTCTATGACTGCGTAGGCTAGTTTGTCTATGACTGCATAGGCTAGCATAGACACGGATAAGGAAAATACAGAAAAAGGTTTGGGATAAAACTGGATAAGGATAGAAAGAGGACAGTATAAGACAGGACAAGATAGAACAATAATATGAAAAGACAGTACAGGACAAGACAGTATCAGACAGGACAAGATAGAACATGGATAATTATAGGAAAAGACGCGACAGGACAAGACAGTATAAGACAGGACAATAAAGGTGAGACAGTTCTAAGACAGAACAAGACATGACAAGAGTAGGACAGTCAAGACAAGTGTTTTGGGAAAAGTTTATGAAACAACAAATTAACAGTTGTATACCCTGAACATGAACCTCTTAGCTACATTTTAGACTATTGGTAAAACCATACTATATTATAGATCAGGGATGGCGAACCTTTTTGAGTAGTGTGTTAAATTTTGATCATTATATTTTGCGTATAAGCTTGTGGGCCACCAGACCAGTGGCATCACTTGGAAAAGAGGAGGAAGGTCATGGACTACTTTTTTTGTTCTCACTTTTAAAAGCTTTTACAAAATTCAAGTTTCCTTCTTGTTTTACAACTGTTTGGCTCTCCACCTTCTTGTTTTGGAAGTGGAGAGCAAGAAAATAAAGGTTAAAAAATGTATATCAATGAATAAGTCCATAAAAATTCCTGATGTATTATACAATGAAATCCAATTAAAGGATGTGGAATATTCTGCTTAAGATATTGAATAAAAAATGTTTCTTAGAACGTTCCGTGCCTCTGCGGCAAAAATTGCTAACTAGTAAAAACGCAGAGTGACGAGAACACTATTTGGTCGTTGTCAATGTAATCAAGCTAAACATAGATTTAATGTAGATTAGATTATGGATAGATTACATATGTTAGAACCAGACAAATCCAGACCGAGGGGCCAAGACTTCAAATTAATTCAATTTTAATAGAGGTCAGAAAATTTTCATAACGTCTATGTTTTTTGTTTGGTGTCGCGAGTCGTTGCCATACTAACAATATACAGAAATTGTTTAATAATGAATCTCCATTTGATTTACATTGGACTTTTACGCACGATTTGGATACTTTTATACACGATTATAATAATGGTCCTTCACGCACAATAATTTACTTATTTATTAATGTTTTCATTTTGTTGTGCGAGTAGATAAACATATTTAAAATATAACAATTGGAGAAGAAATTCTTTTTGATATATTCCATATTCATACCTTGAGGTTGAGAAACTTACATAATAAAAAAATAATTCAAGTTCTACAATTAATGCCTGGGTCACTTAAAATGCCTGTGTGGGTCAGAGGCTGACCCGCGGGTCATAGGTTCGCCATCCCTGTTATAGATAATCATATAAACTCAGTAAAGTCGGAACACGGCCTGAAAATATAAATATATTCAACCTTTCCGAAGCTCTATAATATTACTGAGTGTTTTTAGGACTACCAAAACAAATCTCATGTGAAATTTGCCAGTTATTTACTAGCTTTCTGTCCACCTTCGTGCCACTCAACAAAATCCAGAGATTTTGTGAGATTTGTTTTGGTAGTCCTAAAAACACTCAGTAATATTATAGAGCTTCGGAAAGGTTGAATATATTTATATTTTCAGGCCGTGTTCCGACTTTACTGAGTTTATATGATTATCCATTACAGGGATGGCGAACCTATGACCCGCGGGTCAGCCACTGACCCACACAGGCATTTTAAGTGACCCAGGCATTAATTGTAGAACTTGAATTATTTTTTTATTATGTAAGTTTCTCAACCTCAAGGTATGAATATGGAATATATCAAAAAGAAATTTCTTCTCCAATTGTTATATTTGAAATATGTTTATCTACTCGCACAACAAAATGAAAACATTAATAAATAAGTAAATTATTGTGCGTGAAGGACCATTATTATAATCGTGTATAAAAGTATCCAAATCGTGCGTAAAAGTCCAATGTAAATCAAATGGAGATTCATTTGTTCCAACTTTATTAAGTTTATATGATTATCTACAATGTAGTATGGTTTTACCAATTCTAAATTATCATTTAAATCAATAATTGCTAAGTTCATGTCTCTCTCACGAAATTTCTAACCCATAATCATCCACGGTTTTCAAGTGTTTTACAAATTGTTATTCATAAAAGCAAAGCTGCACTGATGAGAGAAAAATCTCGAAATGCGTCTGCAGATGGCTTAAGTCATCGGAAAGACATGATCTTAAAAAACAATGTTATTTTTCTGGTTTTTGTTGAGCGCCAAGGTGGACTGAAAGCTAGTAAATAACTGGCAAATTTCACATGAGATTTGTTTTGGTCGTTCTAAAAATACTCAGTAATATTATAGAGCTCCGGAAAAGTTGAATATATTTATATATTCAGGCTGCGTTCCGACTTCATTAAGTCTACATTTTAGATACTTCATTTTCGAATTCAAGTTACGTTTTGCGAATATCGAAGTTTGCAAATATCGAATTTTGCGTGCGTAAGATTTTACGATTTGTTAAATTTAAATTTAGATTTTTTTTAAATTTGTTAAAACAAAACACTTTCGCGCAAATTTGTAATATATTGATAGATTTAGATCAGTGATCCCCAACCCTATGCCGCGGGTACGGTGGCGCCCGCCGACCATTTTAAATGTGCCTGCCGCAAGTAAACGTAACCAAAATAGCAGCATATATTGCAGAACTTATTCAAGCAAGGACAGAAGAACTGGAGCTATAAATTTTGGACCTTCAAAACGACATTTTCCTAAAATCAGATGAGTATTTCTTGATAAGAACAAGATGCCCGCCGCCCGACCGGCATTCTAGAATGTGCTCTTGAGTGCAAAAAGGTTGGGGATTCCTGATTTAGACAGTAGCATTTAGATAGAGTTAGACTGTAATATGCAGATAAAGTTAGGCAACAATTATTAACTTAGTTAATGTATATTTGACTGTTAATAGTATATTTTGTAACTAGGGCAGAAAGTTGTCAATTTCACGCGAGAGCGAAATTCGGCTCGAGAGGACAATTGAGGGCCCGTGTTTCAAACAATATTTCTATTGTAATGAAAAACATTTATTATTTTGTAATGGAAAAAATTTCTGACACTTTCACGTCACTTTTTTAATATCGAGGGCTCTAGATTGTGTTCCTTTTATTTTTATTTGTTTATTTTAATGTAACCTAGCGATGTTGAATATTTGCGTGCGTTACCCAGTTATGTGGAAAGAAAGCGTACTTTTATACACGATTATAATAATGGTCCTTCACACACAATAATTTACTTATTAATGTTTTCATTTTGTTGTGCGAGTAGATAAACATATTTAAAATATAATAATTGGAGAAGAAATTTCTTTTTGATATATTCCATATTCATACCTTGAGGTTGAGAAACTTACATAATAAAAAAGTAATTCAAGTTCTACAATTAATGCCTGGGTCACTTAAAATGCCTGTGTGGGTCAGTGGCTGACCCGCGGGTCATAGGTTCGCCATCCCTGTTATAGATAATCATATAAACTCAGTAAAGTCGGAACACGGCCTGAAAATATAAATATATTCAACCTTTCCGAAGCTCTATAATATTACTGAGTGTTTTTTAGGACTACCAAAACAAATCTCATGTGAAATTTGCCAGTTATTTACTAGCTTTCTGTTCACCTTCGTGCCACTCAACAAAAACCAGAGATTTTGTGAGATTTGTTTTGGTAGTCCTAAAAAAGGCTTAGTAATATTATAGAGCTTCGGAAAGGTTGAATATATTTATATATTCAGGCGGTGTTCCGACTTTACTAAGTTTATATGATTATCTATAACAGGGATGGCGAACCTATGACCCGCGGGTCAGCCAATGACCCGCGGGTCAGCCACTGACCCACACAGGCATTTTAAGTGACCCAGGCATTAATTGTAGAACTAGAATTATTTTTTTATTATGTAAGTTTTTCAACCTCAAGGTATGAATATGGAATATATCAAAAAGAAATTTCTTCTCCAATTATTATATTTTAAATATGTTTATTTACTCGCACAACAAAATGAAAACATTAATAAGTAAATTATTGTGTGTGAAGGACCATTATTATAATCGTGTATAAAAGTATCCAAATCGTGCGTAAAAGTCCAATGTAAATCAAATGGAGATTCATTTGTTCCAACTTTATTAAGTTTATATGATTATCTACAATGTAGTATGGTTTTACCAATTCTAAATTATCATTTAAATCAATAATTGCTAAGTTCATGTCTCTCTCACGAAATTTCTAACCCATAATCATCCACGGTTTTCAAGTGTTTTACAAATTGTTATTCATAAAAGCAAAGCTGCACTGATGAGAGAAAAATCTCGAAATGCGTCTGCAGATGGCTTAAGTCATCGGAAAGACATGATCTTAAAAAACAATGTTATTTTTCTGGTTTTTGTTGAGCGCCAAGGTGGACTGAAAGCTAGTAAATAACTGGCAAATTTCACATGAGATTTGTTTTGGTAGTTCTATAAATACTCAGTAATATTATAGAGCTCCGGAAAAGTAGAATATATTTATATATTCAGGCTGCGTTCCGACTTCATTAAGTCTACATTTTAGATACTTCATTTTCGAATTCAAGTTACGTTTTGCGAATATCGAAGTTTGCAAATATCGAATTTTGCGTGCGTAAGATTTTACGATTTGTTAAATTTTTGGTTTCGTTAGATTTTCGCGAACGAAACCTGAACAAAACATTTTCGCGCAAATTTGTAATATATTGATAGATTTAGATCAGTGATCCCCAACCCTATGCCGCGGGTACGGTGGCGCCCGCCGACCATTTTAAATGTGCCTGCCGCAAGTAAACGTAACCAAAATAGCAGCATATATTGCAGAACTTATTCAAGCAAGGACAGAAGAACTGGAGCTATAAATTTTGGACCTTCAAAACGACATTTTCCTAAAATCAGATGAGTATTTCTTGATAAGAACAAGATGCCCGCCGCCCGACCGGCATTCTAGAATGTGCTCTTGAGTGCAAAAAGGTTGGGGATTTCTGATTTAAAGGGTTGGGGAATTCCTGATTTAGACAGTAGCATTTAGATAGCGTTAGACTGTAATATGCAGATAAAGTTAGGCAACAATTATTAACTTAGTTAATGTATATTTGACTGTTAATAGTATATTTTGTAACTAGGGCGGAAAGTTGTCAATTTCACGCGAGAGCGAAATTCGGCGCACGAACGAAGTGAGTGCGCACATTCGCTCGAGAGGACAATTGAGGGCCCGTGTTTCAAACAATATTTCTATTGTAATGAAAAACATTTATTATTTTGTAATGGAAAAAATTTCTGACACTTTCACGTCACTTTTTTAATATCGAGGTCTCTAGATTGTGTTCCTTTTATTTTTATTTGTTTATTTTAATGTAACCTAGCGATATTGAATATTTGCGTGCATTACCCAGTTATGTGGAAAGAAAGCGAAGTGTCATTTGTGGTATTAAAAAACGTGCGTCAGGAAGAAATTCGCACGCATGTGTAATGAAAAATAATTTATTTTTAGTTTATATTTTAATTGACAATTTGGACAAATAATTTTGGGATTTGAGAAATAATTGAGAGATTCAACAAATTATTGTGGGATTCGGCAAATAATTGTGGGATTTTGATGGAAATTAAAAAAATCATTCTTTAACCATATCTGCAGCGCATTTTTTTTAAATAAAAAGACCATGTTGCACAGAAATTTGAGCACGTAGCTATTGCAATATTTCGAGGTGGTTCAAAAAATATCCCACCATTATAATGCTTAGCCCATTACCGAAACGGCTTTTAAATGACAACACATTTACGCATCAAATAGGTGGGACACTTTTAAGATGCCTTAAAGGCTAAACAATGTGAGATAATAGATAAAAAATTTCACAATATTTCACAATAGAAAATAATTCTGTCATAGATTTGCATTTCACCGTCGACTGTGAAGTCATTTTTAATATTAATTGTAGTACTCGGACGACACGTCACGCTTTACGTGTTCTGCTAACAATAAAAACATAGCAATTACCGATTCCAGTACTCACAACAACAGCCAAATCGAAATCGTTATCCTAATCCAGTTTGGGTAAAATCTTGTCGCTAATTAATCTGAATTAACTCGGCTTCACAATCAGATTAAGGACAGCCAATATTAGATGATCAATTGCCAACTTTAAATTGAGAATAGTCAACTTCTAAGTAGGAATAGACAGCTTTAAATTAGGAGTAGTCAACTTCAAAGTAGAGATGAGCATGGGACGAGTTTTTCGTTCCAGATCCCATCCCATGGGACGGATCCCTGTCACTGTCCCATCCCATCACATTTTCATCCCACTGTCCCATCCCACAAACCTTAAATTTTCGTCCCATCCCATCCCGGTCGCACGGCCCGTCCCATTCATCCCATTTTTCCCATACAGCAGCTTTCTTTGCGTTGGAATTTATTTTTTCCGTAATTTTTCAGAATTTGCGTATTGCACGATAAGCAATTAATTATGCAAGAAGTAGATTTACTAGATTATCAAAACTCGCCCCACTCCGTCCCATACAAAATTTTCGTCCCATCTCATCCCATCCCACGTGAAGTTCATACCACTCATACCATCCTATGGTACGATGGGATGGGATTGGATGGGACGATGGGATCCCATGCTCATCTCTACTTCAAAGCAGGATTAGCCAATTTTAAATTACATTTAACGTTAAATTACATTTAAAGTCAACCTCAAAGTAGGAGCTTTAAATAGACCTTTTCATAGTTTAAATTTTTTGTGCGCATGCGTCAATTTCCGCCATGTTTTTCGGGCACTTTTTGATGTATAACCAGTGAAAATAGCAAAATGTGCAAGAAACTTTAAAATTCCCGCCTTTTAAACACGGTGGACGCGCATGCGCTAACTATGCATAAACTAACCGTAAAAAGGTCTATTAGCAGAGGTCAACTGCAAATTAGGAATAGTCAACTTCAAAGTAGTAATAGTCAACTGTAAATTGGATGTAGTCAACTAATGTATTTAGTCCCTAGTCGAACAAATTCGTGAACGTTTTGAGTCTTAATCCATTAATTTTCTTGTAATCCTCTTTTATTTATAGCGGGAAAGGAAACACAAGAAATTGTACTCGGAAGATTGGGCGCTGGGCGACGACGAGATCGAGGGGCGGCGGTCGTTCTCCCTGCAGGAGAAGCTCGACGATCCGGAGTTCGCCGCCCACAACATCGTCAAGGAAATGCACGGCCAAGAACTGACCGTTTCGTTTTTCCAGCGGCACGGCTTCAACACTCCCCTACTCTTCAAAGAAAAAACCGGCCTAGGTAAAAAAAAAAAAAAATTCCCCCATGACCTTACAGTAAATCCTTTTCATAAACTTTGTCTTCTTCTTCTTGACTTTCTTTGATGACGTCCAAAACATCTTCAAGTTATTATAGGCATTGTCTTCTTCTTCTTTGATGACGTCCAAATTTTCATAAGCTTTGTCTTCTTCTTTGATGGCGTTTGACCGTGTTAGAGTAAAATCCGTTTCATAAACTTTGTCTTCTTCTTCTTGACTTTCTATGATAACGTCCAAAACATCTTCAAGTTATCATAGGCGTTATCTTCTTCTTCCTCTTTGATGGCGTCCAAATTTTCATAAACTTTGTCTTCTTCTTTGATGGCGTTTGATCGCGTTAGAGTAAAATCCGTTTCATAAACTTTGTCTTCGTCTTCTTGACTTTCTTTGATGACGTCCAAAACATCTTCAAGTTATCAAAGGCGTTATCTTCTTCTTCTTCTCTGATTGCGACCAAATTTTCATAAGCTTTGTCTTCTTCTTTGATGCCGTTTGATCGTGTTAGACTAAAATCCGTTTCATAAACTTTGTCTTATAATGCTTGACTTTCTTTGATGACGTCCAAAACATCTTCAAGTTATCAAAGGCGTTATCTTCTTCCTTGATGGCGTCCAAATATTCATAAGCTTTGTCGTCTTCTTTGATGACGTTCGATCGTGTTAGACTAAAATCCGTTTCATAAACTTTGTCTTATAATTCTTGACTTTCTTTGATGACGTCCAAAACATCTTCAAGTTATCAAAGGCGTTATCTTCTTCCTTGATGGCGTCCAAATTTTCATAAGCTTTGTCGTCTTCTTTGATGACGTTCGATCGTGTTAGAGTAAAATCCGTTTCATAAACTTTGAGTTCTTCTTCTTGACTTTCTTTGATGGCGGCCAAAACATCTTCAAGTTATCATAGGCGTTGTCTTCTTCTTCTTCTCTGATAGCGACCAAATTTTCATAAGCTTTGTCTTCTTCTTTGATGCCGTTTGATCGTGTTAGACTAAAATCCGTTTCATAAACTTTGTCTTATAATGCTTGACTTTCTTTGATGACGTCCAAAACATCTTCAAGTTATCAAAGGCGTTATCTTCTTCTTCTTCTCTGATAGCGTCCAAATTTTCATAAGCTTTGTCTTCTTCTTTGATGGCGTTTGATCGTGTTAGAGTAAAATCCGTTTCATAAACTTTGTCTTCTAATTTTTTGATGACGTCCAAAATATCTCCAAGTTATCATAGGCGTTATCTTCTTCCTTGATGGCGTCCAAATTTTCATAAGCTTTGTCGTCTTCTTTGATGACGTTCGATCGTGTTAGACTAAAATCCGTTTCATAAACTTTGTCTTATAATGCTTGACTTTCTTTGATGACGTCCAAAACATCTTCAAGTTATCAAAGGCGTTATCTTCTTCTTCTTCTCTGATAGCGACCAAATTTTCATAAGCTTTGTCTTCTTCTTTGATGCCGTTTGATCGTGTTAGACTAAAATCCGTTTCATAAACTTTGTCTTATAATGCTTGACTTTCTTTGATGACGTCCAAAACATCTTCAAGTTATCAAAGGCGTTATCTTCTTCTTCTTCTCTGATAGCGTCCAAATTTTCATAAGCTTTGTCTTCTTCTTTGATGGCGTTTGATCGTGTTAGAGTAAAATCCGTTTCATAAATGTTGTCTTCTTCTTCTTGACTTTCTTTGATAACGTCCAAAATATCTTCAAGTTATTATAGGCGTTAACTTCGTCTTCCTTGATAGCGTCCAAATTTTCTTAAGCTTTGTCTTCTTCTTTGATGGCGTTTGATGGTGTTAGAGTGAAATCCGTTTCATAAACTTTGTCTTCTTCTTCTTGACTTTCTTCGATGACGTCCAAAATATCTTCAAGTTATTATAGGCGTTATCTTCGTCTTCCTTGATAGCGTCCAAATTTTCATAAGCTTTGTCTTCTTCTTTGATGGCGTTTGATCGTGTTAGAGTAAAATCCGTTTCATAAACTTTGTCTTCTAATTTTTTGATGACGTCCAAAATATCTCCAAGTTATCATAGGCTTTGTCTTCTTCTGATTTGATGGCTTCCAAATCGTATCCAAATCTTCATAACCTTTGTCTTCTTCTTTGATAGCGTTTGATCGTGTTAGCCTAAAATCCTTTTCATAAACTTTGTCTTCTTCTTCTTGTCTTTCTTTGATGACGTCCAGAATAACTTCAAGTTATCATAGGCGTTATCTTCTTCTTCTTCTGCGATGGCGTCCAAATTTTCATAAGCTTTGTCTTTTCTTCGATGGCGTTTGATCGTGTTAGAGTAAAATCCTTTTCAGAAACTTTGTCTTCTTCTTCTTTGATGACGTCCAAAACATGTCCAGCTTATCTTAGATTTTGCTTTTTTCTTCTTTGGTGGCATCCAAATCGTATCCAAACCTTCATAAGCTTTGCCTTCTTCTTTGATCGCTTAAAAATCCTATCCAAACCTCAATAAGCTTTACCTGCTGTTCTTTAATGGCGTTCAAATCGTATCTAAACCGTCATAAGCCTCGTCTTCTGCTTTGATGGCGTCAAAATTATATTAAAACCTTCATACGCTTTGTCTTTTTCTTTGATGATGTTGAATTTCCAAATCGTGTCCAGACCTCGTAAGCTTCGTCTTCTTCTTTGATGGCATCTGAATCGTAAGCTTTGATTAACAACTCTAGTACCTTCGACTAGACTTTGACTATCAGAGGCTTTGCTTTCTTCTTTGGTGGCGTCCAAAATTCTTTGATGGTGTTTGATCGTGTTAGAGTAAAATCCTTTTCATAAACTTTGTCTGCTTCTTCTTTGATGACGTCCAAAACATCTCCAAATTATCATAGGCTTTGTCTTCTTCTGCTTCTTTGATGGCGTCCAAATCGAATCCAAATCTTCATAAGCTTTGTCTTTTTCTTGGATGCCGTTTGATCGTGTCACCGTAAAATTCGTTTCATAAACTTTGTCTTCTTCTTCTTTGATGACTTCCAAAACATTTCCAAGTTATCAGAGGCTTTGTCTTCTTCTGCATTGATGGCTTCATAAGCTTTGTCTTCTTCTTTGATCGCTTCAAAGTCCTATCCAAATCTTAATAAGCTTTACCTGCTGTTTTTCTTTGATGGCGTCCAAAAAGCCATAAGCTTTGTCTTCTGCTTTGATGGCGTCAAAATTATATTGAAACCTTCATACGCTTTGTCTTTTTCTTTGATTATGTTGAATTTCCAAATTTTGTCCAGACCTCGTAAGCTTCGTCTTCTTTCTTTGTCTAGGCTTTGACTATCATAGTCTTTTTTTTCAAAATTATTTGATGGTGTTTGATCGTGTGAGAGTAAAATTCTTTTCATAAACTTTGTCTTCTTCTTTGATGACGTCCAGAATATCTTCAAGTTATCAAAGGTTTTATCTTCTGCTTCTTCTTTGATGGCGTTCAAATCGTATTCAAAGCTTCATAAGCTTTATCTCCCTTTTTGTTGTTGACGTTTGATCGTGTTAAAGTAAAATCCTTTTCATAAACTTTGTCTTCTTCTTTGTTGATGACGTCCAAAACATCTCTAAGTTATCATAGGCTTTGTCTTCTTCTTTGATGTCGTCTAAATCGTATCAGAATCTTCATGAGCTTTGTCTTCTTTTTTGATGGTGTTTGATCGTGTTAGAGTAAAATCCTTTGAGAAACTTTGTCTTCTTCTTCTTTGATTACGTCCAAAACATATCCAAGTTATCTTAGATTTTGCTTTTTTCTTCTTAGATGGTGTCCAAATCGTATCCAAACCTTCATAAGTTTTGTCTTCTTCTTTGATCCCTTCAAAACCCTATCCAAATCTGAATAAGCTTTACCTGCTGTTCTTCTTTGATGGCGTCCAAAAAGCCATAAGCTTTGTCTTCTGCTTTGATGGTGTCAAAATTATATTGAAACCTTCACACGTTTTGTCTTTTTCTTCGATGGTGTTGAATTTTCAAATCGTGTCCAGACCTCGTAAGCTTAATCTTCTTCTTTGATGGCATTTGAATCGTATCCAAACTTTCATAAGCTTTGATTAGCAACTCTAATATCTTTGACTAGACTTTGACCATCATAGGCTTTGCTTTCGTCTTTGGTGGCGTCCAAATCGTATTGAAATCTTCATAAGCTTTGTCTTCTTCTTTGATGGTGTTTGATCGATGTGAGAGATCGTGTAAAATTCTTTTCATAAACTTTGTCTTCTTCTTTGATGACGTCCAAAATATCTCCAAGTTATCATAGGTTTTATCTTCTGCTTCATCTTTGATGGCGCCCAAATCGTATTCAAATCTTCTTAAACTTGGTCTTCTTTTTTGATGACGTTTGATCGTGTTAGAGTAAAATCCTTTTCATAAACTTTGTCTGCTTCTTTTTGGATGACGTCCAAAACATCTCTAAGTTATCGTAGGCTTTGTCTTCTTCTTTGATGTCGTCCAAATCGTATCAGAATCTTCATAAGCTTTGTCTTCTTTTTTGATGGCGTTTGATCGTGTTAGAGTAAAATCCTTTTCAGAAACTTTGTCTTCTTCTTTGATGACATCCAAAACATGTCCAAGTTATCTTAGATTTTGCTTTTTTCTTCTTTGATGGCGTCCAAATCGTAGCCAAACCTTAATAAGCTTTGTCTTCTTTGATCGCTTCAAATCCTATCCAAATCTTAATAAGCTTTACCTGCTGTTCTTCTTTGATGGCGTCCAAAGCGCCATGAGTTTTGTCTTCTGCTTTGATGGCGTCAAAATTATATTGAAACCTTCATACGCTTTGTGTTTCATGGTATTGAATTTCCAAATCGTGTCCAAACCTCATAAGCTTCGTCTTCTTTTTCGACGGCATCTGAATCGTATCCAAACTTTCATAGGCTTTGATTAGCAAGTCTAGTACCTTTGACTAGGCTTTGACTATCATAGGCTTTGCTTTCTTCTTCTTTGGTGGCGTCCAAATCGTATTCAAATCTTCATATGCTTTGTCTTCTTCTTTGATGGTGTTTGATCGTGTGAGAGTAAAATTCTTTTCATAAACTTTGTCTTCTTCTTTGATTACGTCCAAAACATCTCCAAGTTATCATAGGCTTTATCTTCTTCTTCTTCTTTGGTGGCGTCCAAATCGTATTCAAAGCTTCTTTAAGGTTTGTCTTCTGTTTTGATGACGTTTGATCGTTTTAGAGTACAATCCTTTTCATAAACTTTGTCTTCTTTTTTGATGACGTCCAAAACATCTCTAAGTTATCATAGGCTTTGTCTTCTTCTTTGATGTCGTCTAAATCGTATCAGAATCTTCATAAGCTTTGTCTTCTTTTTTGATGGCGTTTGATCGTGTTGGAGTAAAATCCTTTTCAGAAACTTTGTCTTCTTCTTCTTTAATGGCGTTCAAAATATGTCCAAGCTATCTTAGGTTTTGTTATTTTCTTCTTTGAAGACGTCCAAATCGTATCCAAACCTTCATAAGCTTTGTCTTCTTCTTTCATGTCTTCAAAATCCTATCCATACCTTAATAAGCTGTACCTGCTTGTTCTTCTTTTATGGCGTCCAAATCGTATCCAAACCGTCATAAACTTTTCTCCCTCCATATGGCTTAAGCCTTTTTTTTCTTCTTTGATGGCTTCAAAATCCTATCCAAACCTTAATAAGCTTTACCTACTTGTTCTTCTTTGACGGCGTCCAAATCGTATCCAAACCGTCATAAGCTTTTCTCCCTCCATAAGGATTAAGCCTTTCTTTACTTCTTTGATGGCTTCAAAATCCTATCCAAACCTCAATAAGCTTTACCTGCTTATACTTCTTTGATGGCGTCCAAATCGTATCAAAACTTTCATAAGCTTTGTCTTCTTCTTTGATGTCTTCAAAATCGTATCCAAACCTTAATAAGCTTTACCTGCTTGTTCTTCTTTGATGGCGTCCAAATCGTCATAAGCTTTTATCCCTCCATAAGGCTTAAGGCTTTCTTTTTTTGGACGGCGTCCAAATCGTATCCAAACCTTCATAAGCTTTGTCTTCTTCTTTGATGTCTTCAAGTTTCTATCCAAACTTTAATAAGCTTTACCTGCTTGTTCTTCT
The DNA here is from genome assembly GCA_944588485.1 of Phosphuga atrata. Classification (NCBI taxonomy): domain Eukaryota; kingdom Metazoa; phylum Arthropoda; class Insecta; order Coleoptera; family Silphidae; genus Phosphuga; species Phosphuga atrata. The sequence goes on along the minus strand of OX155904.1, from coordinate 7,040,783 downwards.
TTGATGGCGTAAAAATCTAATCCAAACCTTCATAAGCTTTGTCTTCTTCTTTGATGGCTTAAAAATCCTATCCAAACCTTAATAAGCTTTACCTGCTTGTTCTTCTTTGATGGCGTCCAAATCGTATCCAAACCGTCATAAGCTTTTCTCCCTCCACAAAGCTTAAGCCTTTATTTTCTTTGATGACTTCAAAATCCTATCCAAACCTCAATGAGCTTTACCTGCTTGTTCTTCTTTGATGGCGTAAAAATCGAATCCAAACCTTCATAAGCTTTGTCTTCTTCTTTGATGGCTTCAAAATCCTATCCAAACCTTAATAAGCTTTACCTGCTTGTTCTTCTTTGATGGCGTCCAAATCGTATCCAAACCGTCATAAGCTTTTCTCCCTCCGCAAGGCTTAAGCCTTTATTTTGTTTGATGGCGTCCAAATCCTATCCAAACCTCAATGAGCTTTACCTGCTTGTTCTTCTTTGATGGCGTAAAAATCTAATTCAAACCTTCATAAGCTTTGTCTTCTTCTTTGATGGCTTCAAAATCCTATCCAAACCTTAATAAGCTTTACCTGCTTGTTCTTCTTCGATGGCGTCCAAAATGTATCCAAACCTTCATAAGCTTCTTCTTTGATGGTGTTTCTGTAAAATCCTTTCATAAATCCTTCTCTTCTGCATAAATCCTTGTCTTTGATGCTGTCAATGTAATGAAAATATACCCAAGTTATCATAGGCTTTGTGTTCTTCCTCCTTGATGTTTTCCAAATCGTGTCCAAACCACGTAAGCTTCGCCTTCTTCTTTGATGGCGTCCGAATTGTATCCAAATCTTTATAAACTTTGACTAGCAACACTAGTACCTTGGACTAGCAACAGTTTTCTTTGATCGAGTCCTCGTCTACTTTCATCCAAATACTAGCAATTTGTGTGTTTAATCTTAAACAGATTGTTTTTTGCTTTGCACCTTTAAATTTGGACCAACAATTACCACACCTTAGTTATTTTTGTGTTTTGTAAACTTATTCTGTTGTTTCTGTTTGTTTTTTTGGTGTAGGTCTGAGAGTTCCGACGAACAATTTCACGATAAACGATGTGCGGATGTGCGTGGGTTCGCGGCGCGTGTTGGACGTGATGGACGTGAACACGCAGAAGAACAGCGAGATGACGATGAAGGAGTGGCAGAAGTATTACGAGGACACGGACAAGGACAAGCTGCTGAACGTGATATCGCTGGAGTTTTCGCACACGAAGCTGGAGAACTACATACAGACGCCGACGGTCGTGCGGCAGGTCGACTGGGTCGACTGCGTCTGGCCGCGCCATCTGAAGGAGAGCCAAACCGAAGCCACCAACCTGCTGGAAGACATGAAGTATCCCAAAGTGCAGAAGTATTGTTTGATGTCGGTTAAGGGATGCTTCACTGATTTCCACGTTGACTTTGGTGGTACCTCGGTGTGGTATCACATATTAAAAGGTATATTATACCTCAATTTTTAGTTGAATTTAACCCCTTGACATGTGATCTTATATACATGTGATCTTATCACATATACGTGACGCCTTAGAGACGTCATTGTATGTCAAGGGGTTAACAATGTTGATTGAATTTAGGTGGTAAGGTGTTTTGGTTGATTCCGCCGACGGAGAGGAATTTGGAGCTTTACGAGAAATGGGTGCTGTCTGGTAAGCAATCGGATATTTTCTTTGGAGACACCGTGGATAAGTGCGCGAGGATTCAGTTACGTGAAGGTAATACTTTCTTCATCCCCACTGGTTGGATCCACGCCGTTTACACCCCCGTTGATTCCCTCGTGTTCGGCGGCAACTTCCTGCATTCGTTCGGCATCGACAAGCAGCTGAAGATCGCCCAAGTCGAAGATACAACGAAGGTAAAGTTTGCTTCGGCTGGTCCAAACGATTTTTTAGGATTGGTTTTTGTTGGCAGGTGCCGCAGAAGTTTCGTTATCCGTTTTTTACCGAGATGCTTTGGTACGTGCTGGAAAGGTACGTGCATTGCCTTCTAGGCAGGTCGCACTTATCTACAGGAAGCGACGTGGTTATACCGAGCGAGAGACCTCACGTACATTTGACTTATTGGGAATTGCACGGCTTAAAAGTAACAATTTTTCTGCATTCCTTCATTTAACTCGTTTTTGAAGTAAAACTTCTTAAAAAAATTTCACTGAATTTCAATTTTTGAAGTTTTACTTCAACCGCGCGCAAAGCTTACACTCATTTTTTTGATTAATAGGAAATCGTCTTATACTTGCATATGTTGCCCAACAATAAAAAAAACGTCCCTGATTTGATCAAGGATCCCGTCGCTCTCATCCAGGACGTCCGCACTCTGATAGGTTTCCACAGGCAGGATAATCGGGACCTCGCCATCACAGGAAGATCAATTTTAATAGGTAATCTGATAATCGCCGATGGAAGCTTGATTGCAATTGGCGTTTCTGTTTAGTTCCCGAGGATCAAGAGATTAGAATGAAGCAGCCCTACGTGAAAGCCCTGCAGAAAACCCCTCCGACATTCAAAGGACCAGCGAAGCCTCCAATGCCGAAAGCTCCTAAATCCAGCGGTGGTGACAAAGGCGGCCCAAGGCGGCGAAGAACTCGGTGCAAAAAGTGCGAGGCTTGTCAACGAAGCGACTGCGGCGAATGCAGCTTTTGTTTAGGTAGAAAATATATTAATTCATTTCTGCTTTGTACATTCATATTTAATTCCTTGGCTACGAATAATTTTTATTCCGCTAGCGGTTTAAAAAGACCCCCATATAAACAATAGCGTTAGTAGGCGGGGATTATATAAATAAGTAGGTGTAACCTTAAAGTGGGCGTTAACATATATTCCTATCGAATAAAGTGCATCTCCTAGCGGGATTCCATGGCAACGCACCAAAATATCTGGTGCAAACAATTCTATAAACAAAATTTATTCATCGTTGTCAAGACAACAACACATGTTTCTCGTAAAAAAATCGAATATCGCACTTTTTTTTATTTTAAGTTGTTAGAGCCAAAGCAAAATTGAATAAAAGTTTGTATTTTACTCGCGGACAAAATTAAAGTTTAACTCGCGTATTTTAAAACTTAATCTTATCCGCTTGTATAATAATGAACTATAATTTTAATTAATTATTTTTTATGAAATGTAGATATGGTAAAGTTTGGTGGTCCAGGGAGGGCGAAGCAGACATGTAACATGCGCCAGTGTCTTCAGCCCATGCTGCCGATAACAGCCGCTTGTGCCCATTGCGGCCTTGACGGTTGGGGTCAGACACCAATCGTGCCGCTGCAGAAGGGTCCGCAGCGCTGCGAGGGCGCCAGCGGGCTCATGGAGTGTTCCGTTTGCTACGAGATCTCGCATCCCGCGTGCGTTCACCGGCTCTGTCCGCAGTTCACCGGTTACATGAACGAGGACATGCCCAATTCGTGGGAGTGTCCGCTGTGCTGCAAGCTGGGGAAGAACACGGATTACAGGCCGCGGCATTTCCGAGCGCGACAGAAGTCGTCGGATATGCGGCGGATGTCGATTAGTTCGGACGCTTCTAGTGCGCTGGACGTGAAGCAGGAGAAGGAGAGTTACAGTGATAGTGATAGTGAGGAGAAGAAAGAGGCGGTGCCGGTTAAAAAGAGACGCCCCAGCGAGGACGAGCCTAAACCTAGTAACAGTAGTGTGGGTAAACCGTCGGTGAGGATGAATTTAGCGCAGCAAATAACTAGTGGCACCGCAAGAGTGTTGAAGAAACCGGTTTATGTGGTGAGACCTGCACCGATTGCACCAGCACCTTCAATACCTTCAAGCAATTCCGCGCTGGATCGAAGGGTGATGCTACCCGTTTTCAAATATTTAGCTCCGAAACACCTGTACACCTGTAGTTTAGTTTGTAAGACTTGGGCGACGTTCACCATTGACCCCATCCTTTGGAAACGGATGGACTTCTCCCAGAAGCACATTTCCTCCGATCATCTGAAGGGAATAGTGCGGAGACAACCGGAGATATTGATACTGGATTGGTGCCATATCAACAAATACCAATTGCCTTGGCTAATACAACGCACACCCTGCTTAAGGGAACTAAGCTTAGTAAATATTAACGTTTCTTCGGCGATAGCGTTGAGGACGTGTTATTGCGCCCAAATCCAAACCTTGGATTTGTCCTTTATATCCTGCTTCAACGATTCCGCCCTGAGGGAAATCCTAGGGCCTAATAATGATTCACGGCAAGTTTTCACCGACGAGAAAATCCGTTTGAGGAACTTGCACACCCTCCGCCTAGCTGGAACTGACATCACGGACATCGCTATGCGATACGTAACTCAATACCTACCCAACCTGAAACACTTAAGTTTGTCGTCTTGTGCGAGGATCAGTGACGCTGGGATCGCGCAGCTGAGCACCAAGCCGGCAGGCACCGTTGCGAACCTGCTAAGTCTCGACTTGAGCCACTCGAAGTTGATCACGGAGCTGAGTTTGGAACATTTGGGCAAGTGCGAGAAGCTGACTAGGCTGGATTTGAGGCACTCGGCGCAGGTGTCCACACAGGCTGTTATTAAGTTTGCGGCGAAAAGTGACCACGATCTCCAGGTGCGGGACGTTAAGCTCGTCGACCGGCGGCAGGTCAAAAAATGAAAGCTCTAGGTGCAATTTTTTGTAAGGTTTATTAATTATTTTAATATTTTTGACGTACTATGACGCTCGTCTACTTATTATTTTTTTCTTTCGAGTGCAATGATGAGTTTTTTATAAGTTTTGGGGGAAAATTGTGTTTTTTTTTTGCGAATTTTCTTATATTAACCTTTTTTAAACGAAGGAGAGATTAGACTAAAAGGATGTTTGTTTTTGTCTCGAAAATGAAGGAAAAATTTGTTTACTGTCGTTCTGACAGTAATAAATGTCAACATTGAAGCAAGGGATGGAAAGAAAATCTTTTTTCGTTTTGCAGTATTTATTGGGATTTATTAAAGATTTTTACAAGATTTTTAAAAAAGGCAGATTTGGCAACAGTTATCATTTAATATTTTTTGTTGTCAATTATTTATTTTTACAAATTTTTATCAAAATTCTGTTTTTGTGTTGAAATTCAGAAATGAATATTTGACAGTTGTGTTTATTACTGTCGCTTTGACAATGTCAACATTGAAGCAAGAAATGAAGAAATCTTTTTTATAGAAATTTATTAAAAATTTGGACAAGTTTTTTAGATTTGACAACCACCATCATTAATCTTTTTTATTGTCATTTATCAATTTTTGTAACTTTTATCACAATTTTCTTCGAGATTTATTGATTAAAAATTGTCATGTCATTTATAACAAACCAAAAGAAAAAATAGCATCCGCAGTCATTATCACATGTTGAACAATTTAATGTTTTTGTCAAAATTTAATCTGTTATTAACATTAACCCCTTGACATACAATGACATTTCTAAGACGTCATGTATATGTCACATGTATATGGATACGTCAATGTCATTTTATTCGTATGTCAAGGGGTTAATAAAAAAAAATTGTTGACATTAATCAAAAATGACATTTATATGACAAATTAACATCCATTGTTATTGGTCCATTTTTAACCCCTTCACATACAATGACGTCTCTAAGACGTCATGTATATCTGATAAGATCACATGTATATGGACACGGCAACGCACATTTTATTCGTATGTCAAGGGGTCAATTGTCATTTATTGATTTAACAGATTTTTGTGTTAAAAATTTTCTGGAATTTACTCAGATTTATTAATGTTTAGCACAATATTTTGTCATTTGTGGCAAATAAAGAGAAAATAAATGACATCTACTGTCATTTATTTATTTTGAGGGCCGTTTTTGTCCAAATTTTCGTAGAAATTTAGTCAAATTTATCTAAAATTGTCATCAAATTATTGAAATTACGACAATTTTTGGCAAACTAAAAATGACAGCTATTGCATTTTATCCATTTGTCAACATTATTTATCCGTTTCTCAACATTTTTGGCAACATATATTCAAATTTGGTATAAATTGTCCACTTTTTTTTAATTTCAACGTTTCTAAAACCTATTGTCATTTATCTATAACTTATTGATTTTGACAATCTATGTTTGTTTTTTGGAAATGATCGTTTTTTTTTATGACATTTCCCCCGAAAAAAATGGAAAATTCCTTCAACCAAGAAAAAAAAAACGAAAACACGAGAAAATTGGTGAATTTATTAATTTTCATCCAAATTTTCGTTCTTTTTAACAGTTTTTTTTTTTTATTTAATCGCTTTTTCCGTTTCACCAAAGAGTGTTCTGTTTTTTTTTTGTTTTATTATTTTATACATTGTGATTATATTTAAGCGAAGACAGATTTATATGAAAATATTACTTTAAGCTTTATGAAAACTAAGGAGAGCCGACAACGCCGCAACCAAAATTAAACCGTTTTTAGAGACGTGTCAACGGGGAAAAACGGTCACAAATCACTTTTAAATAATAATTTTTACATTTTGTGGCCGCTTTTTGGTAAATATTTTAATTTTGGGGTCGAAAAGTCGCGAAATTTATCGCGATCTTTTCGAGCGGCGTTGCCACATTTATCAAGAGTGTACATATTATATATGTATATCGTAGTCTTAAAAGATATTAATTAGTATTTTTTGTATTGTATAAAACAAAGTATAACTGCAATTAAAAGAAAAATGTTTCTAAGACTTTTAGAAAAATGTAATGCAAAGCAAATTGTGTGGAAGTTTCCCTAGAAATCCTTTTCTTCTTCTTCTTTCGAATAGGCCTACTTTGGACCACGCTTGTTCAACTGTTGGGCTTTGATCTTTGCCCAGTATTGTCGCATCTTCTGCCGGTGTAACTAATTTCTCTCTTCTGTTCAGGGGGTACATTTCCTCCTTCGGGGTTTTTATAGAAATTCTTTTATATGTTTGGGAAATACTTTTCGATCTTTGAGGAAATCCTTTGCGAAGTTTTTCCTTTCCAGTTTTTAAGTTGAAGCTTGAATCTCCCAAAAATGCTCTCTAAAACAAATTTTCATTAGTGTTCCAAAGTTGAAAATGTACAAAATTTCATTAAAAATGAATCAATTAATAAACCTTTTTACGGTTAGTTAAGCGCATTAGCATCCGTCAAGTTTGAAAAGCGGTAATATGAAAGTTTCGGGCACATATTTAGTTATACGTCAAAAAGTTCGGGCACTTTTAGACTTATATCATGGCGGAAATTGACACATACGCACAAAAAAATTTCAACTATTAAAAGATCTATTAAATCGTTTCAAAATGTCGTAAAATTTATCAAAAACTTTACGAAAATGTTTCAAAATTTCATTAAAGGCCGATTCTCACATACGCGACATTCAGCTACGCGACGTCACGCGACATCGCCTGTCAAATAATGATTACATTGTTTTAAAAGGTCACGTTCTCACTATGGCTACGCGACGTGGCCATTAAAAACAATTGAATCATTATTTGACAGGCGATGTCGCACGACTTCGCGTAGCTGAGTGTCGCGCATATGGGAATCAACCTTAACTTGTTCAAAATTACAACAAAATTTAACCAAAATTTCATAAAAAATAGCAAATATTTACTTAAAAATAATCGACATTTTATAAATTTGTTCCAAAAATCTTACCAATCCATTAAATTTATGAAAATATTATGTAACACGTTGACGCCTTCGCCCGGTTTTGTGTTTTAGTTTAGCGAGCAACGTGTACCACCGGTGGTACACACCGGCGTTAACGTCTTAAAATACAAAAAAATCGTAAGAGCCTGCAGAAAAATTTCCACAAATTTTGGCAATTTTTTTAAAAAACTTTTAAAACTTCTTTGACAAAGTAGAAGATTTATTGTATATGTTACGGTAAACGTACAAAATCCGCAAATGTAAACATTTACCGGCATATGTATACATCTACCAATTTGATAGGTAAATGTGAGTTTAAATCTGAGATCAACTTTATATATCTACTTTTACTGAAAAATCTATACTTTTTGTGTGTTACAATATCACGTGTGTCTTGTTGAACAGCCCATGCGCTGTGTATGTTAATGTAAACCTCTAACAATTGCCAACAACATTATGCATATGTACATATTTGCTGCAAATTATTGATAAATGTAAGTTGAACTCACATTTACCAACCAAGAAGGTAAATGTGTACATATACCGGTTAATGTTTACATATACCGGTAAATGTGTACATTTACCAAACTACGTACTTTTACCGTAACATATACATGTTATACAAAGGGCTACCGACCATAAGGTCCTTCTGCCTTGAAATACAATTTGTGAAGAAAAAACAAAACAAAAAGGCGATTGGAATTGGATGAGCTAGCGATAGAAAGATAACACCTGACAGATAACACCACTGAGTTTTTCAATTGTCTATGACTGGGTCTGTCAGAAGAGCTATCTGGGGTTCCTCAAAATATATTTTTAGGGTTCCGTACCGAAAACGGAACCCTTATAATAGGATCACTTTGTTGTCCGTCTGTCTGTCTGTCTGTCTGTCCGTCTGTCTGTCTGTCTGTCTGTCAAGACCATTTTTCTCAGGAACGCGTAGAGGTAACAAGTTGAAATTTGTATCAAATACTCGGGTCTGCGGTCTCTTTCAGCTGTGAAAAAATCAAACTTGTAAGTCAACGCGATCAAAAGATATGACCGTTTATGTCGCATATTTTGCGATTTCACAAGGGAATCAAAACCTATAGGGTACTTCCCGTTGACCTAGAATCATCAAATTTGGCAAGAAGCGGTGTCTTACAGCACATGTAAAGAGAAAAATCTGAAAACCGTAAATATGTAGTTTAATTACAAGAACTCGCACTTGGCCGTTTTTTTTTCTAACATAAGGGTTGTAACATAAGTAGTAGCGTTTGCCATTAAACTCAAAATATGTCAGTTTCAACACAAATCACAACGCAAACAACGATTAAATGTTTTTGGTAAAAAACAAAGATGATTCTATTAAACTATCTAAATAGATACACCAGATAATATGTGATAGATAACATCAGATAGATGACATCAGATACATAACATCAGAACCCACCAGCACCGAAAGAGCCATAGAATGCGCCAGCCAGGCGATAAATTGGGTCACCAGAGCGTGCGACGCCTCCATGCATACCAGCAAGCCGTGTGCGAGGGGCCTACCCGTGTACTGGTGGAGCGACACCATTGCAGAACTGCGGTAACCATGCTTCTCACTCCGACGCCAATACACCAGGGCAAAAAAGAGCTCCGGATGCTGCCGGAGAGCTCCGACTGCAATACGCCTCTGTCAGGCTGTCCCTGCGCAAGGAAATCAGCGAGAGGAAGCGCAATTGTTGGAGGGAACTTTGCGATGAACTGGACGCGGACCCATGGGGAAAGCTTACAAGATTGCCGCAAAGAAGATGGTGAGGAGCCAGCCTAAGATGGATGAGGCCGAGGTAGAGTCCATCGTCAACCATCTCTTCCCCGGAATTGGGCCAATGAAGACAAACATACGGGAGAACGTCGACCCGCGCGACATCCCCGCGGTCACACGGAGTGAGGTCCTAGACGCATGTGCGTTTTGGCACGAGGAAAGCATCCGGTTTGGACGGCATCCCAAACCTGGCTTTGAGAGCGGCCGTCAAAGCTGCCCCCACGATCTTCACCAGAGTGTACAACAGGTGCCTACGCGAAGGTGTCTTCCCGTCAACGCCTTGTTCTGATCCTAAAACCCGGAAAGCCCCCCGGAGAACCATCCTCGTATCACCCACTGTGTATGCTTTACACGGCGGGCAAGATCCTGGAGAAGATCGTGCAGGAGCGCCTTCGCGACTGCGTGGATCACCAATTGACGGACAACCAGTACGGTTTCAGACCTGCGAGGTCGTCTACGGATGCGGTAGAAGAGGTGAAGCGCCTGGTCACCAGCCACATTCGCGGACCACTTAGGAGGAGGAGACTTTGTCTCATGGTTGCACTGGATGTGAGAAATGCATTTAACTCTGCAAGATGGGACAAGATCTGTGAGGCCCTCTGCCGGGACTTCAACGTCCCCGGGTACTTGAGAAACATCATCGTGAACTACCTCAGTGACAGAGTACTATTCGCGGAGACGACAACTGGAGTCTGGGAGTTCCGCATCACTGCAGACGATCCTCAGGGGTGGGTTCTTGGCCCGGACTTATTGAACGTCATGTACAACGGACTACTGAAGCTGCCCTTGAAAGGGGACTGTCGGCTGGTAGCGTACGCAGACGACGAGGCCGTTCTCATACCCAGCACCGACTATGACGCCATCGCTGCACTGTTCGGGGAAGCCATGAAGATTATCTGGGAATGGATGGAGTCAGTCGGCCTCTTCCTGCCCATAGAGAAGACTGAGCAGTGCTTTTCACTGGCAGAAAGGTTAGGACCTCAATGGTACTAACCTACCGGGCATGCACCATCAGGAGCAAACCTGCCATCAAGTACCTGGGAGTGATGCTGGACCAGAGGCTCAACTTCTAGGAGCACCTCAGATACGCAGGAAACAAAGCCGGTACAACTGCCGCAGCTATCTCCAGGATACTGCCCAACATTGGAGGTCCGCGCGATGTCAGGAGAAGTGTCACTTCGATATTGCTGTATGCGGCGCCGACCTGGGCAGAAATGACGGAGGTTCCCGCATACCTAAGGCTGATAGCCCCCGCACACAGGGCGAGTGCACTGAGGATCGCATGCGCCTACCGGACTGTATCCGCAGATGCAGCACAGGTCATCGCTGGCCTTCCGCCAATAGACCTGCTAGCAAAAGAGCGCGTGCGACAATATAAAAAGAAGAAGGGGCCGGCCCAGGACGATCCCCAACAGACGGAGGCCGACAACGACCGAGCACAGACCGAGAGGGCGATCACCCTAACGCAACTACGCTGGACCTACCGCTTGATCCCTCTTGATAGTTACACTAATTAATTAATTACAGATGAAATAGGTGACATAGTACAGATTACTTTTGGTAGACTTAAAGCTAGATTATGCAGTTACAAATTATTACTACATGGACTATTTTGCCTAGTCTAGTTCTTAAGTTATGACGCATTTTACTGTTTCGGAAAGAGTTAGCTTATTTCTCTGATTACAAACGGACTAGTCAATGTAGTCTAAATTAGTTTACGTTTAGTTATAGCTAAGTAACACAGCTACAAAATAAGACTAACCAAACTATTTTAGCTAGTCTAGTTCTCAAGTTGTTTCTGATTAAACTCTAACTTTGCGATTGAGTCAATCAAGATGAAGGTTTGTGGAGTAGTTGCAATAATTGATCAATTACAGACGAAATAGTTGACATAGCACAGATTAGTTTTCGGCGACTTAAAGCTAGATAATACAGTTACAAATAATTACTAGCTGGACTATTTTGCCTAGTCTAGTTCTTAAGTTATGACGCATTTTACAGTTTCGGAAGGAGGTAGCCTATTTCTCTGATTACAAACGGACTAGTCAATGTAGTCTAAATTAGTTTATAGAAGTCACATGTGCTAGGGAACCGAACATACTTCGCTCAGAAGTAGAACAAGCCATAGTAAGCTGAAGAGAAATAAGGCCGCAGGAACGGATCAAGTTACAGCAGAGTATTAAAAGCCCAACGGGATAACAAACTTGCACAAGCTTTACAATGCAATTTGGGAAACCCAACAATGACCGGCTGAATGGACTGAGTCATCTATACTGCCACTCCACAAGAATGGTTCAGTACGCAACTGTAACAACTACAGAATCCTGGCCTTAATTTCTCATGCTAGCAAAGTCCTGCTACATATCATCAACTCAAGACTGAGAGCTTACCTTGACTGGCAAATAGCACACGAGCAGGCGGATGGGAGGGCTTCGTGACGGACAAAGGAACAAGAGAACAAATTCTAAACCTGCGCCTCATTATCGAGAAATGCCACAACATGTGAAACATGCCAAATGAACACAACATCTCGGCGTATATATGTTTTGTGGATTACCAGAAGGCCTTCGACTGTGTAAAATGATCACAACTCTGGTCTTTGCTGAAACCGGAGTCTCCACGCATCTAATAAAACTGATCCGTAGCTGGGTATACACGATACACGTCTGGGTATGGCACTGTGTCGCTGGGAGAGGTCACATCTAGCCGATTCAAGTTCTGTAAGGGTTTTCGACAGGGATGTGTGATTTCTCCATTACTGTTTAACACATAATGCGCCGAGCTCTCGAGGATTGGGATGGCGGTATCAAAGTTGGAGGTCAGGTTTTTCACAGGTTGGAGGTCAGGTTGGAGGTCAGGTCAGAAAATCTCCAACCTCCGCTACGCGGACGACACGATTGGTTGCATCATCTGAGACCGAAATGGGTGAACAGATGTACCGGCTGGAAACGGTCAGCCTGAGTTTGGGTCTTGCAGTTAACAAAAGCAAAACTAAGCTGATGATAGTGGACCGATTTATGACTCTTCCACCGACCACGCTTATGCGGGATTAGGAGACGATGGAGAAGTTCCTGTACTTTGGCTCTATTATCACCAACAAGGGAAACTGCGAGCCTGAAATATGAGGACGTATAGGCATGGCTAAAGCGGCAACGACTCAACTCAGTAAGATATGGAAGGACAGTAACATAACTAATAGGATAAAGCTAAACCTAGTCCGTACCTTCGTGTTTTCCATTTTTCTTTATGGGGCAGAGACTGAAAACGGCGGACAGACAGAGGATAGACGCCTTTGAGATGTGGTGTTGGTGCCGCTTGCTGAGGATACCCTGGACAGCTCGCCGCACAAACGTCTCTGTCTTGAAAGAACTAAAGATAGAGGGGGCGCAACGTCTGTCTCAGGTTTGTCTGCACAAGGTCTTGAAATACTTTGGCCATATTGCTCGCAGGGGCTATGACAATCTTGAACGACTGAGGGTGACAGGGAAGGTTGAGGGCAAGAGACCTAGAGACCGTAGTCCCAAGAGACGATCCGATCAGATCCGAACAGCTGGAGATACCTGTGAACGTTGCACTGCATCGGGCCTCTGACCGCAACCGATGGAGGCGTGCGGTTGAATGTCTACGTAGTCACGATCCTCAGCAGTGAAGGAACGACGAAGAAGAGGTACTATAAGTTCTAGATTAGGGGCGAGAGGTGGGAATCTTAAGCGGGACAGTGCTGTCGGATGAATTGAAGAGAGAGGTGGATTTGGAGGGATCTGTCTTCAAAGAAATGCTTAGTTAACACCTAACCACCTCACATACGTCTCTCAGACCCCAAGTAACAGTAATTTCCTCACCTCAGACGTAAGGCAGGTGGTTAAGGTTTAAGTAAAGTTGCTGCTTTTTATAGAGGAATTCGGTGTGCCACACTGTGTCCAAAGCTTTGTTCATGTCAAGGAATAGGGCAGCTCAGTGTTTGTGTTGAAGATGGGAAGATTATTGGTAAGGACGAATAATGGATTTAAGTTAGTTAATTTTGGAAAAGTGTTTGAAAGGGTGTTCCATGGTCTGGATTTGAGGACATGCTCCAGGATTTTATCTAAAACTGGAAGGTGAGTAATATGTTAGGTAGTTATTAGGGAGGCAATTGTTTGGGGATGTGATTGGCATGGGCGTAGCCAGGGTGGGTGTTGGTTCAAATCCCCCCCGAAATGTGCAAACTATAACATATATATTACATTGAAATAAGGGAGGGCCGTGTAGATGATAATTGTGAATTGACACGGCAGCCATTGACAACTAACAGCTGCAAATATATGTGAAAAGAAAGAGAGAACAGAGGTTGAGATGGAGATGTAAATATGGTCGGTGTGAACTTATCCTCGATTTAAGCCAATCAGAGAACAAGGTCAAATAAGCCCTATCTTCCCTGTACTGCATTCTTAAAAAAATGGACTATAGATTCAGAGAATTTAATATTCTCACCTTTTGTGATGTGGTAAAATCATAGTTGTATCCGTTTTCCATGTTACTAGCGACGTTGGCCAAAACCTCGAGTCTGTGGAGAGCTTTGATGGGAGTGCTGCTAGCAACGCAGGTAGGCGGGGAAAAAATGGTGACCTCGGTCATGAAGTTCTTGGATGACTCGAAGATCTGGGCGAAAGTGTGGACGTTGTAAGTGCTCTCCTCCTCGGCGGTCCTGTTGAATAAACGGTTTGCATGGCCACGTCCAGTTTAATCGGCTCGACATTCTGAGGTTTCTCATCGAGCTTTTTGCAGCGATTCACCTCCGACAGTAGATTCGAGTTGACGGCGTACTTGAGGTTCTTCGGCACGGAATCCCTGAGCTTCTCCTCGAAAAGTTGATTCAGGTTCGTGCAGTTCAAGTCGTTCCTCACTCGGATGTTCTTTCGGGTGACGAAGGAGTTGCTTCGAGCCCTGCCGTCGCTTTCGACGTTTATCTTCTTGCGGTGGACAAGAGAGTTGCTGCGCAGGACGCTGGGGGTGTCTGTGTTGTTGATGGGGGAGAACGCGGGGCTGTGGTTGCGGTTCAGAGGGGTGGTGGTGATGGAGTTGTTGTCGACGGGGCCTAAGACGGGGCGGTTCAATTTCGGGGTGTTCGGCTGGGGCTGATTGGGGCTCTGGCGGTACGGACGGCGGCCGTTTCGTCGATTCCTACGTCTCTTCGCCATCCTACCCCTAAAATGAAAAATAATTTGAAGAAGGAAATTTAGTTTTAGATGTGAAAGAAGACAGCAAGGGTTAGAGAGAGAATATATTTATTGTATACTTTATACATTATACAAAGGGCTATCGACCAAAAGGTCCTTCTGCCCACAAGGGTTATTTAATTAGAAATTCTTTAATTGGTTACAGATAGAATCCATTAGCGTGGACAGTAAAGAGACTCGAGAAAGAGTGGGAATCCTGGAAAAGAAACTTAAAACAATTAAAGGTAAAATAAGGGGCTAGAGATAGAAGTGGGAAAAAAAAACGAGCTGGTTGGAAGAAGATTGGAGCTTCTATGACTCTATTCAAGAGAGCATGGTAGATGTGGAGTTTAGGAACCCTTGGGTGTCAGTTTTAGAAAGTAAATTGGTGCATTTCTGTTATTTTATTTTTTTAAACCCCCCCCGAAACTAAACCCTGGTTACGCCCATGGTGATTATTATTTCTTTTTTCCATAATTTCTTCTCTTTCACTAATTATTGTTCACAGATTTAACAAACGTTCTTTAATTAATTGAATGGATTTGGAAATGCTATTGATGGAAATATTGCTTTAAAATTCTTTGAAAGTTTTCTGAAAACTTTTCCGTTGGCAGCAATACGATTGGTATTAAACCTCGGCTAACTTCAGGGGGAACAACGGCCGCATGTTCGACAGTTGAAACAAAAAAAAATTATCGAAATACAAAAAAGTTTTTACATTGAAATTTTAACCAGATTTTTACCCAAATTTTAACCGAAAGAGGCGCTAATGGAACCACGGACATAGCCTAAAACCGGTGAGTGGCCATTCTGATGCATTATCGAAAGTTTTGTTTCAAGTTTGAGGAATTCCAAGAAAGTTCGTTTTGACATAACCTTCAAAATTCAAATTCAAAAAAATATTGTTTTCCGAGCTTAACTTTGCGACTTTTGAGCAGATTTTTGGGTTTGTTATTGAAGAGGCATGTAAATTACAGCACCAATGTTTTTGAAGCTTCACAACCCTCTTAGAACCAATTATATTACATTTTCTGCTTTGTTTGTACTTTTCTTCTTCCAACTTGAAAAGCTCATCCAATCTTCCCACCAGTTCGTTTTTTTTTCCATTTCTAGCTCCATATTCTTACCTGTAATTGTTTTAAGTTCATTTTCCAGGATTCCCACTCTTTCTCGAGTCTCTTTACTGACCACACTAATGGATTCTATCGGGAACCAATTACAGAATTTCTAATTAAATAACCCTTGTGGGCAGAAGGACCTTGTGGTCGAGAGCCCTTTGTATAATGTATAAAGTATACAAACTGATATATGGGGCATCATAGATATAGGCAACACAATGTACGCATTGTGCGCATGCGCATTGGGGCAAGACAGAAAGGCATAGGGCAAATAAATTTGAAAGGGGTGTATAAAAACCGGCCAAGTGCGAGTTATGACTCGCGCACCGAGGTTTCCGTACAAACTTGTAAGTAAGGTATCTTTAGGAGGACCTAACTGTATGCAACCCATATGCTTCTGGTGCCTGACAATACCACGCAACACATTAGTGTATTTTCATAAGTTTGTAATAGTAAATTCGCATTTTTCTTGTAATTAAACTACATATTTAGGGTTTTAGATTTTTCCCTTTACATGTGCTGTAAGACACCGATTCTTGCCAAATTTCATGATTCTAGGTCAACGGGAAGTACCCTATAAGTTTTGATTCCCTTGTGAAATCGCAAAATATGCGACATAAACGGTCATATCTTTTGTTCGCGTTGACTTACAAGTTTGATTTTTTCACAGCTGAAAGAGACCGCAGACCCGAGTATTTGATACAAATTTCAACTTGTTACCTCTACGCGTTTCTGAGAAAAATGGTCTTGACAGACAGACGGACGGACAGACAGACAGACGGACAACAAAGTGATCCTATAAGGGTTCCGTTTTCGGTACGGAACCCTAAAAATTGTTTCAAATTGTTTAAACTATTGAAATTTTTTCTTATTTCGGATCGAGAGGTCGCGCTGCCTCGCGATATGTGGTCTTGATTGATCTTCTCCTAATATAACCTAATCTAACCATAATCGAACCATCCATTTTGATCAAATCTGTAGTACGGGGGCGCTTTTTACACGCCACTGGAGTTTTTTTTGTCAATTTCCGTTAGTTTCAATTGTGGCGCAGGGGGTGCTGATCGTATGATGCCCCATATATAAGATTAACCCAATAAATATATTCTCTCTCTAACCCATGCGATCTTCTAAAATATCTAAAACTAAATTTCCATTTTCAAATTATTTTTCATTTTAGGGGTAGGATGGCGAAGAGACGTAGGAATCGACGAAACCGCCGCCGTCCGTACCGTCAGAGCCCCAATCAGCCCCAGCCGAACACCCCGAAATTGAGCCGCCCCGTCTTAGGCCCCGCCGACAACAACTCCATCACCACCACCCCTCTGAACCGCAACCACAGCCCCGTGTTCACCCCCATCAAGAACACAGACACCCCCCGCGTCCTGCGCAGCAACTCGCTCGTTCTCCGCAAGAAGATAAACGTCGAGAGCGACGGCAGGGCTCGAAGCAACTCCTTCGTCACCCCCAAGAACATCCTAGTGAGGAACGACTTGAACTGCACGAACCTGAACCAACTTTTCGAGGAGAAGCTCAGGGATTCCGTGCAGAAGAACCTCAAGTACGCCGTCAACTCGAATCTGCTGTCGGAGGTGAATCGCTGCAAGAAGTTCGATGAGAAACCTCAGAATGTCGAGCCGATTAAACTGGACGTGGCCACGCAAACCGTTTATTTTAACAGGACAGCCGAGGAGGAGAGCACTTACCACGTCCACACTTTCGCCCAGATCTTCGAGACCCCCAAGAACTGCATGACCGAGGTTACTATTTTTTCCCCGCCTCCCTGCGTCGCTAGCAGCACTCCCATCGAAGCTCTCTACAGACCTGAGGTTCTGGCCAACGTCGCTAGAAACATGGTACACCCCAAAGAAAACGGATACAACTATGATTTTACCACATCACAAAAGGTGAAAATATTTGAATTTATAGTTCATTTTTTTAAGAATGCAGTACAGGGAAGATAGCGTTTATTTGACGTTGTTTTCTTAAATCGAGAAGAAGTTCACACCGACGATATTTATTTCTCCATCTCAACCTCTTTTCTCCCTTTTTTTCACATACATTTGCAGCTGTTAGTTGTCAATGGCTGCCGTGTCAATTCACAATTATCATCTGATCCGTTTGTATCATTTAGATTTCTTGCGTTTTTCGAATTTAGCGCCAAATTTTGTAACTAGATTGAACATTTGTCATAGTGTAAATCAGGTTTCTAGTTACTGCATTCTTGAAAAAAATGGACTATGGATTAGAACTCCTTAAGTTCACTCTTAATGTTTTGACCAAAGTTCCCAATCTATAGACGAGATGTTTTGATCAGAGGTTTAGATCACAGCTGCTTATTATCAATTATAGTCCATTTTTTTAAGAATGCAGTAACTAGAAACCTGATTTACACTATGACAAATGTTCAATCTAGTTACAAAATTTGGCGCTAAATTCAAATATAGTTACTTGAATATAAATTGCTAATTTATTAATGGTTTCAATCAATATCTTATTATTAGTTCCCAATCTATAGACCAGAGGTTTTGACCAGAGGTTTAGATCACAGCTGCTTATTATCAACTATAGTCCATTTTTTTAGGAATGCAGTAACTAGAAACCTGATTTACACTATGACAAATGTTCAATCTAGTTACAAAATTTGGCGCTGAATTCAAATATAGTTACTTGAATATAAAATCGGTAATTTATTAATGGTTTCATTCAATATCTTATTATTATTGATTAAATACTCCAAATGGCAACAATAGTAATAAAATACAAACAGATACTAAATGATACAAACAGATCAGATGATAATTGTGAATTGACACGGCAGCCATTGACAACTAACAGCTGCAAATGTATGTGAAAAGAAAGAGAGAAAAGAGGTTGAGATGGAGAAGTAAATATCGTCGGTGTGAACTTCTCCTCGATTTAAGCCAATCAGAGAACAAGGTCAAATAAGCCCTATCTTCCCTGTACTGCATTCTTAAATAAAATGAACTATAGTTTGAACATTTGTCAGGGTAAATCGGGTTTCTAGTTACTGCATTCTTGAAAAAAATGGACTATAGATTAGTCCTTAGATTAGGACTATAGATTATTAACTCCTTAAGTTAACTCTTAATGTTTTAACCATAGTTCCCAATCTATAGACCAGAGGTTTTAACCAGAGGTTTAGATCACAGCTGCTTATCAACTAGAGCTTGCTAGGTCTAGACCAGAACTTGTTAGCTTTAAAGCTTCTCTGATCTACAACAAAGGTTTCTCGACTTGACCAAGATTACTTCTCTTTTCCACAAACATGCCAGAAACAAATATAAATTGTTTCCTTGAATTTCCAGTCGATACTGAATAAGCGCGACCTCCACTTCTACCAGTCCATCAACAAGCACCGCTTGTACAAGACGTGCTCGCCGCGCGCCGCCCGCAACGCCTACGTCAAAATCAACAACAGCAACAAGCACAGGTACGACCACCCAGGTCCTCCCGTGCTGAACCCCCGAAAGCCCAGTTCCAGCTTCATCATCCCCAAGAGCTTCACACCCATACGGAGATGCTCTCTGGAGAAATCGACGCAAAACATCCTGAACGTGTCCTCTGGATCCATGTCCGGTCGCCTGATGTCCCGGATCAGATCGTTCCACAAGAATCACTCGGCGAAATGGATCGGGAAGTTGCTCGAAGTGTGCCAATGGTTTGGCATCACTTTGAAAATGGTAAGGGTGTTAGGTTAGATTATGTTAGAGACAGGAGACCTGCCCCGGGCAGGAACTAGGGTGGTTTTCACTAACCGTCCGGCCTGCCCACCCCGAATGAATTCAAAATATGCAATACCGGGTGGTGCATACTAAAAAAGCAAAAGTGGAATGAATAGGTGGTTTTGTGAGAGCTTCCCCCAACCCACCTCTAGGTCACGTTAGAGAAACTCGACGTCTCAGTCAGGGCCATAAACTCCCTTTGTTTTGAGGTTGAAGATTGTGATTCTATGCTATGTCTGCACCTGGGCACCTGTTTAGGCAATTTCTTAGCCGCCGTCTATTTGGCAGTGTGTAGAGGGTGTTTTTTACAACCATATTTTGTTCCTGACAAGACTGTAGCAAGCCTTCTCCTCTGCCGTTCTTAAGATCAAATCCATACTCTGCTATCCATGTTCACACTTTTCCCCTTCCAATCTTGGCGTTAGGATCTCCCTTGCCTTCTGCATTATCAACAGCTTCCTCGAAGCTGTTGACCATCAGGAATAGGAGGGTTCTGCTTGGTCGGGGACTGCCTATTCGTCAGAAAATGGATTAATACTTATTTCATAGCTAATCTCTATTTCTGGAGGCCATTCACTATACGCTATATGGAGGACATTCACAGCTGTAACCCCGCTGGCAGCTCGAGCACAACCCCAGCAAATCTCAATAAACAGCACCTTGAGATGACTTCGTGCATAGCATAAGCATTGTGCATGCCTGATCGTTGATGATCTCCTAGATGTGCTAACAAAGAATGGGTATAAGGCGGTTGGCTATGCAGACGATGTTGCCATCATAATAAGGGGTAAGTTTGGTAATACAATCATGAACCTTGCACAGAGTGCACTTAACATCATCAACTGTTGGAACAAGAAGGAGGGCCTTAGTGTCAACCCGAGCAAAACAGTAATAGTCCCCTTTACCAGAAAGAGTAAGCTTAACTTGAAAGCTCTGAGCATTGAAGGTCAGATGTTAGAGTTTTCCGAGGAGGTGAAATATCTAGGGGTAACCTTGGATAAGAAATTCACTAGTAACTCGCATCTGAACAAAATACTCTCAAAAGCCACAGCGGCCTTTTGGATCTGCCGTAAGCTTTTTGGGAAAACATGGGGACTAAAACCCAAAATGGTCCTTTGGTCGTACACAGCAGTGGTAAGACCGATTATCACCCATGATTCACTCGTATGGTGTTACAAAACAATGGAAATAAAGACCCAAAACATGCTACAAAAGCTTCAACGGCTTGCGTGCTTGGGTATAACAGGAGCGATGCAATCTACTCCAACCACAGCAATGGAAGTTCTATTGGACCTACTTCCACTGCAGGTAGGAACAGGTAGAAAAAGAAGGTCTTCTCAGTGCTCTGATTCAGAGGCACATGAAAATAAGGGAACAAATCTGAGATAAATTTCTGAAGCAGCCCTCAGACGCAATGTCTACAGAATACGACTTGGACACAGCCGTTGAAGTGGTCATCAATGACCGCCAAAGCAGTGTTCAAAGATTCGAAAACCTGAAAGACAAAGCGTTCATGTGGTACACCGACGCATCCAAAACTGCTAAGGGTACAGGAATTGGCAAATACAGCCGGAGTCACAGGGAGTCCACGGCATTGGGCCAGGCTCCCACGGTACTACAGGCTGAAATTATAGCCATTGAAAGATGCGCACAAATATGCCTAAAGAAACGTCTTAAAGGAGTGCAAATCTACAACCTAATGGACAGCCAGGTAGCTGTATGGAATTTAAAAGCCCACAACTTTAATTCCAAAGTAACCTGGAACTATAAACAAACCCTAAAGCAACTGGTGAAAGGTAACCGATAAAGGTAATGTGGTCTCCGGGTCACCAGGGCATATATGGGAATGAAATGGCCAACGCACTCGCCAAAAGCGGGGCCGAGGCTCCCTTCTTGGGCCCGGAGCCAACTTGTGGGCTTACAAAGGCCCACTTAAGGCAGGGGGCTAAGAAATGGGAAGAAGAGCAAAAGCAAACCCACTGGAAGAACACGCCAGGACAGCAGCAAGCTAAAATGCTCATAAACTATTCTGCCGCAATAATGCAGCAGATGCTAAGCTTCTCTAGAAGAGAAATCAGAACTTTGGTAGGCATACTCACAGGACATTGTTCGGTGAGATATCACCTACACAAAATGGGAAAGGCAGAGGAAGTTGCCTGTAGATTATGTGAATCAGATGAAGAAACCGCTGAACACATAATGTGCACATGTGTAGCGCTAGCACACGAGCTGAGTAGCAAAAGCCTCTTAGAAATATCTTTGACTTCGTTCACGAAGTTGAATTCCTGGGAGAGTAATTGTAGTAGGGTCAAGCACAATAGATCAAGTTGGTCGCAGTGTAGAAAAGCTTTGCAGCCAAACGACCCCCACACTAAAAAAAAAAGCATTGTGCATAGATTAAGAATATGTAAACTGTCTGTGGTTTGTTAAATGTTTTGTTGTTTCAGGGCGTGTCTAGGTTTAGGAGGGAGGGGCACGAGTCGCCCGTGGATGCGGTGGCGGCAATTTGCGATTGCGAAAAGAACAGAGAGAAACTAGCAACGTTAGAAACGAAACTCAACCAACTCGAGGTGAACCACTTAACCCAGGTGCAAAGGTTGACCTCGAACCTCCAAGAAGTCCACTCGGAACTGTCGCGCATGCGCACCGAGCTCGCGGAATTGGTCTCGATGAAAATCATCCATTCCGGAGGCGACGTCGTTCTGTCCGCGGAACCACCTCCCCCGCCGCCTCCTCCTCCGATGCCTGTCGCACCTCCTGCCCCTCCACCACCACCTCCAATGCCCCTCGATAACGTTACACCTTTGGGCAGAGGCGGAATTAAGATTAATAGGGTCAGTCGGGGGGAGAAAAAAGCCGATAGCGAAGAAGCAAGACCTGTCATCTCTTTGGATGACATACTTAAGGTCAAATTAAAGAAACCTGGGGTGAGTTTCCTTCAAACTGTTTATTTAGGAGTTGTTTTTGACAGGTTGACTGGCACCAATATTTTTGGTCTCTACCACAATTTACAAACACTTATATGCAACGACAACTTCATACTGAGTCATTATATTTGCCTTGGATCGTGATGAAGTGATCGGCTCGGCGGAAGACACCGAACCACTCCGATCGGAGTGCTTGGCAGTCAACCTGTTAAAGTATTCAAGCAGATTTAGATTATATTTACAAGCTCAAATTATTACATAATTGTTATATAATCAAATATTTAGGAACGTTATCAGACGCCGATATTGCAGCGTCGCAACACCCAACCAGTGATCTCCATGGACATGCTGCGTCAAGTGAAGTTGCGGCCAGCGTCCCGTCCTCAAACCCCGTCGTTTGAGTCGTCAGGTGGAGGAGGTGTGTCCGGTGCTTCGCTGCCCACCAGTCCTTGTTCCAGTTTGACTCGGCTTCTGAGCAAAGTGGCCGCTGAATCGAACGTAGGAAGGGTGAAACGCTTACAGCGAGTCGGTGCTTACAGTTCCGATGATTTTTCCAGGCGAACGCTTCACCAACGGCACGGAGGTTACGGCCGACGTGAGCGCGGCGTCTCCACCTACAACCTGCTAAGGGAAGAGTGCAAAGAATAGATTCAACAAGCGAGAAAAATGTTTTTTTCATTTTGTTTATTATTTTTATTAATGTTTAGTGTCTTTTTTTCACGCTGTTAGCAGCTCTAGCTTCGTGTGGACGCTTGGGAATAAACGCGTGCCTGGTGCTGCGAATATTTCAGCGGTGGCGAACCTTTCAATGTGCGTGTGCCGGAAATTTCAAATTGCAATACGTGCCATATATGGCACGCTCGCCAAACCTACCCTTTATAATCCTGGTGCGAAAAACTTTCCTCTTATTTGTTAATTTTTTTTTATCTCTATTGGACGTTATTTTTTAAACATTTTTTTTTCGTCGGTTTTTACTACCACAAGCTCAAAATACCGTTCGGAAGTGAAAACGAGCCAGGATTAACACAAAAAATTTTATCTCTAATATATTTATATACATATTTTTTATTATTTAAAATGTTTTTTTAAAAATGGACGAGAAAATTTAATTTTCAACTGCAACAAAGTAGTATTTATTTTATATTCTCAATTTTATTTTGTTCGTATGTGAAAACCTAAAGAGAAAACTCACACTTTTCGTTATATTTATAGAAAATATCAATTTAAAACTATATTTTTATACGTTTTTTATATATTTATATTTATTGTTCGTTTTATTTTTTAGTGCGTTTAGATGTTTTAAGATTTTGTAAATATTTGAATTTTGTAAAAGTGGGCTGAAAATTGACTAGTCCGGATCTGTACGTGCTGAAAAATCTACATATATATGAAAAATAGTTCTATTTAATACAAAAGCAAATGTTTCTATTTCAAACAAATGTTTATTTCGTTTTGTGATACATTTTGATTTTTTTCAGATTTATTTAAATAAATTTATTGCAGTAAAACGCCACTTGGAAGTAACTCGGATCTCTTTCCAATTCGAAACGGCGGAAAAAAAGTTCTGGTTAAGTCATATTACTGGTCATACCATCAGGGTATCATCTATACATACAGGGTGCGGCAACTTAACTTCTGAAGTGCGCGCCATTCAGGCTGTAGCCGTAGTGGGAGTGGTCTCATTCAAGAGGCGTGGTTGTAATGTTTTGTTCACCCCAGTCACTATCATGCGTTGGAACGGAGAGGAGCGTGGGTTTTCCGTCGAGGCCTATTTTTCGAACGGATGTTCTGTGATCGCAGCCCAGCGCGCCTTCTGAAATCGCTTCAATATGACCCCGTTGGGTCCTGTCCCGGACTGGAAATCAATTGTTACATCGCTGACTACGTTTCCACAAACGGGGAGTGCACCAAGACGAAGAACTGCAGTACTTAGGCCCGTCAGATCACCTTAAAACATTGAGGCAGTTAGAGCTTGAATCTTGCAATCCCCACGGTGTTCTGCGTGCAAACATGCGTCTGCCCTTGGACTTAAGATCGTTCAGTGAGGAACCATTCGGGAACGTACCTAGGACTCGATTGACGACGTCGCAGTTTTGTTCGATCTCGTGCAGTCACCTTTTCACGTTCGCGAACGACTTGCCGTTTGTGACATCGTAGACGACGCTCACCCCATGTGTGCCTCGATAATATCTAGAAAAAAAAAACGGCCAAGTGCGAGTTGTGACTCGCGCACCGAGGGTTCCGTACAAACTTGTAAGTAAGGTATCTTTAGGAGGACCTAACTGTATGCAACCCATATGCTTCTGGTGCCTGATAATACCACGCAACACATTAGTGTATTTTCATAAGTTTCTAATAGTAAATTCGCATTTTTCTTGTAATTAAACTACATATTTACGGTTCTCAGATTTTTCCCTTTACATGTGCTGTAAGACACCGCTTCTTGCCAAATTTCATGATTCTAGGTCAACGGGAAGTACCCTATAGGTTTTGATTCCCTTTGAAATCGCAAAATATGCGACATAAACGGTCATATCTTTTCATCGCGTTGACTTACAAGTTTGATTTTTTCACAGCTGAAAGAAACCGCAGACCTGAGTATTTGATACAAAATTCAACTAGTTACCTCTACTCGTTCCTGACAAAAATGGTCTTGACAGACAGACAGACGGACAACAAAGTGATCCTATAAGGGTTCCATTTTCGGTACGGAACCCTAAAAAACAAGGAAAATCAAACATCTAGTTTTGGACACATAACTTATGCCTGTGGGAACACCCCTGAGCATCAAACCTTGTCCATATGGCCACATAACTTATGATAGGGAAACCCATGCATCACCAAACATCTAGGCTTATCTATATGTCCACATACCTTATGATAGCTTGTGGGCAACGACCAGCATCACAAAACATCTACACGGTGCGGCAACATAACTACCTTTTTTGTAATTCGTGCCATTCAAGTTGTATTCATGCCATTTGTTGCCCACGCCGATTAGTCGCCTTCATGCGTCGGAACGGTGAGGATCGTGCGTTTGCCGTCGAGGCCTACATTTCGAACTGTTGACATTACATTTCGAAGATGTTCTGTGATCACAGCCCGGCGCGCCTTCCGAAATCGCTTCAAAATAGCCCCGTTGGGCCTTGTCCCGAACTGGAAATCAATTGTTTCAGACGGTCATATCTCGCGAACAGAAGCGGCTTGGAAAATACAATTAGTATATTTGCAACTAGCAGAGAAAACACTTTCAGACACACTTTCCATTTCCATTCCATTGAAATTTTCCATTCACTTGATAAATAATGATTTTCAGGAAATACATTTTCCGACTGATTTCACGCTGTCATAACTTTTGAACGGTTCACCACAGAGACTTCTAGTCTTCAACAATCGATTCAGCGTCCCAAAATTAGTCGGAAAACGTATATAATATTCGCTAGGAAGCTTTCAGTTAAGAAATATCATCGACACGGGTAGTCTAGACCGCGGGAACGACGAAATGCGAAAAAATCGATTTAGTCAAAATCGTTATTTTTTGAGTTACAGCAAAATTCAAAAACGTTTCTGAAAGCATTTTTGCTGCTGATTACAGATATGCAAATTATATTTCGCTAGCTTTTTCTGTTTACTATCGCCTGCAAGAATTGAAGAAATTTTTAAGAAATTTCGGCGCTCAAGTAGAGATCTCGAAATGTCGTGAATTTCCCGCGGACAATCTTAGTGTATCAATAGGAAACTGACCTTCTGAAAACGATGCCGCAATCCGTTTTTGATCATCTGCAAGCGTTTCCGAGATATCTACTTAGCAAATCGAGAATCGGGTAAATTTCAGTTTGAAATATCTCCATGAATTATTGAATCTTTCCCGACAATGTACATATCGACTTGTTCGTCTTGTCGTGTAGTTTCTGTGTGCCGAAAATGATTTCGCTGCTTTTTACCGTTCTCGAGAAAATCGAAAAAAAACGAAAAATCACATATTTTTCGAACGAGATGATGGAAAATTTTTGTTGAAAAACTTTTTGGAATTTTTTTTCGTGATTTTTTTATGGTTACCCAAAGGAAATCGAAGTGCTGAAAACGGTTTTCCAGTTTATTTCGCTCTAAAGTTACAAATAAACAAGTTTTATATATTTTTTTGCTGTTCACCATCTCCCATTTCCGACTGATTTCACGCTGTCATAACTTTTGAACGACTCACCACATAGACGTCTAGTCTAATCAATCGATTCAGCGTCCCAAAATTAGTGGGAAAACGTATATGATATTCGTAGGAGGCATTTAATTAGGAAATACCGTGGAAGCGTGAAGTCAAGATTGCGGAAACAGTAAAATGCGAGAAAATCGATTTTGCTAAAATCGTTATTTTTTGAGTTACACCATAATTTAAAAACGTTTCTGAAAGCATTTTTGCTGCTGATTACAAATATGCAAATTGTATATCGCTAGCTCTTTTCGTTCACTATCGCCTGCTAAAATTGAGGAAAATTTTAAGAAATTTCGGTGCTCGAGTATAGATCTTGGAAAGTAATGAATTTCTCGCGGATAATATAAGTGTGTTAATAGGAAAATTATCTTCTGAAAACGATGCCGTAATCCGTTTTTGATTATCTGCAACCGTTCCTGAGATATCGGCTTAGCAAATCGAGAACCGTAAAGTTGCAGATTGAAATTTCCAGACGAATTTTTGAATCTTTCTGAACAATTTACACATCGATTTGTTTGTCTTGTCGAGTAGTTTCTGTGTCCTGAAAATTATTTCGTTGCTGTTTACCGTTCTTGAGAAAATTGAAAAAAACTGAAAAAGCACATTTTTTTCGACCGAAATGATGGAATTTTTTTTTTAAGAATTTTTTGGAAATTTCATTCGTGATTTTTTTTGGTTACCCGAAGGTAATGGAAGTGCTGAAAACGATTTTCTAGTTTATTTCGCTCTAATGTTACAAATAAACAAGATGTAGCCTATATTTTGGGTATTTTAAGCATTTGAACCGAATAAACTGGAAAATCGTGTTCATTTCCTTCGGATAAACTGAAAAAATTTCCCTAAAATTTTCAGAAAAAATCGCCAACAAAAAGTTGCATCTTCGGTTCTTTGCGATGCTCCCGGAAACAACAAATCCCAGCGAAATCATTTTCATTTCACAGATAGCTGAGACAACTAATGAGAGTGAGTACCCTTAAGTAGCAAAGACAGTAGCCCCAATCTTCAGTGCTGAGGAACGCCGCCTTGCTTTTGAGAACCTGTCTCATTCCGCCTCCGTCCATAGAGTAGATAACCTGTCCCTGTTCCTACCCAGTCTGGGAGGCCATTCCACAGCTACGCCAGGTACTTCTTTTTTTTGGGGAGGAAGGGGAAACCTTTTAGAAGCACCGACTAACTCGGTAGTGTGGGACTCCTTCTCTTCCAGAGATAGTTTACCCACTAAAACCACCTACCCCCTGATTACACGCCCTAAAAACCAGCTTGGCACTGCAATCTTGCATAACTTCAAACGGTGGGCTCCTGATTTACTTGTCTGTTCCGTTACTTTACTTCTTCCATTCCCTCTCCTCCTTCTCCTTCTGCTGCATGATATCCTTGATAATGGCACCGACGTCGCTCCACCTCTCCTCGCTTTCTAACATCAGCTCTGTTAACGCCCGGGGATACATTGCCCCTCCACTTAACACTTCCAACTTCGTCTGTCCTGCCCACCTATCGCAGGTGGACAGCGTGTGTTCGGCCGTCTCCGGCTCCGTGTTACAGTACGGGCAGTTCTCCGCGTTCGTCTTGCCGATTCTTTTTCTAAAACTCTGAAAGCAGCCATGGCCCGTCAGCGCCATTATCATTTGGTAACTCATCTGATCATGCTTCCTATTCAGCCAGGGCTTGACATCCGGAATCAGCTTGTGGGTCCAATTGCTCGTATCCTTGTCCCACATCTCCTGCCACTTTCTAATGGTTTCCCGCCTTTCCTCTTCTTTGACCGCCCTTGCATCATTCTCCTCCTTGTCAAGCGTGCGCCCCACGATTCTGGCTCTTTCTTCTACCAGTAGCTCCAGGGGAATAAGCCTTGCCAATACCCACACGGCGTCGATCCCGACAGTTCTGTAAGCGTTGACTATCCTGATAGCTATTTTCCTTTGTGCCCTTTTCAGGGCTTCCCTGAGCCCCATGACTTTAGTGCAGCTGGCCCATACCGGTGCCCCATTCAAGACGAGGTATATAGACGACAGGTACTTGCTCTACCTAAACACTCTTCAGCTTGCTGACCAGGTATCCCGCTGAGATTGATTACATAAACCTTCCACCAGGTTGCTCAGCGTAACAGGGGCAGCGCGTGTAGGCGAGTGTGGAGTTGGAGTGGATAGACTATGTGGCCGCTGGTGATATATACATTGCGCTGTGGACATATATTGCGCATAACACCCAAGACTCCCATAGATGTATAAAAGTCGTAGTACAAGTCGCCACTGAAATCACCAATCGAGATTTTAATTGATTTCTCGAGAAACTTTTGACCGATTTCCACAGATTTAGTCTCAAAAGATGCGTAATGAATTTGGCTAAATTATTCTGAGGGAGAAATTTGCATGGAGTTAAAGGAAATGGCTAAAAATCGTCGAAAATTTGAAAAATCGGCGATATCTTGGTTAATTTGAATCTTTCAGCAAAATAAACTTGAGAATCGTGTTCATCATCTTAATTTCTCTCTGATAAACTGATTAATCGGCACTAAATTAAAATTGTTGTTGCTTTAACTTTACTTTTGTAATAAAAGCTTATAAGCAAGTTTTAAACGTAATATTTTCTTTAGGTTGGTAGTTGTTTTGTTATTGTTGCAACTTCTGCCTGTTGATTGTTTTCTTCAAAACGATTTGTTTGTTAAATGTCAGATTTTCAGCAGAGTTTTTAATTTGCATTTTCATGCCAACTTTAAGTGATTTTTGCCGTGAAGTGGTGAAAATTCGTGGAATTCAGCTTTGGTAAGTCTTTGCACCAAATGTTATCCATGAAATTTCGAAATTAAACTGAGAATTTGATGTTTGTTAAACATAACCTCACAATTTCTTCACTCCAAACAAATTAAATTTATTAATTTCAATAGATTTTACAACTTTAATTGATTATCACTATCTCTAACTTTAATTGATTATTTATGACCATTAATGAGAGATTTCGGTGTGATTCAGTGCGAGAAAATGTGCTCTAAGTAATGTCTCATATTTATATAGTATAAATTCCTCAAAAAAACTTGTAAGTGGTATCATACTATGCATAACTGTCTAATACACATGTTGCTGTTCATCAGTTTGAAGCTGATAAGTTTCTTCAAGTAGAAAATGCAGTTTAATGCAATTTACTAAAACTCGGTTCCAAATAAAAACGGATAAAAAAAAAAAAATCTTGTGATATCTGTGAAACTTAAAAAAATTATCTGTACCAGTTTGTTTCTGGAGCAGTGGCGGAGCAAAGTAAATTTGCCTACACAACACAATAAGCTGAAATTATGGAAACGTGTGAAATGCATTAAAAAGTTTGACATTAGTTTATTATTTGCATGTGATAGTTGTAAATTATTATTGTGCAGTGAATGTGGAAATTTAACAGGATCCGAAATAAAATGTATGCAGTTGAAAACCAGGAGGAAACTAAAATTTTTTTGTGAGCAGTGTGAGGATGGTTTTTATAAAGTACCAGCCCTCATCAAGGAAGTATCTGAACTTAAAGAACTTGTCAAGAAACTCACAAATAAAGAAGACAGTTCACAAATATCGAATGCAACTAGTGTATGTCAGATACCAGATATGGAAGAAATCATTTCGGAAATGCTAGATAGGCAAAGTAGAGCCTCAAATATAATAATTTATAATATAAATGAATTTCATAAAAATACACAACATGATCGCAACTCTGAAGACAAACAAGCAGTGGAGTGCATCTTAGAAGATTATAATTTCAATAAAATCAATGTTAAACAATTTAGACTCGGAAAATTTAATGTATCAAGAATAAGACCAATTAAAGTTGTTCTGAGCTCTCCACAGGACGCTAAACTTGTGTTGAAAAACAAATCAACTAAAATCACAGGAATAAAAATATCTGAAGACCAAACAAAAGTGCAACAAGAATATTTTAAACACGTTAAAGCCCAACTTGAAGAATACATAACAAATGGTGATGATTCAAAAACAATAAATTTCATCAATAATAAGCCAACCATAGTCAATAAAAATGTTACTTCACAACAAAAAAACATATAAATGACCCTAATATTCACCTCTTCACAGATATCATATACATTAATGCCCAAAGTCTACTGAATAAAATTGATCAAATTCAAATAAGCATTCTGTGCTACTTACCAAAAGTAATCTTAGTTAGTGAGGCAAGAATACCAAGTGAAATCGAAGATTCTGAAATCAAACTCAATGGTTATAATCATATGTGATGTGATTCTCGTAATCGCCAAACTGGGGGTGTGGTGATATATGTGAAGGATAGTCTGCAGTTCTCAACAAAGAAGACTTACATATTGCGGGATAATTATTGGTGTAAAATAGTTATGGTTAATTTTGGTGTATGCGAATGGTTAGTCGGATGCCTTTATCATTCTCCATCTAGCTCGGATGCTTTATTTTTAGAAAATTTTGAAGATATATGTGATGAAATCTTTACTAGAAAAAGTCGTTGCATTTTAGTGGGAGATTTTAATTTAGATTTTTCAAGTAACAGCTTTTATGTAAGAAAAATTAAAACTATGCTTCTTCAATACGGAATTGATCAACTAGTATTAAACCCTACTAGAGTTACTAATGCCAGTAAAACTTTAATTGATTATGTTCTAGTTAATGAAAATTCTGCTAATTGTTTTGTTCATTCTACTCCCAAATTAAGTGACCACTCTTTGATATCTGTTTGTCTCAAAAATAAGAACAGCAACGAAAGTACTACTATCAGAAATTATAGAAATCTTAGTGAGAAGAATATCGATAAAATTAAACTAGATTTAATCTCATGTGAGTGGGATTTAATAATAATAATAATAATAAGTTTATTTTCCAGCAGACAATATTTGTCTATAATGGACAAATCATAATAAAAATACATAAAATACATATAGGTAACAAGATAAAGGACAGATCATAATAAAAATACATAAAATACATTACGAAATTAACTAAGATATCAAGGTGTAGGTCGAGTAGCAAAATGGGCAGTTAATTGCTTCTTAACTGCACGTTTATTGAACTGGACGTGGAATAAATCAAACTCCGAGTTTTGTGAATATAAATTATTGTAGAGTCTGAGGCACCTAATCAATGGGGAATTGAAGTGGTGAAATGTGCTAGGTATGTTAAAATAAAAGGTTAAGTTCCTCCTACTTTCTGTTCTCGGTACGGCAATGTAAATCTCGCTTAGGATTGACGGGCAATGTATTGCTCCTGTTAATATTTTTTGTAAAAAGATCAAAGCGATAATATCTCTCCTGCATAATAAGGAGTCGAGCCCAGACAATTTTAAAGAAAACATATTTGGCAAACTTCCGCTGCACTCTTTCCAAAAAACGGATGTGTAATTGACTACATGGCATCCAAACAACAGCGCAGTATTCCAATTTGGAGCGCACAAAAGCATAATATAGCGCTTTTATGGAGGTGATGCTAGTGAAGTCTCTAGTGTTTCTAAAAATGAAACCTAACACTTTGAATGCATTATTAACAGTCTTTGTAATGTGAGGTACAAAGGTGAGCCTAGTATCCATAGTTACACCGAGATCTAAAATTTTATCGCATGACACTAGCGGGTAACCATTGATATTGTAATAAAATCTGACAGTTTGAGTTTTCCTTGTAAAGCTGATTTTTTTGCATTTACTAATGTTAAGTTCCAAACTATTTTTCGTACACCATGCGTTCAACTGGTCTATGCTATTTTGCAGAAGTAAACAATCAGATTTGGCACCAATGATCTTGGCTATCTTGAGATCATCAGCATAAATAAACACTACAGTCAACACTACTAACAACATCATTGTAAAAAATTATAAAAAGTAGAGGCCCCAAATTGGAACCTTGAATAACTCCACTGGAGGTGCAGTAAACGTCCGATTTGAAACCGCCATATTCAACAAATTGTGCCCTATCAGCCAGAAGAGACTTAATTAGCTTTAAGAAACCATTACACAGTCCAAACCCACCCAGTTTGTTTAACAAAATGCAATGGTTTACACGGTCAAAAGCTTTAGATAAGTCGGTATATATGACATCCACTTGGAAACGATCGTCTAGAGCTTTTGATACAAATTGTGTAAACTCAACCAGGTTGGTGGCAGTGGACTTGCCTTTTATAAAGCCATGCTGTTCTGGAGCTAATCTGGTGATCACATGGGAGTAAAGAATGTCAGATACAATACAATCAAATAGTTTAGCAAAGTTGCACAAGAGAGCAATCGGACGGTAATTTCGTATCTGGGTTTTGTCACCGGACTTGAACACAGGGATAACACGACTCATTTTGAACATTAACGGGTAGACTGATGTGTTTAACATTAGGTTAAATAAGTGGCATAACGGAACCAGCAAACAGTGAATAGAGTCAACAATAATAAAGGAGGGTATGTTGTCAGGCCCGCATACATTGTTCGATCTGATTTTACCAACAGACTTGAGGATGTCACATTCACTGATGGTGAACGAGTTGAGAGAGAGTTGATTAACACTTATATTGCTATCATGTACAGAAGCACAGCATTTTTCTCCACAGTTGTCACAGGGCGAGTGACTATCACAATTAAATACACTTGCGAAGTGGTCGGCAAACGCATCGACAATATCTTGCTGGTTCTCCAAGAGCTTATCACCATATATCATGGAGCCCGGCACACTCGTTGACCTTTTCTTTTGATTGATGAATTTCCAGAACTTATTAGGATCAGTTCGCAGGGAGTCCTCAGCAGACGCAATAAAACGCTTATAATCACGACGAGTTGCTTGTTTTATATCATGACGTAAACTCTTCACAGTCTCAAGGTGACATGTAAGTTTGGTTTTCTTATAACGATTCCAGGACCTGTTTTTTTCTTTGATTAAGGCAATTGTGGCGTTGGTAAACCACATTGGATAGTGGGCAGTCTTGGGAGATAGGCTTGGTTTAGGAACGAATTTATCCATCAACTCGTAGAGGACACCATAAAAATAAGAACAAACAGATTCCACGTCGTTTATCAATAATATAGCAGACCAGTCTACACAGGCGAGGGCAGCGTACAATTCGATGAAATTCGCTTTGCGGAAATTGTACTTGGTTGGATCTTCTTTTCTTCTATTCTAAAATTCTGTTATTCGAGTTGACAATTGTATTTTGTTGTTTTAAATTGTGAAGTGATATAAACTGTGTAAGCCTCTCATACAACTTAGATGTTCTTGCTCCGGACATGCACTCAGTTAGTTCTGGTATATTAAAGTCACCAACTAACAAAGCAGGGCGAGAAAAGTCAATAGATGATTCAAGATATTCAAAAAGTTGGGCATAATCATCTAATTGAGTGGCTGGAGGAATGTATAACACAATAATAGTGAGACAGGCAATTTTTATAGCTAGCAGTTCGGTATTGACAATAGGAGATACTAAATTGAGATTATAAGAGCTGAAGTTGTTCCTTAAAGCAGCCAGTACACCTCCACCTCTGCCATAAGATCTATCACACCTAAAGACATTGAAATCCTTGGTAAATAATTCACATGAGTTGACATGAGACTGTAGCCAAGTTTCCGTTAATAGTATTACGTCCGCGTCACTCGTGCTACAGTTATTGTTGAACTCGACAGTTTTGGTGTTGAGTCCTCTTACATTCTGGTATAAAATTTCATAATTATACGTCTGCTGGAATTTTACCTGTTTTTTGTTTGGGCAATGGTGGGCGTACCTCTAACGTACTTTAGCCGTAAATTGGTCTCACCATTTGCGGTACGTGCACGAAGTTCTTTGCGAATGTTTTATGCATGTAACTGCTGGGTAGGGGTTAAATCCCCGTTAATAAAGATCCCGTCTTTTTTGGGGTTGTTTTGCAGCACGGCTCGGACAGCGTATGCATTATTAAACACTACTTTAATGGGACGCACTCTCGCCGAGTTCGGTTTACCAATACGCGTGGTGGCTAGTATAACAGAAGCATCATTATTTAATAATAAAGGGGACAGCATATTTTTAACAACTTGACAGTCAGACGCCTTCTGTTGGGTAACGTTACCATCGGGTTCCTGGAGTCCTCTAATTATGATGTTCTTCTCCCGCCTAATCCGTTCGGCCGCTTCATTTATTATTATTTCATCTGTACTTGAGCTAGCAACATCTGTTTCGGCTTTTCCTAATTTCAACTTGTTTTGGTTCTGGATAAGTTTGTTCAAACTTTCCCTCAGTTCAGCTACTTCTTTAACAAGTGTAGGTACTTTGTAAAAACCTTCTTCACATGTTTCACAAAAAAACTTTTTCGCTTTGTTCTTAACTGCAGGCATTTCACTTCAGACGCTGTTAGATTTCCACATTCCGTACATAAAAATCTTTTGCAACTGTCACATGGGAACATTTGTGCAACATCAAATTGTTTTTTTCAATTTGTACATTTATCCATTATTAATTTGAATTTTATTTTCTACGCCACTGGAGACAAAAGACAAGTTTCTGATAACGCGGATAAGGAGACGCGCAGAATTGCTTTTTTGTCGAACAACTTTATTTTTGTTATCTTTTTATGAATTGTCACTCAGATCGAGATTTATTTGCTATGTTTTTAGAGATATTATTAATTAATATTCACTTGAATTGTTTTACTTATTTGTAGCACAGTTACATGGAGCATTTCACAAACTATACTTAAATGTTATTCACAACTTTAATAGGTTCATAAGAACCAGATAAAAGTGATATTATTGTGGAGCTATTTGGCATGCGTTCGACACGTTCGAATACTCGACTCGTACCCAATTCGGGATTTAAATTCGACAGATGTTAATATTATATATACAAATTTTTTCAATAACTATGAGTCTGTTATTAATAAGGTAGCGCCAATTCAAGTTTGTCAGTATAAAAACCACATACCATGGTTTGATAATGAAGTTCATAAAAAATAAAACAACATGATAAAACATACAGGGATTTTTTATTAACTCTTGACGTCAATAAAAATGTTAAATGGGAAGAATTTAAGAAACAAAGAAATGAAATAGTGAATTTATTAAAATTTAAAGACCAATATTTCTTCAAAAAAGTAGATATGTATAAAAACAATTCTCAACTTATGTGGAAAACATTAAAAAATCTGATAAGCTTAAATTGTCAAAACATTCCAAGATATATTGAATTTAACTTAGATAACCAGATAAATATAATAAAGAATAAAACTGAAATAGTAAACAAATTCAACTACTTTTTCATTACTAGTATTCAGCAACTTGTGGATAGTATTGATAATGTCGATATTTTGAAATTCTGTAATTATAACTTATATCCTAATTTTTCAAAGTTTCACTTATTATCAATGAACTGCGTCGAATTATTGATTCCTTGGACAACAAATATAGTGCCCATGATATCCTGAATTCCAAAATGCTGAAAGCCATTTTTGAAACCTGTGGCCATATAATTCTAAATTTGATCAATAATTCTCTTCAAACTTCTAAAATTCCCAATTCTTTAAAAGTTAGTACTATAGTTCCTATACCAAAAGTAAACAACACAATCAATGCCAGTGAATTTCGTCCTATAAATACATTGCCACCAATAGAAAAAGTTCTTGAATTGGCTGTGTACAATCAGGTATTAGAACATGTTGAAAAAAATGAAATTCTAATAAACAACCAATCAGGTTTTCGTAAAAAATATTCATGTGAATCTGCATTACAACTTACATTGTCTACATTCAAAAGAGAAGTTGATAATAAGAAGTTTGTGGTAGCGGTTTTTCTTGACCTGAAAAGGGCATTCGAAACGATCGATCATAATATTCTTTTGAAGAAGTTAAGGGGATATGGCATTGATGGTGAAGTCTATCAATGGTTGGTTAACTACTTGTCTCATAGAAAGCAAAAAGTTAGGGTTCATGATACCATCTCTCAGGAGTTGGATATAAATATTGGTGTCCCACAGGGCAGCGTTTTAGGACCTCTGCTTTTTATTTTATACTTGAATGACATAAACCTATTTGTTAATGTAGACTTTGTAAATTTATTTGCAGATGATACGCTATTGGCATGCTATGATACTAACTTAAATAAAGCCATTGAAAAAATGAATGCTGCACTTGAGGAGGTTAATGAATATCTCATGGGAAATAAATTGAAATTAAATACAGTAAAAATTAAAGGAATCATCATAACAACCAAATATAAGTTAAGCACTCTTGAATTAAATGTAATAAATCTACAAATTGATAATGAAAAAATTGAAATTGTGTCGTGTATTAAATATCTGGGATTCCAGTTAGATAATATATTACTTTTTGACATGCACTTCGATTATGCAGAAAAATATCTAAAAAACTATATTTCTTTTCAAGAATTTCTAAAAATTTATCCACTCAGACAAAAATTACAGTTTATAATGCTATCATCCAATTGTGCTTCAATTATTTTCCTTTTTAATCTAAATCAAACATCACAATTGCAAAAACTTCAAAATCGAGGCATGCGCATAGTCCTAAAAGCAAATAGATACACTAAAATAGAAGTCATGTTGCAAACATTACAGTGGCTATCAGTTCACCAACGATTACATTACTTAACAATGATCTTCATATATAAAATACTGAATAATTTAGCATCATCATACTTTCGAGAATTTATTATTTTAAATTTATTTGTTCATAATTATGCCACAAGAAATAACGCCAACTTGTATGTATGCAGAACGAATAGAAGTAGTACCATGAATTCTTTATTTTTTAAAGGCTTTTCTATGTACAATAAATTTCCATGCTTAATTAAATCAAGTTCTTCATTAACCATTTTTAAAAAACAGTTATTGGAATACATCCGTCACATCAAATAAAACATGAGTCCTGAAGAATTCTTACTAATAATGTGTTGTAGTGTATGTTGTTTTTATTAAATATTTTATTTGAATCTGTATCTTTCATAAGTACATAATATCCACAAGTAATCTTGATCTTAATATGTATGTTTCGGTAGAAATAATCTACTAATGTATAAGTATTAGTGTTCAAACTTTTTATTTTTATTTTCTTTTGTAATGATTATTAGGGTTTTCCTATTTGTCAATAAAGATTTATTATTATCTTCTTCTTTCAAATAGGCCCACTTTGGACCACGCTTGTTCAACTGTTGGGCTTTGACCTTTACCCTGTATTGTCACATCTTCTGCCGGTGTAACTCCTTTCTCTCTTTTGTACCTTTCCTTCGAGGTTTTTCCTGAAATCCACGGACTTCCTTCAGGGTGCGTCTCACAGACTGTCTGTTTTTGAGATCTGTTATTCCCAGTTCTTTAATATCCTTCTTGGTTTCTGTCAACCAAGTGGTACGAAGCTTCTTGTTTTGCCAGAAGGTGAACAGACGGTTTGTTAGTCGGTTTGGAGGCAACTTGCAACGTGGCCATAGAAAGGCCAAAGCCTTTTCCTTGCACAGTCAGAGAGCACCTCAATATGTTCGTAGAGCTCAGAGTTATGCCACCTTTGGAATTCCCCATCTTCCTTTACCGAGCCTAGGATCTTCTTGAGAATTCTCGTCTCTCTGATTTCCAATTTCTCTACTAGACCTCTTCGGTTCAAGGAAGGACATTCCATGGCATACAGGGCTTCTGGTCGTAAGACTGATGTGTAGTGCTTAAGTTTCAGGTTGCGTGACAAGCATTTCTTATCTATTGTAAGTGTTCTTAGTCAGTCGATAGGCTAGTTCAGGGGTCGGCAAACTTTATAATCTTAAGAGCCAAATTTTTATTTAAAATGATTTCAAAGTGGATCAAGAGCCACGGATGATTTGTTTTCATAAAGTCACATTTTTACATTTTTTTCATAATTGGCGATGATTAAGCGCCTTTACGATAATATTATTAGCCTTGACTACCATAACTTCCATAACTCCAATACTTTACCATATTTTACCACATTTAAAATCCATTTCACTTTATCAATATCTTCTGGAAATGTTGCGCAAAGTGCTTTCAGGTGAATTATGCAATTGAAGGATAACACGTCGTGATCGTTTTTTTCTTTTCAAATTGTGACAAATACTTTTTTATTCCCCACCATACTTTAAGCTCCATCTGTTGCAATTGACATAATTTTAGTAAGTGGGATGTGATTTTTCTTCAGACTTTCAAACATTCGGTCATTGCATTTTCAACATCTTCTGCTCGTGTTTGACCCTTGAGTGCAATTAATCCTAGGAGTTCTTCTTTAGGATGATCTGATGAAATATAGCGAGCAAAGACAACTTGTGCAGTATCCTTTATGTCACAAGACCGCTTTTACCTAAGACTGCGCATCAACGGCTATTGCTAATTATACGTCCTCAACTTGTTTTTTGCATGCATTTAATGACATTTTGTTTGTCCTTTCTGTCACAGTTTTGGCAGACAATGGTAAGCTTTTGATTTTATTCATAATATCTGCTTTATCGTTAAAATTGTGAAACAGTGTGTCAGCCACATTTATAAAACAACTTTTTATGTACTCACCATCAGTGAACAGATAAACTTAATAAAGACGGAACAAAGCTTGAATATATAAATATACTCAACCTTTCCGGAACTCTATAACACTAATGAGTCTTTTTAGAACTACCAAAAACAAATCTCGTATGAAATTTGTCAGTTATTCTATAGCTTTCAGTCCACCTTCGTGGCACTCAACAAAAACCATAAAAATAACATTGATTTTTAAGATCATGTCTTTCCGATACCTTGAGTGGATAGCCATCTGTGGACGCGTTTCGAGATTTATCTCTCATCAGCACAGCTTTGCTTCCATGAACAATATTTTGTAAATCACTCACTTGAAAACCCATGTGTTGATTAGGGTTAGATGTTTTTTAATTTTGACATTTTGTGAGAGAGACATGAACTTAGCAGGTTATTGATATAAATGATAAATTTTGAATTGGTAAAACCATACAACATTATAGATAATCACAACATTATAGAATAACTGACAAATTTCATACGAGATTTGTTTTTGGTAGTCCTAAAAAGACTCATTAGTATTATAGAGTTCCGGAAAGGTTGAGTATATTTATATATTCAAGCTTTGTTCCGTCTTTATTAAGTTTATCTGATTATCTATATTGTTGTATGGTTTTACCAATTCAAAATTTATCAGTGAACAGTTTTCCGTTTTTGACAATTTCGTCACAATTCACGACGAAGCTCACCAAGTTAGCATTATTTTCAGACTGCATCCAACAGTTAAAAGAGGAACATGTCTTTTTAAAATTCTTCTGAAGTTTTCAATTGCTTTCTTTCTTACATCACGGAAGGGATAATTCCTTGCAAATGCGAAGAGGAATTTAGAGTTTCTGAATTATGTTCAAAAAAGCACAATTTGGAATAATTCGATGTTTTGATGGCGAGACACAATATCTAAAAGAAATAACCAAGATCCGCGCTGTGACTGTGAGTTATGTCGCTGCGGTGGTCGTAGGACTTCCGAAAAGGGACAGTTCCGTTTCTTTTTTTGTGATTTTTTGTTGCTTTCAATGTATATGTGAAGAGCCATAAGCTCACACCAAAGAGCCACATGTGGCTCGCGAGCCACACTTTGCCGACCTCTGGGCTAGTTCTAACTTGTTGACTCTCTTGGATAATGATGCTCTTTCTGATAAGTTGGGTTCAATCCATCCGCCGAGATACTTAAATTTCTTAGTCTTCTTGATGTTTCCCTGTTCTAGTAACATCTCTCTGTTTGCTTCTCTGATGTTGGTGAAGAATTCTGTTTTCTCCAGCGATACTTGAAGACCCACTTTGGCAGCCTGTTTTCTGAGGCAGTTTACCTGCATTGTTGCCATCTCAAGAGAATCAGCAAACAGTGCCATGTCATCTGCAAAGGCCAGGCAATCTACAACTAGTCCATTATTCTTACGTCCCAGGTAGATTTTCATATTGTTCAGTTCAGTGCGCCATTCTTTCATAACCTTTTCAAGGATACAGTTGAAGAGAAGTGGGGAAAGTCCATCTCCTTGTCTCACTGTAGTTTTTATTTCGAAGCTTTCTGAAATCTCGCCTCTACTGTTAACCTTGGAATTGGTGTTGGTCAAAGTTTCTAGGGTTAGTCTGCGGGTTTTGTTGTCTAGTGCTAGTTCCTGGAGTACTTTGTTAAGCGTTTCTCTATCAATGGAATCGTAGGCCTTCCTAAAATCAACAAAGGTGACAATCACCTTGCGGTTTCTCATCTTGGAGTATGCAAGTACAGTTTTAAAATTGAGGATCTGTTCAACACAGGATCGGGTCTTCCTGAAGTTCTCCTGGTATTCTCCCAGTTGACTATCCAACTGATTTTCTGCCCTTGATTGTAACGCCTTCGAGAGAATCTTGTATGTTACCGGGATGAGAGAAATTCCACGGTAGTTGTTTAGATCCGTAAAATCTCCCTTTTTGTGAAGCGGATGGATCAGAGCAAATTTCCAATCGGGTGGTAATTGCTCTGTTTCTCAGATGTTCTGAATGATCTCGGTTAGCTTGCGCACGGCATTGTTTCCAGCACCTTTCCACAGTTCAGCAACGACAGAGTCCTCTCCAGCTGCCTTATTATTCTTAAGAAGTTGAATGATCTGGCCAACCTCTTCCAATGAAGGGGGAAGTGAGTCCGGGTTGGGTGTGGTTTGTTAATAGTCGAAGTCTTCGCTGGGTGGATCACAGTTGAGTAGATTTTTAAAGTACTGAGCCAAAAGGTGGCAGTTGTCCTTGTCGTTATAAGCCAGTTTGCCTTGTGAGTCTCTGAAGTGGAGGCTTGGCAGAGCGTATTTTCTGAGTGCCTGCTTAAAGGTTCCAAATAAATCTGTGGAATTATTTTTAGCAAAGCTCTCTTCGATTTGGGATGGTTGGTTTTGTGTGAAGGTTCATTTGGTTCCTCGAATTATCTTGGCTGTAACCTTTCTTTGTTTCAAAAATTTATGCCAATTGACCAAGGAAGGTCTTTTTAGAATTCCACTTCACCCAGGCTATCTGTCTTTGGGCTATTGCATTGTCACAGTCTCAGTCCGCCACGGATGCTTCCTTCTTCTAGCGAGAGGGGCGAGTTCATTGGCCGCCTTGACAAGAGTCTCCTTCAGTTGGTCCCGGCCTGTTCCGGTCTGTGTCATTCAGTCTCTGACTTACTTCTCTGCTGTT
Organism: Phosphuga atrata; assembly: GCA_944588485.1. Classification (NCBI taxonomy): domain Eukaryota; kingdom Metazoa; phylum Arthropoda; class Insecta; order Coleoptera; family Silphidae; genus Phosphuga; species Phosphuga atrata. The sequence continues at coordinate 6,999,074 of OX155904.1, read as the reverse complement.
TTTGAGTCGCTCTACATCAAATCTTACTATTTTGGAGGTCCTGTGTAATCTAGTGTTTCTAGGCTGGAGTCGTATTTTGATCTTAGAGAGGTAGTGGTCTGAGTCCAGATTGGCGCTTCTTAGTACCTTCACGTTTTGTATTTCCTTTTGAGATTTTCGTGAAATGGCCACATGATCTATCTGGAATTCACCCAGGTGGGTATTAGGTAAAATCCAAGTCTTCTGCTTCCTTGGCAAGTGTTTGAAGGCTGTAGACTTCATGAGCAACCCAAAAGTCCTACACAGATCCACCAATCGTTCTCCGCTGCGGTTGGTTCGCTTATGCGCCGGATAATTGCCCACTATGTTTCTGTATTTTTTCTCTCTTCCCAATTGAGCATTGAAATCACCAAGCAGTATGACGGTGTGCCTCTCTGGAAACTGATTATCTAATATTTAAAAATGAATGTTTGTTTTTATCCTATGCACTGATAAACCGTTCATCCGATTGGGATGAAACTTTGCCAACTTATGGCTTGCACTTGTCCGAAGGTTTTCGAAGGGCATACTACAATTATTAGCATTTATTTTCAAATAAATCATTTCATACATGCTTGTTCAAACTCTTAAAGATTTACAATCAAATGCCCAACCATTCAATTAGCCCCTCATTCTATTATCCGGCGACTTTCAACAAACTCATCCAGTGATTCCTAAATCAACAGCAGCTGATGAGCTCAATGCTTGCCTCAAAGCACCGCACCTTTGAAAACATTGCATGTTGCAGCGATCTTCTGCACCAAAACTGGTTGGGAATCGCCGATGCATTACACGACACGTTTGAAAACACATTAACACCTAACCACCTGACATACGTCTCTCAGACCCAAAGTAGCAGTAATTTTGTCACCGGAGACATATAGTTAAGGGTTAAAATCCAATATGCGTGTACATTTGCAGCACGATACATATCTCAAAACAGCTTTCTCAAACAAGGAAAAGTATCAGTTGATTGTGACCAGTATCACAAAATGTATTTCATTTCGTAACATAACTGTTTTTAGCATTTGAAACATCTGCAGTTGATTGGCGATATGGGGCTTGACTTTGATATTTTGGAGCATTGCAAGAAGGTTCGAGCAGAGCACGGTCCTCCTTATACCTGTCCAGTTGAGACTTGTGGGCGCCCTTACAAGTCCGTCTGCGGCCTTCAGTATCACCTCAAGAGTTACGACCACAACAATCCCACCCCTGAGACACCAAAAGTTTTCACACCGAAGAACAAAAAAGGTGAAAACAATTTCGTTAATAATTAAGGACTAATTTATTGTTTGTTAGGTAGGACAAGGGTGGTCAAAGCTCCGCCCACGCCGTCTGTCCCTGAACCGCTGACATATGAGGAGGCCCAAAAAATGGTGCAATTTGAGGTCGGGGGCCAAGTGGTGCGTTTCAACATTAACGACGACCTCGAGGTTTGCTCCAAGGAAGACTTCCCCGATGAGGACAGTGGTATCGAAACAAAATCAGAAGAAATAAAAGGTAATCCAATTGGTCAATAACAAAATAGGAGTTGTTTAAATTGGTATAAAATAGGGGTTTAGTAGTTTTTAGATTTTTTTTTAAAATTAGAATTGTTTTAGGGTGTTATCTTGAATGTTTTCCTTCTTTGGTTTTAAACTTATTTTCGTGCTTTTAGAGACTCCCGTCCAGTTACCAGAGGCAAGTTACAAGGAAATGGAGAATTACAATATCTGTGATGCTCCACCCAGGCCGAACGCCTACATAAGGTTCATAGAGAAAAGTGCTGAAGAACTTGACGGAGAGGTAAACAACCCTTACTCTGTTCCTATCCAGTTGGATTAACCCTTACTCTGTTCGTATCCAGTTGGATCAACCCTTACTCGGATCAACCCTAATCCTTTTGGTTTTTCTTGGGGAGGAGGGGGAAATACTTTACGTATGACCTCGAGGTTTCCCTGGAGAGTGTGGGACTCCCTATCTAGATGGTCGGGATAGGTTTACCCACTAAAAACCCCTCCTCGGTTACATGGAAATTGGTGGACTTGCCTTGAAGCATAACTACGCTGAGATCCACAAATTCTTTCATCATTTTTCATTCTTCATTTGCCTATCTTCCTCCTCTTTCTTTCGGATTATTTCCTTGATTGCTCCTTCTATGCCATCCCATTTATCCTCGCTTTCTAATATTATCTTTATTATGTTGTTCTTTGTGAGTTGTTCTCCTATTTTGTCTACGGCTTCTTCTCTTATAGTCTGCCACCTATAACACCACAGGATTATGTGCTCCGGCATATCTCATTGACCGCAGTATCTGCACTCTTCGCTGGGGACAAATTTGAATCTGAATAGGTAGCTATTAAAGCGCCTTGTCCGCTAAGGAACTGGGTAAGGTGGTATCCCACTTCTCCGTGTTCCCTTTGAATCCATGACTTTAGTTCAGGAATTAGTTCGTTTGTCCACTTAGCGGTAGTACTATCCTGCGACCATTCTTCTTCCCACTTATTTAGAGTACCCTCCTTAGTCCTAATTTTTTCTTCTTTTTTGTTTCCTGTTTTATCGTAGGTACGCTCTAGTACCAGCAGATGGATTGGTGTCATGCCTGCAATCACCTGTATGGCCTTTGTGAATACCGTCCTATAGGCACACGCAATCTTAAGGGCTGCCTTTTGTGGGATCTTTTCTAGGATTCTTCTATATTTCGTTTTAGTGGCCCACTCACGCCACGCCGGTGTTCCGTAGAGGAGTATAGAGTTACCACACTGTATATCACTTTTCTAGATCCCTGTCTTGCTCCTCTTGTGTTTAGCATTATTCGTGCCAGTGCGGTTATAGTTCTATTTGCCTTCTCCGTTACTCTTGTGATGTGGGCTCCCATATTCATGTTATGTCCAAAGGTGACACCTAGATATTGTAGCGTGGGTTTCTTGCTTATCGTTGTCTCGCCTACTTTTATGGAGATGGTCTTTAGTTTTTTCTTGTCGGCCAGTATTACAGCTTCTGTCTTCTGCGGTGCCAGTTGTAGTTTCCTATCTTCCATCCAACTTTGTATCTTTTTTATAGCTAGCTATGTATCTCTTTCCATATTTGCTTTGTTGTCTCCACTCACCACAAGTGCCAGGTCATCTGCGTAACCTATCAGTGTGGCTTCGTATGGCATTTGTCCTCTAAGTATATCATCGTAGAACAGGTTCCAGAGTGTGGGGCCTATTACTGAACCCTTTGGAACCACGCATATCATTTCCAGGCTATGCTGTTCACCTACAAGTATTTTCCGGTTACCGAAATAGCTACATATCACTTTCACCAGGTATCTGCCATTCTTGTAGCGTTCTGATGATGTCCGGCCAGGAGGTCAAGTTAAAAGCATTTTGTACGTCTAGTGTTACCAGGGTGACGTATTTTTTATTCGGTTTTTTCCTCTTTTCCTTGACCAGATCCTGCACTAGTTTCACCGCGTCTATGGTGGAGCGCCCTCTCCGAAAACCAAATTGGGTCTGTGCGAGGCCCCCGTTTTCTTCGATCTCGTCTACTAGCCTCTTGTTCAACATTTGTTCATATAGCTTTGGCGCCGTATTTAGTAAGCATATTTGTCTATATTTCTTATTTTCCCCTACTGTGTTACGTTTTTCGGTTAAGGTAAGCTTCATCTCTTTCCATTCTTCTGAGAATATCCCTGTTTTTATTAGTTTTTCTATTGTCGTCTGGAATAGTTCTGGGTTTATCTCGGTGATGCTTTTAATTACTTCTGGTGGTATTCCATCCGGTCCTGCCGCTTTTCCAGCTCGTAGTCTCCTTCCAGCTTCTTTTATTTCCTCTAATGTTACATCCGGAATTTTTTCGGGTGCAATTGTAAGTGTAGGCCATATCCTTCTTGGGTGGTTCGGAAAGAGACTTCTTTCTATTGCTAGTTGCTCATCATCTGTTAGGGTTATTGTTCTTTGGATTCCTATTTTCCCCGTGACAATTTTGTAGCCCATCCCCCATTTGTCGTTGTCTATTCCCTGGCATAGTGCGATCCATGCTTTCTTTTTTGCTATTTTTATCAGCTTTTTAAGAGTTCTTCGTTCTTCCCTGTAATTCTCTTTCAAATACTCTATTGTGTTGAGTTTGCTTTCCTATTTTTCCTAGTGAGTGCTCTATTCGCCTTACAGCATTTGGTTCTTTGGTCGGCGATTTCTGTATTCCACCAGTGTGCCGCTTTCCTTGTGTGTTTCTGTTGTTTATTTTTTTGGATCTTATTGCATGCCTCCTCAATGCTCTTTGTTAAATCTTTGACTGTGTGCCTATAGTTCAGTTGTTGTGTTATAGCAGTTGTGTTACAGCGGTTTTATCCGCGAGACTAGTTAATCTGCTTTTTCCCTTTTGAATATGCAGCCTTTCCTAGTGATACATTTCTTTTGGTCTGTTTCATTTTTCCCAATTACTATATGTATATTTCGATGGTCGCTAAGGTTTTCTTCATCGCTCACTGCCCAGTTCTTGATGTGTTTTTTCAGGTTATTCGTGCATATTGTTACATCAATATAGGAGGTTCCTCTGCTTCCGTTGAACGTCGGAGTGTCGCCGGTGTTTAGGATTACATAGTCGTTCCATTCTGATAATACATTTCCTCTTCTATCTTCTACCGGGGAGCCCCAGCTGTGCGCCTTCGCGTTGAAATCTGCACCAATTAGGATGGCTCTTTGGTGTTGTCTAGTGTCTCTGTCTAAGGCTGTCAGGTATCGTTCGAAGCTTTCTTGATTTAGCGCGGGTGAAATGTAACATGCATAGAATACAATGTTCTGGCATTCAATCCATACAAATCCGTCTCTGTATCCCGTCTTATAGATTTTTGTCCTCTTCTGTGCTATATATATGGCTACGTCAATATTGGAGTAGGCTATCCATCTTGGGTTTCCATTTACCATATGTTGGTTGGGTTCTGAGAACAGTGCGATGTCGAAATTGTCTTCAGCGCATTTCTGCCTTAGCAGGTCCATCGCTCTTTTTCGCCTGCCAAGGTTTGTTTGAAGTATTGCGTGATTATCCATTTGCGATAGAGTGTTCCCTCCTTCTCGCCTTTGCCAGAGACTTTCTGAATGCTGGGCATTTTCCGGTTCCTGCACGGTGCACCTCCTCTTAGCATATGGGGCATCTTGCATTTCATTTGCAATCCTTTTTCGTATGGCCCTCCACTCCACAGTTAAAACATGTTTTGGTCCTTTCAGGGCCATTACAGTCACTTTGGCTATGTTCATAACTCCAGCACTTAATACATCTGGTCATCTGTATCCATTTTTCCACCCGGCACCGGACTAGGCCTACTTTAATGTATTTTTTCAGCAGAATTTTTTCATCGTGCATCTTATTTATGGTGAGCGTTGCTGATCTAGTGTGTCCCGCTGCTGGTCTCAGTTCGCTGAGCGTATATACCTTCTTGTCCGATTCTTCGATGTTTTCTCGGATAGCCTTTTCATCTTCGTCTCTGTCAGTAAGAGCGTCGATTCCTTTTATATGCAGAGACACCTTTCCCATTTTGTCCTCTAGACTCCATACTTTGGTCCCATCGTTTGCGCCTTGGTTCTGTAATATATGATGTAGTTTGTCCAGCGCCGTTTTATTCTTTTCGGTTTTTTCGGTTACTTCTTATACCTAGAATGCTGTCGTTTTCGTCTTTTCCTTCCAGTGACGATTTTTACGGTCTGTAGATTGTCCTTGTAGCTTCTGTCCTTGTTTTCCACAACAATGGCGTAAGTTCTACGTTCTTGTTTAATCTTACTTCTGCTTGTTTTATCACCACTTGTGTAGATTTCTAAATTTGTAGTAGACTTGTGGAAAACAGGCTCTGCCAGTTTTCTGAAGGTTTCCATGTCAAAACCTTCCGGCTGGTGGGTAATAATACATCCGTCGCCTTCAGTTTCTATTTTGAGTTGCAGCAGTAGCGAGAAGATTTTCTTCTCCGTCAGTTCAGGTGTTATTTTAAATATTTTTTGTCTTGCTGTTTGTTCTGTTTTTTGTGTCTTAATTCTGCTTTCACTTTCCAGCATGCCGAAATCCTCATAAATATCAGTAAGTTCAGGATATATATCCTTAAAAGCCTTCTGGATCCCTCTATTCATGTTCATGTCGTTGTTATTAACCCAGACTGTCATTACTTTATCAATGTTGTTCCTTGTATTTACTATGGGATTTCCACTCAGAAGTTTTGTATTTTTGTAAGTTTCGTCTGTCCATCTATGATTTTCGAGCAATCGATAATGCTCGTAGCATTTGCAGGGCACAAACTCCAACAGGTCATTTTCTTCTATTGTCTGGGTTCCGGCGTCGTTGCCCTTGTATGGGTCGGTCTGTATATCCACGTCGAAAATAATTTTTTCCAACCTCTCGTACTTATTTTCTTTTATCCAATTTTGTATGACAGGGGAACTCAGGCAGCTTATCTGTCTAGAAAGTCTCTTTGTGATTTCTTTGATCTCACGTTTGGTGTTCTGTTCGATATTCTCCTCGAATTCCAGTGCTAACTTGGTTATCATTACAATTGCTTCTTCTAACACAAATGCACTTGAGCTTTGTTTCCTGTTGTATGCTGAGGTCCTTTCTTCCTTTTCCATTGAGGTGTGTGCAACCTTCCTTTTCTTCAAAGCCTCGAAACAGGTACTGATAGAATTGCTTCTAGCCTTTAGCGGGCCAAACGATAAGCGAGTCGTCTGTTTGCTCCCCCCAGAATCCTTGGAGCGGCCCGAAATTAAATCGGGGTGGGATTGCGGACCATTGGCCCTACCCACCTGGGGCACTATATTTTTAACAACCGACATTTCATATTTTATGGCTGACGCGCCTAGACCCGCGCACTGGGTCTAGGGAACTTTTGTTGGTGTAGAGGATTTTCCCCTCTGTGCAATCTAGGACGGACTTGGTGGGATATAGGAAGTATAAATTTCAGTTTTTGGTAGGATTAGGTTAGGACATGGTTACCTCCCGGAATTTGTGAGTGGGAGAGAAACCAAGGCTCGCGTGGGCAGGGTCGCATTCCTGAAATAGGTCTATCCCTTGCGGGGACCGCAGGGAGTACCTACCCGCTACCCGCATCAACCCTTCCTATCCATTTGGATCAACCCTTACTCTGTTCCTATACGTTGGGATCAACCCATACTCTGAATCGTTTTTCATTTTAGGTGGAATACGATGTTGATGAGGAGGACACCGCCTGGTTGCAAATAATGAACAAACGCCGCGAAGAAACGGGACTTCCGCCCGTCTCCGTCGACTCCCTCGAACTGCTGATGGACCGCCTGGAAAAGGAATCGTACTTCCAAGCCTCGGTCAACGGACAGACGGGCGCCGTCGTCGACGACGACGCCGTCTGCTGCATCTGCATGGACGGCGAGTGTCAAAACACCAACGTCATTCTATTCTGTGACATGTGCAATCTGGCCGTCCATCAAGACTGTTACGGCGTGCCCTACATACCCGAAGGACAATGGTTATGCAGAAGGTAAGTGTAGTGTACTGATAACCGTAATGATTGTTCGTTTGTCCTCCTGCACACTCCACAGTGTGATAAGAACCTTGTTAGGTGGTCGCAGTTGTGACTTTGGTCTCTCTGCTCCCAGCCATCAAGGTGTAACATCTTTACATCTTTACACCTTGATACTTACAAGTCTATACTTATCATTTAGATACATCTCCCTGACCATCCAATTATCTACCTCAATAGATATTAGTAAGAAGGAAATCTAGAGAATTTTCTTTCTTTTATTTCTGTTTTGTAGATGTTTGCAGTCACCAAGTAGGGCTGTGGATTGTGTTCTCTGTCCGAATCAAGGTGGTGCCTTCAAACAGACCGACCGTAGCCAGTGGGCGCACGTGGTGTGCGCGCTTTGGATCCCCGAGGTGCGTTTCGCCAACACCGTCTTCCTCGAGCCCATCGATTCGATCGAGACGATCCCGTCGGCGCGCTGGCGCCTAAGCTGCTACGTCTGCAAGCAGAAGAGCGTCGGCGCGTGCATCCAGTGCCACAAGACCAATTGCTATTCGGCGTTCCACGTCACCTGTGCCCAACAGGCCGGGCTCTACATGAAGATGGACACGGTCAAGGACAGCGGCGGCGATTCCCAACCGGTTTTGGTGCAGAAGATCGCTTACTGCGACGTACACGCACCTCCAGATTTCAACAAAAAAGGTAACTGGCAAACTGTTCTATTCTGCATTTAATATTTTGTTTTAGATGATTCGAAGAAGGAAGATGCGAAGACGAAGATGAAACAGGCGAGGAAAATGCTGGCGAAGAAACGGGGAACCGTGCCGGTGATCCTGATCCCGACGATTCCGCCGGACAAAATCCAAGAAATCGGGTCCTTGGTCACCATACAGAAGAAGTCGCAGTTCATACAGCGCTTGATCGCGTATTGGACCCTGAAAAGGCAGTTTAGAAACGGCGTTCCTTTACTCAGGCGTCTACAAAGTGCCCAAGGTACTCAACCAAATACTTGGAATCTCTTTGGTTGTTCCGTTAGAAATTTACTTCTTCCATGATGTTATATCGTATCACTGTTATATCATTAGTGACTGTTATGTTATATTTTGTTCTTCAAGCTTTTGACATTCAAAATCATGGTTCTTGTTTTATTACAAATCTTCTTCTTTTAACTTCTTCATCTAATTTGTAACAGGGGGAATGAGAGACTCCAACACAAGCAACGTGGACACCTTGGAGCTCTGTCGGCAGCTGAAGTATTGGCAATGCCTGCGGCAGGACTTGGAACGCGCTCGCCTGCTCTGCGAGCTGGTCCGCAAACGCGAAAAGCTCAAAGTCGAGTTCGTAAGGGCGGTCGAGCGGTGCCTGAACGTCGAGTTTCGACCGTTGGAGGCGAGCTTCCGCAAAATCCTCGATCTGATCGCCGCCAAGGACACCAACGAGATCTTCAGCGAGCCCGTCGACTTGGAAGAGGTTCCCGACTACAGCACCGTCGTTACCGAACCCATGGACCTCAGCACCATGCGGACCAAACTCGACAGAGGGGAGTATTCGGATTTGCCCAGCATGGAGAAAGACTTTGACTTGATGATCGCCAACTGCCTAGCCTACAACAACAAGGACACAGTATTTTATAGGTGAGTCTAGATTACCTACAGCCTTAGCCTAAGAAACCTTAGGCAGCAAGTAGTAGGCGTTTGTTGAAGCTACCAATAAGCAAACTTAAATCAAACGGGACACAGCCTTTTTAAGTTTGTATGATTATCTACAACATAGGATGGTTTTACCAATTCTATCTACCAATAAACCCTTCTTAGATATATTAACCTGTTGTAGGGGATTCTAAGAACCAGTAGGAGATAATGTGTTTTAGGGTCCATTAAGCTCTTGGTGTTACATAAAGGACTGTCCAATGGTTCGGCTTGTACCACTGGTGGTACATTCACAATTGTCTGTAATTTCCTGTTTCTCACCATTTCCTGTAGCATTTTGTTTGTTTTAGGGCTGGTATAAAAATGCGCGATCAATGCGGTTTGATTTTCAAACAAGCCAAGAAGGATCTGGAAGCGGCGGGATTGATCCAAGACGAAGTGCCGCCGCCGGAACCGCCGGCGCCGCCTCCTCCAGACGAAGCGACCACTTCCGCCGACGTCGACAAGGAGTTAGAGACGCTTCGCGGTAAGACCGGGCCGGAAACGCTCGGTAAACTCGAGGGGTTGCTGTGCAAGTGTCAGGGTTTGAAGCACGGGTTGCAGAGGGGCAAATGGTTGAAGGTGGTCAAGGGTGAGATTGCCAGGGTCAAGAAGGCTATGGCGCACACGGATAGTTCGGAAGGGGAGAACGAGACGGCTGATTCGAAAACGCCGTCGCAGGGAAGTAGTTGTAAGTTTAGGTTTTTGTTGTATAATAGTTCTTTAATAGCTTTAATGGTAAGAGATGGTTTCTTAAACATTGTGACTTATTAAACGAACATTTAGCGAACATTATTTATTAATTTCTGACATATTTTGTTGTAAATTTCCAGCTGGAACATCCCCAACGGGTGTGAATCGTCGCACGGCTGTGCTTTTCACCCGAAAGGCCCAAGCCGCCCTCAAAAAGCCCGCTGACGAGAAGGAACCCACTCCCCACACCACATCAAAAACGTAAGAAAATGTATTATTTTTCATTACTTTTAAACCTGCAACAGCCGTCAAAGAAGTTTTACTTCAGTGCGTAATTTTTGTTTTTGTAGGAAGAAGAAGGGAAGACCTAAGCGTGGCCCGGAAGCATCCCCGTCCCCTTCGACAAAATCGGCCGAGCCTGAAACCTCCCCAGCAGTGCCGCCATCCACCACACCGTCTCCGGAGAAAGCCAACCCTCAAGTTCCGGACTCGTTCCGGGTGTACCGCGCCCGGCAGCAAAGCTCCGGCGACGAGAACAGCGACAGCGGCAGCAGTCTGTCGACCTGTTACTCGCGCGAGTTTTCGGAAACCGATAGCGATGAGGACTCCGGCAGTTGCTCGGAGGGCGACTGCAGCGGCTCGGAACACGCTGAAAACGCTGCCGACAAGGCGGAACTCAAGCCCTTGCAGATGGTGTGGGCCAAGTGCAGAGGCTACCCGTGGTATCCCGCACTTATCATCGACCCAGAAATGCCTAAAGGTAAGAAAAAAAATTGTTTTATGTATATAAATGGCATTTGACAAAAAACCAGAAGGAACGCGAAAGCGAGGCCGACCCAGAAAAAGATGATGTGGAAAATGACCTAAGAGATATGAAAATAGGAAGTTGGAGGAGAAAGGCTCTAGATAGAGAGGAATGGCAGAAGTAATTGAGCAGGCCAATTCTACATGGACCGTAGTGTCGGCAGAAGAAGAATATAAATTAATTTTGTTTTATTTTTAGGGTATGTACATCATGGAGTGCCCATTCCTTCTCCGCCGTCCGATGTGCTTTCGTTGGCCTCGAATTATACGGAGCTTGTCTATTTGATTTTGTTCTTCGATGCGAAACGGACGTGGCAGTGGTTGCCGCCGGAAAAGCTGGAGCTGTTGGGGTTGGATGCGGAGAGGGACGAGGCCAAGGTGTACGAGCCGAGGAAACCGGCAGATCGGAAGGCAGTCAGGAGGGCGTACCAGAATGCCCTGCACCATTCGTCGCAAGTCGGCGGCAAAAAGGACGAGAAGGATTAGCAGATTGGGGAAGATTTAGCGGGGAAGTTTGATGCTGGTTAGGAGCGGTTGTTGAGAACATGTTTGTTGTGGTTGTATTCTCAATCTCCTACACGCGTGGAAAATGTTTTTAGGATAACTTTTTGTTTCTCTGAATTATCTTTATTTTATAACTTGTACATAATTAGGGGCAATGTGTTTTTTTATTCAAAGGAGAATTTAAAGTAATTTTAAGATTTTGAGACAGTTGTGCTAAAAATAACCACGACTTTCTAAAAAATCCTCTTGTATATATTAATTGTGCAAATTTCTGCTTGAACTCGGCATAATCGATTATGTAAGTAGAAAAATGGCCAATGTCCTGATATAGAAATAGGCATTGGCACTTTTTCTACTTAATGGTTCAATAGTAGAATTGAAATCTTCAAAAATTCGAATACAATTTTATTGTATAATATCTCGTTTTGTAAATAATCTAGTTTAAGTATTAACTCATTTAAATATTGTTAATATTTTCGAGGATATAAGGATTTTCTGAAGTTATGTATTATGTTTTGTGACGTTGTCAATTATCAAAAGTCGATTGTTATGTAGGAATTAATACTACATTGGTGTATTACATATGATTTTAAAGCTTTAGTTTCTGGATCCTTTACAAAATTCCTTATATTTTCTAAAGTATTTTTCTAAGACACTTCTTTATTCAGATTAATAGTTTTGCTTGTATCTCAGTTAATTTCAACTCAATTGTAACTTGTAATATTTCATTTTGTAGATAATTTAATCTAATTTTCAGAAATAATAACTATTTTAAACAGTTATTGCTAATTTACTAATTATGAACAATTTTTACTAAGCATGTATGTAAGCATTATGTATTGACGTTCTATTTTTATAGAAATAAACTCGAAATAAAAATCCTGAAATTTTCTTCATTTAATCCCATTTTTTATCATTTTCAGGTTTTACTTTACTTCAACTATTATGTCGCTTCTCACGTGTTATGTTCTGACGCTGAGATATTTCCGACGCATTATCGCTATAATATTTTCAACGAGATATTATGTCGCATTGACTTTGATGCGTTCTTTGGCTACATTTAAATTTTTGAGGCGTTGTTATGTCGCTTTTGACGCATTGTTATGTCGCTGTGATAATTTCGACACGTTAATGTGTCGTGCATTGACTTTGACGCGATGTTATGTCGCAGTGAAATTTTGGATGTATTGTTATCTCGCTTTTGACATATTACGCCGTTGTGATATTTTCGACGCGTTATGTCGCATTAATTTTGACGCGTTATATCGCACTGATATTTTCGACGCGTTTTTATGTCGCCTATAACTTTGACGAGTTATTATGTCGCATCGAAATTTGGGAAGTGTTATGTCGCTTCTGGCGTGTTGTTTTGTCGCTGAGATTTTCAAACGTGCTATTATAACGCAATAAATTTGGCGCGTTGTTATGTCGCTGAAAATGTCTCCCGCGTGTTATTATGTCGCTGTAATATTTTCGGCGCTTTATTATGTCGCATTTATTTAAGGCGTTAATACACCGCTGTGATTTTTAGTCTTTGACTTGACTTTTGACGAGTTATTATGTCGCAGTGAATTTTGGATGCGATATTATGTCGCTTCCGGCGTGTTGTTTTGTCGCTGAGATATTTTCAACGCGTTATTATATCGCAATAAATTTGGCGCGTTGTTATGTCGCTGAAAATATTTCCTGCGTGTTATTATGTCGCTGTAATATTTTCGGCGCGTTATTATGTCGCATTTATTTAACGCGCTAATACATCGCTGTGAATTTTTTGATGTGTTGTTATGTCGCTTTTATGCGATGTTTTGATTTTAATGTTTAAGTATGTCGGCAAAAGCTGTCGGCACCAGTGACAACAAAAATGTTAAGAACAAAAAAAAATCAAAACAAAACAAACATATTTTAGTCAAAAATTGCTTAAAAAAATCTGTAAACGAGTAAAATTGGGTATAAATTGAGACATTACATAAACGGTTTAAAGAGTTTATTTCCATTAAAACGTCAATACATACAAAATTTTTAGTAAAAACGAGTAAAATTGGGTACAAATTGAGACATTACATACACGGTTTAACGAGTTTATTTCTATTGAAACTAAAACGTCAATACATACAAAAATTTTAATAAAAATTGGTCACAATTCGTAAAGTAGCAATAATAGTACAAACTTATTATTATTACTAAAAACTATATTAAATTATATACAGAATGAGATATTACATGTTACAATTGAGTTGAAATTAACTGAGATACAAATTAAACAAAACTAATTGAAATAGTGCCACCGAAAAATTCCAATATTTTAGAAAATATAAGGAATATTGTAATGAGTTAATACTATGCACAAACTAGATTAAATGAGCTTTAAAATTATATGTAACAGATCTATGTAGTATTAAATCTTACGTATCAATCGGCGTTTGAAAGTTGACTATGACAGATACGTAACAACTTCGTAAAATCCTTATATCTCCGAAAATATTAATAATATTTAAATGGGCTAATATTGTGTTTAAACTGTATTATATTATCTACAAAATGAGATATTACGCGTTACAATTGAGTTTAAAATTAACTGAGATACAAACTAAACAAAAATAATTAAAATAGTGCCACAGAATAATGCCAATATTTTAGGAAAAAAAAGGAATTTTGTAATGAGTTAATAGAGTGCATAAACTAGATTAAATTAGCTTTAAAATGATATGTAACACATCTATGTAGTATTATATATTACGTAACAATCGACGTTTGAAAGTTGGCTATGACACATACGTATAAATTGGTAAAATCCTTATATCTCCGAAAATATTAACAATATTTGTTGATATTGCGTTTAAACTATATTAAATTATCTACAAAATGAGATATTACACGTTATAATTTATTTGAAATTAATTGAGATACAAACTAAACAAAAATAGTTAAAATAGTGCCACAGAAAAATGCCAATATTTTAGGAAATAAAATTAATTTTGTAATGAATTAATAGTATACATAAACTAGATTAAATTAGCTTTAATATGATATGCAACACATCTATGTTGTATTATATATTACGTAACAATCGACGTTTGAAAGTTGACTATGACACATACGTAACAACTTCGTAAAATCCTTATATCTCCGAAAATATTAACAATATTTAAATGAGTTAATATTGCGTTTAAACTGTATTAAATTATTTACAAAATAAGATATTAAGCGTTATAATTGAGTTGAAATTAACTGAGATACAAACTAAACAAAAATAATTAAAATAGTGCCATAGAAAAATGCCAATATTTTAGGAAATAAAAGTAATTTTGTAATGAGTTATTAGAATGTATAAACTAGATTAAATTAAGTTTAAAATGATATGTAACACATCTATGTAGTATTATATATTACGTCACAAACGACGCTTGAAAGTTGACTATGACACATACGTAACAACTTCGTAAAATCTTTATATCTCCGAAAATATTAACAATATTTAATTGGGTTGATATTGTGTTTAAACTGTATTAAATTATCTACAAAATGAGATATTACACGTTACAATTGAGTTGAAACTAACTGAGATACAATTTAAACAAAAATAATTAAAATAGTGCCACAGAAAAATTCCAATATTTTAGAAAATATAAGGCATTTTGTAATGAGTTAATAGAATACATAAACTAGATTAAATTAGCTTTAATATGATAAGGAACACATCTATGTTGTATTATATATTACGTAACAATCGACGTTTGAAAGTTGACTATGACACATACGTAACAACTTGGTAAAATCCTTATATCTCCAAAAATATTAACAATATTTAAATGTTTTAATATTGCGTTTAAACTGTATTAAATTATCTACAAAATAAGATATTACACGATACAATTGAGTTGAAACTAACTGAAATACAAGGTAAACAAAACTGAATAAAATTGTGACACAGAAAATTGTAAATATTGCAGAAAATATAAGCAATTTTGTAAAGAGTTCATAAATTCCACAAATAAGTTTAAATTAGCTTCAAAATGATAGATAACACATCTATGTAGTATTAACACTTAGGCAACAATCGACGTTTGAGAATTGACTGTGATGCATACGTAACAACTTCGTAAAATCCTTATATCTCCGAAAATATTAACAATATTTAAATGGGTTTATATTGTGCTAAAACTAGATTAAATTATCTACAAAATGAGGTATTATATAATAAAATTGTGTTGGAATTAACTGAGATATGAGCAAAACATTTTTGTTTAATTTTTGTTATCTCTTCTCACTTGAAATTTATTCTGATCTAGATAACCACGTCGAAAATTGTCAAAGGTATCAAAAACCTTTCAACAAGTAATTAAATAAGCTTTAAAATGCGATATAATACATTAAGATACCCGCAAAACTAAGAAAGTTGCGAAACAATTTTATTCAGAAACGAAAACAAAATGGGACGTACAAAAGAATTTCGGTGAACATTTGCCGGAAACCCGGGCGAAATCACGGCAAAACGATATCTCACACCAACCGCGACGTCTTCATTTTCACCTTCCCCGAATAGATATTCTTGCTTTTCGCAGTCGAAGCCACATTCTTCTCCCTCCATTCAGCCTCCAACCTCACCCAAACACCTCCTAAAACAACAACAATAATAAATAAATATTATTATTAACAATATTATCATTAAGAATAATAATTAGCAATCCCTCACCTGTGGGGACGACGTGTCTAGGAAAGATCTTCCCGCCCAGAGACTTGTTAGGGTGGGTCGATTCCGTGGCGCCGCTCATGGTCTTGTTGTTCAACAGCCCCGTCATTCGCTTGAAGACGTTCTCCTCGTTGGCCCTCTGCATGTCTTGGTTGCTGCGCGCCGACAGGTTTTGCTGCCACAACTTCCTGTTCCGTTTCTTCTTATTCTGACGCTTCTTCACCTGAAACAAATAATCCAATACGAAAGTTACAAGAATGGCGATTACGAAGTGTCAGGAAGAGACTTTTTATTGAGAAGCGTCGTCGAAGTGTCGCTGAAGTGTTGACATTAGTGCCGTCCAACACCTTCGTTTCACCTTCTAGTGATCTCCTTACCTTTTTAGTTTTTTTCTCGGAGGTGCTGGATGACTCGTTGCTGCGCAGCGAGGAGGACGTTCGACTGCTTTCGCTCTCCTCCGTCTCGGACCATTGCGGCGACTCTTCCTCGTCCTCATCGAAGTCGTCGAGGGCCTCGCCGGCGGTCGATGCAAATCTGGGCATGTCGAACGAGACGCCCAGCAGGCCCAGCTTGGGCCGAGCCGGCACGATCTCCAGCCCTTCCCACCACAGAACTTCCTTGCTGTCCAGACTGCCGTCTTCGACGTCGGTAGATTCTACGACGAAAAAACAGAGTGTGTAAGCTTTAGTAACTCTTAATAAATGAGAAGATTTTAAATGACTGTCAAAGTTTACCTCTTGCTACAAGTCGTGTGAGACGGTCGGGGAAGACGAGACGGGGCGGCTCTTCGGCTATAAGAGATCTGTAATTATCCAAGAGTCCGGCCACAGAGGCGTCTCGGATGTCCTTGGTGCAGATGGTGTGCTCGCGACAGTGGCAGCCGGATCTGTCCTCCAGGAGCTGGAAGCGATAAGTGCGTTCCCCGCAGCAAGGATACCTAGAATTTGATAATAGTTATGTAGATATTCATATACAAGTCTACAGTCTGCTTGCGTTTCCTGAGATCTCTATATCAAGAATTGAAATATTCTCGAAATTTTTGAAATCAACTTCATGGTAGTATATTCAACTTACCGACCGATGGGTAGTGGTGGTTTCTGCGCGTCCATGGTGAAGAACTGCGGATGATCGGGATGGAAGCGACAC
Source organism: Phosphuga atrata (assembly GCA_944588485.1). Classification (NCBI taxonomy): domain Eukaryota; kingdom Metazoa; phylum Arthropoda; class Insecta; order Coleoptera; family Silphidae; genus Phosphuga; species Phosphuga atrata. The sequence goes on along the minus strand of OX155904.1, from coordinate 6,982,090 downwards.
CAGCCTTCATGGCGCGCCGGGAAGAACCGTTTGCAGGATAAACAGTAGAGGAAATGGGCGCAGCCCCACAGCCTCCAGTAAACCTTGCGCCAGCTCTTCAGGCTCTTGTGCAGGCCCACGATGAACTCGTTGAGGTTCCACGCGGGATCCCTCACGTGCCGACTCTTGACCGACCCGTCGTAGTCCAGAAACATGGAGGAGGGAACGCACGGGATTTCCGAGGAATACGGCGGCGAAACCAGCTGCTGGCAATGTTTGCACCGGAAAATTCTGGCTAAGGAGTTGTAGTGACCTCTCACCGCTTCCGGTTCGATTTCGCAGAGGGATTGGATCAGTTTGCAGAAGAGCCGCGATTGGATCTTATCCTTCCTGTCCCTGATATTCTCAACTTCCACGTTGGTATACATAGCTCCTAATCGAGTCAAGACCGAATCGTTCAAACACGACAGACTGGCCGACGTCTTCAAGATCTCGTTCATGTTTCTGTGGCAGTAGAAGAGGCATTCTTGGAGCAGAGGCTCCATTTGGAGGAAGGAGGCGGAGACGAGGATGGGGACGGCGGACGGCGGCTCAAGCGTGGGGTGGTCGGGTTCGAGCGTCTGGTTGCGCTTTACCCAGCGCATCAGCCACTCGAAGATGTTGATGTCGCAGTGCACGGAGATGTCCATGTCGTCGAGCTTCTGGTCGCGCGTCACGTCGGCGAAATAACCCATCTGCTCCACGAGGACCTTTTGGTTGCAGATGAAGTCCTTCTTCAGACCCTTCAGTTCGTCGAAGACGTGGATTTCTACCTCAGAACTGAAAAATATATATGAAAACGACGGAGAAGATGAAACCAACTTAGATTACCAGACTTCAGGAAATAGAACGGAGGTAGTAGATATCAAGGGAAAGAAAGATACTTACAGAATGGAAGCCAGTGGAAAGCAGAGTAAGAGAGTAAGGAGTAGAGAGTAAGGCCCAGAAAGGGTTGGATAGATGGAGTGAGGAAAGATTTCAAAACACTCGGAGTGCGAAAATGATGGGATGGAAAGCAGATCTACAGATACTGCCAAGTTGCGCCAAAAGAACTTTAACTTCAAAAATTTGGATATAAAAATTGAGTCTTCTCTCACCTGGTTTTTGTGATTTTGTTGGAAATGGAAGCGTGACTGGATTTCCTGCGTCCAGCCGCCGGAATGTCGTTGCAGGAATTCGAAATACCCGTCTTCTCTGGAACAAAACGAAAATCACGAACGCAACAACAAAGCGTGTTCTAATCAGAGACTAAGACTAAATGAGTTAAAATAATTACCTTTACTTTTCCTGTTGGGCGGTGGTGCGCTCGTGTTGCTCGTGGTGGGGACGATGTGCGGCAGGACCGAGTCCAGCAGACCCTCGTTCAAGATCTCGTTCAGCTTCGCCTGCAGATTCTCCTCGGATTTCTTGCTGGAAATATCTGGAAAACAAAATAGAAATCAAGAAGATACAAGAGGCCAAATAACTCACCACTTTCGTCATCTAGAGACATTCCTGGGCTTCCTTCCATCCCGCAGCTGACCAACGAGCTGTTCTTGAGCTTGAGCCAGTCGACGATGTCCGTCATGCCTTCCTGCAGGAGGACGCCTTCGAGGTTATCGTTGACCTGGTAGGCGGTCTTGAGGAAGTGGAGGAATTGGTCCATGGTGATCTCCGAGTTGTCTTTGGAGGATGAAGGTTTGCAATTCTGGTCGGAGGTTTCCAATCCGTCGGTCTTTATGTTGATGGTGATGGGGGTTTTGCAAGTGGCGTTGTCTCCGAGTTCCATGGCGAATAATTTTGCAGCGAATTTTCTATTATTTTTGCAAGGGATTGTGTTTGTGAGGGATTATTTTTGCAAGGGATTGTTCCTGCGGTGGAAGGAACGCGGGGGCTTGTATTGATCAAACGGGTGAATTTGTTTGTGGATCGATTTTAGTTTTGGATGGGGGTTGAGGTTTGTCGAAAGTTTCAACAGGTTTTATTTTGACGGGAAAGTCAGTTGCAATTTTTTGACAGTTTTGCAAAAATATTATCGTTGAATGTAAAGGTTTGGTGAGATTTACAGACTTGCCAAATTCATATTTTTTTTGCCAAAATTAATATTTTGCAAAAATATTTGTAAATAATCAAGTTTGGAAATTTTCGTTAAGATTTTTTTAGTTCGCAAAAATTTTTGAGTCGGTTGCAATTTATTGAAAGTTTTGCAAAAATATTATCGTTGAATGTAAAGGTTTGGTGAGATTTACAGACTTGCCAAATTTATATATTTTTTTGCCAAAATTTATAAAATTTGCATTTTTTTGTTTACAAAATTTACAAAACTTATTTGCAAAATTTGCAAAAATATTGTAAAGGTAGACTTCCGAGCAAAGCGGCTCTTGCGTCACTAACGCAGCGTCAAAGCCGCCGCGACATCGCGATAGTACTATGTAAATGTATGAAACGCCATTCGAGCGCAGCGACATTGACGCTCAGCATCATGACTGAGCTCAGCATTAGTGCGTCAGTGTCGCTGCGCTCGAACGGCGCCTCATACGTTTCCCTTATGCTTAATACTATCCCTATGTCACCGCGTCAGTATCGCTGCGTTAGTGACGCCAGAGCCGCGTTGCTCGGAAGCCTACCTTTAATAATAAAGTTAAGAAATTCTGTTAAGTTTCTGTTAGATTGCAAAAAAATTGCAGACTTTTCTGTGTAAAAATTGTAAATTCAAAATTGTTAAAATCTGCAATTCAAAAAAACAAAGCAAAAATATTTTTCATAACAAAATTGCGAAAATTTGCAATAATTAGTTAAAAAAAACGAAACAACAATAAATTTAATTTTCTCTTTATACAGTAGAAACACACAAAAAACATACATTAATTCGCAAAAAATTAAATTGCAAATTTGCTAAACTAAACAAAAAAACACATTCACACTATTTACATAACTTAAGGCTAAATTTGCAAAGGCAAAAAAACAAAATTACCTGAAAAAAAAATGACAGAGTTGGCAGAAATATTGGTACATCAAGATTTCTGACAATTTCAATTGTCAAAGATTTTGGTAGAAGTGTCCAAAATTTGGATCTAATTGTCAAAAAATTAAGTAAAATTGTCAAACATTTGGATGTATTGTCAAAATATCGGATGTAATTGTCAAACATATTGTTGAAATTTTTGACAATTAAATCTGAAACTATCAATAATTTTGATAGAAGTGTCAAGCATGTCAACACTGTCAACATTTGTGGTAGAACTATTAATAATTTTTTAAAATATTTTGATAGAACTGTCAAGTTCGGATAGAACTGTCAACATTTGTGGTAGAACTATTAATACTTTTTTCAAATTTTTGATAGAACTGTCAATATATATTTAAGATTTGTGATAGAACTGTCAACGTCTGTGATAAAACCATTAATAATTTCGCAAGAAATTTGAGAAAATTCTAAACAAATGAAGAAAATTTGAACGAACTGTCAATATATACATAGATAGATTTGTGATAGGCCTGTCAACATTTGTCGCAAAACTATCAATAATTATGCAAAAAAATTAATAAAATTGCAAACAAATGAGAAGATAGATCAAATTCGCCAATTCTTATATTATACCGTTGATAGAGCTGTCAATTACCTTTGATGAAACTGAAAACACCTGTGATAGAACTGTCAATAATTTTGATAAAACTGACAAGATTTGCGATAGAGCTGTCATTTGTGGTAGAACTATCAATAATTTCACAAGAAATTTGATAAAATTGCAAGCAAATGGAGAAATTTTCAGAGAACTGTCAATATATACATTGATAGATTTGTGGTAGAACTGTCAACATTTGTGGTAAAATTATCAATAATTTTGATATAGGTGTCAATAACCTTTGATAAAACGGAGAAAATCTGTGATAGAACTATCAATCATTTTGATAGAACTGTCAAGATATGTGATAGAGCTGTCATTTATGGTAGAACAATCAATAATTTCGCAAGAAATTTGGTAAAATTGCAGACAAGTGAGAAGATTTACCAAACTCGCCAATTATTGTACTATACCGTTGAAAGAGCTGTCCATAACTTTTGTTAGAACTCAGAAAACTTGTGATTACTGTCAATAATTTTGAAAGAACTGTCAAGATATGTGACAGAGCTGTCAGTTGTGGTAGAACTATCAATAATTTCGCAAGAAATTTGATAAAATTGCAAACAAATGAAGAAATTTTTAGCGAACTGTCAATATATATACATAGATAGATTTGTGATAGAACTGTCAACATGTCTGGTAAAACTATCAATAATTTTGCAAGAAATTTAATAAAATTGCAAACAAGTGAGAAGATTTAACAAATTCGCCAATTATTATGATATACCGTTCATAGAACTGTCAATAACTTTTGTTAAAACTCAGAAAACTTGTGATAGAACTGTCAATAATTTTGAAAGAACTGTCAAGATTTGTGATAGAGTTGTCATTTATGGTAGAACAAACAATAATTTCACAAGAAATTTGATAAAATTACAAACAAATGGAGAAATTTTGAGCGAACTGTCAATATATACATATATAGATTTGTGATAGAAATGTCAGCGTTTGTGGTAAAACTATCAATAATTTTGTAGCTGTCAATAGCTGTCAATATAGCAGCTATTGCTATATATAGCTGTCAATAACCTTTGATAAAACTGAGAAAATCTGCGATAGAACTGTCAAAAAATTTGATAGAACTGTCAAGATATGTGATCGAGCTGTCCTTTGTGGTAGAACAAACAATAATTTCGCAAGAAATTTGATAAAATAGCAAACAAATGTAGAAATTTTGAGCGAACTTCCAATATATACATAGATAGATTTGTGATAGAACTGTGGTAATTTGTGGTAAAACTATCAATAATTTTGCAAGAAATTTAATAAAATTGCAAACAAGTGAGAAGATTTATTAAATTCGCCAATTATTATAACATATCGTTGATAGAGCTGTCAAAAACTTTTGTTAAAACTCAGAAAACTTGTGATAGAACTGTTAATAATTATGAAAGAACTGTCAAGATTTGTGATAGAGCTGTCAGTTGTGGTAGAACTATCAATAATTTCGCAAGAAATTTGATAAAATTGCAAACAAATGGAGAAATTTTTAGCGAACTGTCAATATATATACATAGATAGATTTGTGATAGAACTGTCAACATGTCTGGTAAAACTATCAATAATTTTGCAAGAAATTTAATAAAATTGCAAACAAGTGAGAAGATTTAACAAATTCGCCAATTATTATGATATACCGTTCATAGAACTGTCAATAACTTTTGTTAAAACTCAGAAAACTTGTGATAGAACTGTCAATAATTATGAAAGAACTGTCAAGATTTGTGATAGAGCTGTCATTTCAAATAGAACTATCAATAATTTCGCAAGAAATTTGATAAAATTGCAAGGAAATGGAGAAATTTTTAGAGAACTGTCACTATATACATCGATAGATTGGTGCTAGAACTGTCAACATTTGTGGTAAAATTATCAATAATTTTGATATAGCTGTCAATAAACTTTGATAAAACTAAGAAAATCTGTTAGAGAACTACCAATAATTTTGATAGAACTGTCAATATAAGTGATAGAGCTGTCATTTATGGTAGAACAATCAATAATTTCGCAAGAAATTTGGTAAAATTGCAAACAAGTGAGAAGATTTACCAAATTCGCCAATTATTGTAATATACCGTTGAAAGAGCTGTCCATAACTTTTGTTAAAACTCAGAAAATTTGTGATAGAACTGTCAATAATTTTGAAAGAACTGTCAAGATTTGTGACAGAGCTGTCAGTTGTGGTAGAAATATCAATAATTTCGCTAGAAATTTGACAAAATTGAAAACCAATGCATCAATTTTTGAAAGTACTGTCAATATATACATAGATAGATTTGTGATAGAACTGCCAATATTTGTGGTAAAACTATCAATAATTTTGTAAGAAATTGAATAAAATTGCAAACAAGTGATAAGATTTAACAAATTCGCCAATTATTATAATATACCGTTGATAGAACTGTCAATAACTTTTGTTAAAACTCAGAAAACTTGTGATAGAACTGTCAATAATTTTGAAAGAACTGTCAAGATTTGTGATAGAGCTGTCAGTTATGGTAGAAATATCATTAATTTCGCAAGAAATTTGATAAAATTGCAAACAAATGGAGAAATTTTGAGCGAACTGTAAATATATACATAGATAGATTTGTGATAGAACTGTCAACATGTGTGGTAAAACTATCAATAATTTTGCAAGAAATTTAATAAAATTACAAACAAATTAGAAGATTTTTTCAAATGCCCCAATTATTGTCATACCTTTGAGAGATCTGTACAATAACTTTTGATAAAGCTGAGAGAACATGCGATAGAACAGTCAATAATGTTGATAGAACTGTCAAGATTTGCGATAAATCTGTCATTTCTGGTACAACTATCAATAATTTCGCAAGAAATTTGATAAAATTGCAAACAAATGGAGAAATTTTGAGCGAACTGTTAATATATACATAGATAGATTTGTGATAGAACTGTCAATAAGTATGGTACAACTGTCAAAATCTGTGATAGGACTGTAAAAATTTGTTAAAAAACTGTACAAAATCTTTGAAAGAACTGTCACAATCTGTGATGGAGCTATCAATAATTTTGATAGAACTGTCAAAATCTGTGATAGAACTGTAAAAATTTATTAAAAAACTGTCAAAATCAATGACAGAACTATCACAATCTGTGATGGAATTGTCAATAATTATTATAAAACTGTCAATATTAGTAATAGAACTGTCAAAAAAGGTGATAGAACTGTAAAAATTTGTTAAAAAACTGTCAAAATCTTTGAAAGAACAACCTGTGATGGAGCTATCAATAATTATGATAGAATTGTCAAAATCTGTGATAGAACTGTAAAAATTTGTTAAAAAACTGTCAAAATCAATGACTGAACTGTCACAAACTGTGATGGAACTGTCAATAATTATTACAGAACTGTCAATATCGATGATAGAATTGTCAAAAACGGTGATAGAACTGTAAAAATGTGTTAAAAAACTGTCAAAATCTATGACAGAACTATAAAACTGTCAAAATATGTGATAGAACTGTAAAAATTTGTTAAAAAAGTGTTCAAATCTATAAAAAAACTGTTATATTTTGTGATGGAACTGTCAATAATTATTATAGAACTGTCAATAATATTGATAGAACTGTCAAAAACGGTGTAGAACTGTCAACATGTGTGGTAAAACTATCAACAATTTTGCAAGAAATGTAAAAAAATTGCAAACAAAGTAAGACATTTTATAGAACTGACAATATAAATATACATAGATTTGTGATAGAACTGTCAACATGTGTGGTAAAACAATCAATAATTTCGCAACAAATTTAAAAAAATTGCAAACAAAGTAAGACATTTTGATAGAACTTACAATATAAATATACATAGATTTGTGATAGAACTGTCAATAATTATGGTACAACTGTCAAAATCTGTCATAGAACTGTAAAAATTTGTTAAAAAAATGTCAAAATCTATGACAGAAATGTCACAATCTGTGATGGAACTGTCAATAATTATTATAGAACTGTCAATATTAATGATAGAAACGTCAAAGAAGGTGATAGAACTGTCCAAATTTGTTAAAAAACTTTCAAAATCCATGACAGAATTGTCACAATCTGTGATAGAGCTATCAATAATTATGATAGAACTGTCAAAATCTGTGACAGAACTGTACAAAACTGGACAAAACTGTCACAATTTGTGATGAAACTGTCAATAATTATTATAGAACTATCAATAATAATGATAGAACTGTCAAAAACGGTGATAGAACTGTAAAAATTTGTTAAAAAAAAATCAAAATTCATGACAGAACTGTCACAATCTGTGATGGAGCTATCAATAACTATGATAGAACTGTCAAAATCTGTGATAGAACTGTAAAAATTTGTTAAAAAACTGTCAAAATCAAAGACAGAACTGTCACAATCTGTGATGGAACTGTCAATAATTATTATACAATTGTCAATAATAATGATAGAACTGTCACAAACGGTGATAGAACTGTAAAAAATTGTTAAAAAAGCCTCAAAATGTATGACAAAACTGTCACAATTTGTGATGGAACTGTCAATAATTATAATAGAACTGTCAATAACAATGATATAACTGTCAAAAACGGTGATAGAACTGTAAAAATTTGTTAAAAAACTGTCAAAATCTTTGAAAGAACTGTCACAATCTGTGATGGAGCTATCAATAATTATGATAGAACTGTCAAATCTGTGATAGAACTGTAAAAAATTGTTAAAAAAACTGTCAAAATCAATGACAGAACTGTCACAATCTGTGATGGAACTGTCAATAATTATTATACAACTGTCAATAATAATGATAGAACTGTCACAAACGGTGATAGAACTGTAAAAAATTGTTAAAAAAGCCTCAAAATGTATGACAAAACTGTCACAATTTGTGATGGAACTGTCAATAATTATAATAGAACTGTCAATAACAATGATATAACTGTCAAAAACGGTGATAGAACTGTAAAAATTTGTTAAAAAACTGTCAAAATCTTTGAAAGAACTGTCACAATCTGTGATGGAGCTATCAATAATTATGATAGAACTGTCAAATCTGTGATAGAACTGTAAAAAATTGTTAAAAAAACTGTCAAAATCAATGACAGAACTGTCACAATCTGTGATGGAACTGTCAATAATTATTATAGAACTGTCAATAACAATGATAGAACTGTCAAAAACAGTGATAGAACTGTAAAAAATGTTAAAAAAACTGTCAAAATCAATTACAGAATTGTCACAATCTGTGATGGAGCTGTCTATAATTATGATAGAACTATAATAACAAAAACAGTGATAGAACTGTGAAAATTTACTAAAAAAATTGCAAACAAATTAAGACATTTTGGTAGAACTGACAATATAAACATAGAAAGATTTGTGATAGAACTGTTACTAATTATGGTACTATCTAACTATCTAAAATCTGTGATAGAACTATAAAAATTTGTTAAAAAAACTGTAAAAATCTATTACAGAAATGTCACAATTGGTAATGGAACTGTCAATAATTATTATAGAACTGTCAATAATAATGATAGACCTGTCAAAACCGGTGATAGAACTGTAAAAATTTGTTAAAAAACTTTCAAAATAAATGACAAAACTGTCACAATTTCTGATGGGACTGTCAATTATTATTATAGAACTGTATATAATAACAATGATAGAACTGCCAAAAAACGGGGATAGAACTGTAAAAATTTGTTAAAAAAGTGTCAAAATCTATGACAAAACTGTAATAATTTGTGATGGAGCTGTGAATAATTATTACAGAACTGTCAAAAACGGTGATAGAACTGTGAAAATTTGTTAAAAAGCTGTTAAAATCAATGACAGAATTGCAACAATTTGTGATGGAACTGTCAATAATTATTATAGAACTGTCAATAATAATGATAGAACTGTCAAAAACGGTGACAGAACTGTAAAAATTTGTTAAAAAACTGTCAAAATCTATGACAGAAATGTCGCAATCTGTGATTGAACAGTCAATAATTATTATAGAACTGTCAATATTAATGATAGAACTCTCAAAAATGGTGATGGAACTGTAAAAATTTGTTCAAAAACTTTCAAAATTCATGACAGAGCTGTCTCAATCTGTGATGGAACTGTCAATAATTATGATATAATTGTCAAAATCTGTGATAGAACTGTAAAAATAATTATACAACTTTCAATAATAATGATAGAACTATCAAAAAGCGGCGAGAGAACTGTAAAAAATTGTTAAAAAACTGTCAAAATCCATGACAGAACTGTCATAATATGTGATGGAGCCATCAATAATTATGATAGAACTGTCAAAATCTGTGGTAGAACTGTAAAATGACAAAACTGTCACAATTTGTGATGGAACTGTCAATAATTATTATTGAACTGTCAATAGCAATGATAGATCTGTCAAAGATGGTGATAGAACTGTAAAAGTTTGTTAAAAAACTGTAAAAATCTTTGAAAGAACTGTCACAATCTGTGATGGAGCTATCAATAATTGTGATAGAACTGTCAAACGCTGTGATAGAACTGCAAAAATTTGTTAAAAAACTCAAAATAAATGACAAAACTGTCACAATTTGTGATGGAACTGTCAATAATTATAATAGAACTGTCAATAACAATGATAGAACTGTCAAAACCGGCGATAGAACTGTAAAAAATTGAAAGAAGTGTGTAAATTTTAAAAATTTCAGATAGAATCGTCGGAAATGTGACGATGTTTCGGAAATATAATAAAAAGTTAATTAAGTAATTAATTTGAAAAATCCCTGGAGTGGCAAATATTATTCTAAACAATGAAAAACAAACAACAAATCTTATGAAGATAATTGTTTTGTTTGTTCTGCTGAAATGCTAACAAAAAATTTAAAAAAATATTGTCAACAAAATTTAACAAAAATGTCAACAAATTTGGTAGAATTGGCACAAGTTTTGATAAGAGACCTTTATACCGTTAGTTAAGCGCATGCGCGTCCGCTATGTTATAAAGGCGGGAATTTGAAACTTTCGGGCACATTTTATTATTTTCACTGGCTATACGTCAAAAAATTTCGGGCACTTTTTTGTTTCCAACTATGAAAAATTCAACTATGAAAAGGTCTATAATAAACAATTTTGATGGAATTTCTGAGAAACTATCAATAATTTGGATAGAACTGTCAATAATTTTGATTATACTACTAATAATTTGTATACAATTGTCAAATTTTTGATGGAATTTTAGAAAATTCTTGATGGAATTGTCTAAAATTTTGATAAAATTAGCGAAAATTTGGTCTATAATAAACAATTTGAATGGAATTTCTGAGAAGCTACCAATAATTTCGGTAGAACTGTGAATAATTTGGATTACACTACCAATAATTTGTATACAATTGTCGAATTTTTGATGGAATTTTAGAAAATTTTTGGTGGAATTGTCTAAAATTTTCATAAAATTTGCGAAAATTTTGTCACTTTGATAGAATTGTTGATAAAATTGGCAAAAATTTGACGGAACAGTCCAAAATTTGTATTAACTTTTCTAAAATTTTGGTATAACTGTCCAAAATATTGTCAATAAATTTGACACAATTGTCAAAAAAAAAACACAAAAAATTTGGTTAGGAATGTCAAAAATTGTCCAAAAATTTTATAGAATTGTCAACAATTTATATAAAAATTGTTCAAAATTTGTAAAATATACGACATATTTCTCAACAAATGCAAATAGAATCAAAATTTTTGACAGAATAGTTACAATCTCTGACAAACCTGCCAAACTTTGACACTTAATATAGCCAATAATTTAGACTTACTAAACCCTCACAACTTGCTACTTTCCATTCCTATCCTAGGTATGTGCATCCCGTTGCCCAAATTTGGCAGCGCCGTCTCATCCACCGTCGTGCAAATATTATTATCATGCCCGAAATCTTTAGGATTCTCAACAGTTTTCGGCCCATCCATCAAGAACACCGTCAACAAAAACATGACGGAACTGATGCCATAAAATCCTGCGTAGAAGATGTAGAGACTCTCGCGATAGCCTATTGCTTTAGACACGGGTTCCACCAAGATTGGCAAGTTACCTCCGATGTTGTTCATGACAAAGAGGAAGACTCCCACGGTTGTCGAACGGACTTGAAGAGGAACAATTTCCACGAGGATCGCGAACAGGATTCCAAACCACATTTCAGCTGAAAATTTCGAAAAAAGACTAAGTGTTAAAACTGTCGAAAATTTGAAATTTGTTAAAACTGTCCAAAATGTTGAATGATTTAAAGTAACAAATATATATATATATATATATATATATATATATATATATATATATATATATATGACAAAACTGACTAATAGTGTCAAAACTGACAAATAGTGTCAAAACTGACAAATAGTGTCAAAACTGACCAATAGTGTCAGAACTGACTAATAGTGTCAAAACTGACTAATAGTGTCAAAACTGACTAGTAGTGTCAAAACTGACTAATAGTGTCAAAACTGTGTCAAAAATGATACATAATACCAACACTGATAAATAATATCAAAACTGACAAATAAAGTCAACATTGACAAATAATGTCAAAAATATAATATTAATGTCAAAAAAATAATAATGTCAAAAAATGATACAAAGCATACCGAAGAAATAGGAAAGTCCTAATGATATCATGGCATAAACGGGTGTGAAGTAGACACTGCCAAACGCCGTTGGGGTTGAGATGAGTTGACTGACGGCTAGTACAATGACACGCGATCTGACACCCATTTTCGCGACGAATTTATCTGACACGACTCCACCGGCAACCACCCCAATACTGCCGATGCCGATCGTCACCGCGAACAACCACCAGCCTAGATCGTAGTCGGGGAAGTACTGCCGGTAGTACAAATCGCAGTTGTACGCAAAACACATTCCACCTGTCAAATTAAAAAATAAATTTTTGATCAATTCTCTCAATTTTTAATTTCACAACCAAATTTTTACATTAAAAACTGTCATTTAAGTGTCTAAATATGTCACAAATGACATTATGCTTACCCAAATGACGTATGGAAGCTGCAAGACACTTTCTAAACCAATTGTTTACAAAATTTCTACGTTCACAAATTACTGTCATATTGACATTTAAGTGTCTAAATATGTCACAAATGACATAATGCTTAACCAAAGAACGCATGGAAGCTGCAAGACACTAAACCAATTGTTTATCAAATTTCAACGTTCACAAATAACTGACATATTGACATTTAAGTGTCTAAATATGTCACAAATGATAATATGCTTACCCAAATAACGCAAGAATGCTGCAAGACACTTTCTAAAGCAATTGTTAACCAAATTTTTACGTTCACAAATAACTATCATATTGACATTTAAGTGTCTAAATATGTCACAAATGATATAATGCTTAACCAAATAACGCATGGAAGCTGCAAGACACTTACTAAACCAATTATTTACCAAATTTAAATGTTCACAAATAACTGACATATTGACATTTAAGTGTCTAAATATGTCACAAATGACATTATGCTTACCCAAATGACACATGGAAGCTGCAAGACACTTTCTAAACCAATCGTTTTGCAAATTTCTACATTCACTAATAACTGTCACATTGACATTTAAGTGTCTAAATATGTCACAAATGACATAATGCTTACCGCAATGACGGATGGAAGCAGCAAGACACAACATGACTATCCTCGGCTCGAAAATGACTTTCCAAATCGACGCTTTCTTGCCATTTTGCGCCGCATCCTCGCCAATGGCTTGACGTTTGGGCTCACGAAGTGTCAAACCTGTCAATACCGCAATTACCAACGCTATGATACCAGATCCGTAATAAGTTATCCTCCATCCCTAAACAAAACGAAAATATCACCTGATGTCAAATTTTGACAGGCGTCATTTTTGACATTTCTTACCAAATCCCAGATGTTAAGGGCAGGGATGTATCTGCCGACAGGGAAGGCAATACCATAACCCCCATAGATTCCCCAATTGAATATTGACATTACCAACGCTCTTTTTTCCTCCGGGAAAATGTCAGATAGGATGCCAGTCGCCAAAGGGTTACAACCAGACTCCCTGCAAATGCATCAAAATGTTAAAAATATGACATTTTTTTCAATATGTCAATATGTCAATATTGACATTTTTTGTTAAGTGTCAATTTTTGATATGTGAATCAACGCTTGACATATTAATATCAAATTTAATGACTACGTTTAATTGTTAATATTTTGACAATTACTTCTAGTTGTCAAAATTAACATTTACCCAGCGGCCATGATCATCCTGAGTACGACCAAGTGCCAGTACTCCTTGACGGTTCCGCTTAGGATCATCGCGATGCCGAAGACGACGGTGCAGGCCGTTAGCATTTTGACGCGGTTGTACTTGTCGGCCAAGACGCCCATCACGACGCCGACGATGGTGAAGACGGCGATGAAGCTGGGACCGGCCAAGATTTGATAGTCCAATCCCAGACCGTTGTAATTCCACTCGCAGTAGCCCGTTCCGTTGATATTGTAAGACAGACATCTGCAAGAAGAATTTAAAAAATATGACAGTTGTGACAATTGGTTTGACAGCTGTGACATTTCGTTTGACAGTTGTGATAATTGGTTGTACAATTGATTTGACATCTGCAAGAAAAATGTCAAAAATATGACAGTTGTGACAATTACGTTGACAGCTGTTACATTTGGTTTGGCAGTTGTGATAATTGGCTGTACAATTGATTTGACAGTTGTGACATTTGGTTTGATAATTGTGAGAATTGACCTTTTTACGGTTAGTTAAGCGCATGCGCATCAGTCAAGTTTGAAAGGCGGGAATATGAAAGTTTCGGGCACATTTAGTTACACGTCAAAAAGTTCGGGCACTTTTTGATGTATAACATGGCAGAAACTGACACATGCGCACAAAAAACTACTACTACTACTTTTCAACTATGAAAAGGTCTATTGGTTTGGCAGTTGTGACAATTGATTCAAAATAATCAAAAAAGATTATAAAACTGAAAGGTTTTCCCAAAAATGTCACATTTTGACATATGTCAAAAAAATTGTGACAGTAATAAAACCAATGCCTAAGACATTTTCACCAAAACATTTGTCAAATTTTTATACACGATTTGCAAAATTCAGCAGCTGTCAAAATTCTGACAGTTTCAACAATTTACGTGTCACTGTTGTTGGCGGTGTCGCAAAGGATGGGCAGCGTGCTCAGAAGATGCTCAGTGGAGTTGAGTTGACAGGTGATGTCGCCGTAGTGCAAATCAATCGCAGTCCGTTTTGACGTTACCCCGATCAGGTAGTGTCCCAATTCGCCCAAAACATAGCCTATCGACACCACAAACAGCACGTAGGGCTGGTAAAGGAACGAGATCTTCTCCAAGAACGCTGGCGCCACCATCTAAAAAGCATAACAGTTGGCATAGTGTCAAAAAAAATTGTTTAAAGAAAAAATGTCATTTTTGACATTTTGCGTTTATCTCGGGAAATATTTTGTCTAGGAGGTTGCGGTTTTGAAATTTGGATTCAGGACGGAAAAATCAACGAACATGCTTCTGTTAATACAACAAAATGTCAATACATTTTATACAAATGCCTCGTCAATTGTTTGACAATTCCAAATCTTCAGAAATTCAGGCATATTGCGTTTTATGAATGTGGATTTTTGCGTGAATTAAGCTCGCGTCGGCTTTCAAGGCAAAAGACCGCGAACACGCCCGCGACAAATGACTTTCTCTGAAGAATGTGCGCGGCCTCCGTCAAGATCACGAGCACGCGTCATTGGCTGGAACGCAAAAAAAAAACGTAACGGAGACAACAGAACGAGCCCGAATCCGGATATAAAAGTATAGACTTAATGGCATATGTGGCAGTGTCAATTTGACATTTTATTTAGAAAATAATTACAACAATAAACGTGTTAATGGTAAAAATAACAAAACATTGTGGTTTATAAGTCAGTTGTGTCAAACTGATACTTCTAAATAGAGGTAATGACAGTTTTGACAGCGTCAATTTGACATTTTATTTAGAAAATAACTACAACAAACACGTTTTAATGATAAAAATAACAATGATTTGTGGTTTATAAGTCAGTGCTGTCAAACTAAAACTTCAAATTAGATATAATGACAATTGTAGTAGTGTCAATTTGACATTTTAAATAGGTAATAACTACAAAAAACGTTTTATTGGTAAAACTAACAACGATTTGTTGTTTAAAAATCAGTGTTGTCAAATTGACAATACTAATTGGTGGCAATGACAGTTGTGTCAGTGTCAATTTGATATTTTATTAAGAAAATGACGTTTTAATGCAAAATATATCGATTTGTATAAGTCGGTGCTGTCAAACTGTAACTTCTAATTAGAGGTAATCATAGTGTTGGCAGTGTCAATTTGACATTTTATTTTGAAAATAACTACAACAAAAAGTGTGTTAATGGTACAAATAACAACGAATTGTTGTTTATAAGTCAGTTGTGTCAAACTGTAACTTCTAATTAGAGGCAATGACAGTTTTGGCAGTGTCAATTTGACATTTTATTTAGAAAATAACTACAACAAACGTTTTAATGGTAAAAATAACAACGACTTGTGGTTTATAAATCAGTGCTATCAAACTGAAACTTCTAATTAGATATAATGACAATTGTAGCAGTGTCAATTTGACATTTTAAATAGCTAATAACTACAAAAAAACGTTTTAATGGTAAAACTAACAACGATTTCTTGTTTAAAAGTCAGTGTTGTCAAATTGACACTACTAATTAGTGGCAATGACAGTTGTGTCAGTGTCAATTTGCCATTTTATAAAAAAAAAATTACTAAAAAAAAAACGTTTAAATGGAAAATATATCAATTTGTCGTTTATATGTCTGTGCTGTCAAACTGAAACTTCCAATTAAATGTAATGTCAGTTGTAGCAGCGTCAATTTGACATTTTATTTAGAAAATAATTACAACAAAAAGCGTGTTAATGGTAAAAATAACAACGAATTGTGCTTTAAAAATCAGTTGTGTCAAACTGAAATTTCTAATTAGAGGTAATGACAGTTTTGGCAGTGTCAATTTGACATTTTATTTAGAAAATAACTACAACAACAACGTTTTAATGGAAAAAAAACAACGATTTGAGGTTTATAAGCCAGTGCTGTTAAACTGAAAATTCAAATTAGACGTAATGACAGTTGTGGCAGTGTCAATTTGATATTTTATTTAGCTAACAACTACAAAAAACGTTCTAATGGTAAAAATATCAACGATTTGTGGTTTAAAAGTCAGTGTTGTCAAACTGACACTCTCAATTAGTGGTAATGAGAGATGTATCAGTGTCAATTTGACATTTTATAAAGAAAGTGACTACAAAAAAAAAAAACGTTTTAATGGAACAAAATATCGATTTCTGGTTTATAAGTAGGTGCTGTCAAACTGAAACTTCAAATTAGATGTAATGACAATTTTAGCAGTGTCAATTTGACATTTTATTTAGAAAATAACTAGAACAAAAAACGTGTTAATGGTAAAAACAATAACGAATTGTGGTTTATAAGTCAGTTGTGTCAAACTGAAACTTCTAATTAGAGGTAATGACAGTTTTGACAGTGTCAATTTGACATTTTGTTTAGAAAATAACTACAACAAAAATGTTTTTATGGTAAAAATAATAACGATTTGTGGTTTATAAGTCAGTGCTTTCAAACTGAAACTTCAAATTAGATGTAATGACAGTTGCAGCAATGTCAATTTGACATTTTATATACAAAATAACTACAAAAAACGTTTTAGTGATAAAAATATCAATGATTTGTGGTTTAAAAGTTAGTGCTGTCAAACTGACACTCCTAATTAGTGGTAATGACAGTTGTGTCAGTGTCAATTTAGCATTTTATAAAGAAATTGACTACAAAAAATACGTTTTTATGGAGAAATATTGATTTGTCGCTTATAAGTGCGATCAAACTGAAACTTCAAATTAGATGTAATGACATTTGTAGCAGTGTCAATTTGACATTTTATTTAGAAAATAACTAGAACAAAAAACATCTTATTGGTTAAAAAAATAACGAATTTTGGTTTATAAGTCTTTTGTGTCAAACTGAAACTTCTAATTGGAGGTTATGACAGTTTTGGCAGTGTCAATTTGACATTTTATTTAGAAAATAACTACAACAAAGACGTTTTGATTGTAAAAATAACAACTAAGTTTTCTAAGCGAGTGCTGTCAAACTGAATCTTCAAATTAGATGTAATGACAGTTGCAGCAATGTCAATTTGACATTTTATATAGAAAATAAATACAAAAAACGCTTTAGTGGTAAAAATAATAACGATTTTTGGTTTAAAAGTCAGAGTTGTCAAAGTGACACTCCTAATTAGTGGTAATGAGAGTTGTGTCAGTGTCAATTTGACATTTTATAAAGAAAATGACTATAAGAAAAAATGTTTTTATGGAAAAAATATCGATTTGTGGTTTAAGTCGGTGCTGTCAAACTGAAACTTCAAATTAGCTTTTATGAAAGTTCTAGCAGTGTAAATTTGAGATTTTATTTAGCTAACAACTACAAAAAACGGTTTAATGGTAAAAATAACAACGATTGGTGGTTTAAAAGTCAGTGCTGTCAAATTGACACTCCTAATTAGTAGTAATGAGAGTTGTGTCATTGCCAATTTGACATTTCATAAAGTAAATGACTACAACCAAAAAACGTTTTAATGGAAAAAATATCGATTTGTGGTTTATAAGTCGGTGCTGTCAAACTGAAACTTCAAATTAGATGTAATGACAGTTGCAGCAGTGCCAATTTGACATTTTATATAGAAAATAACTACACAAAACGTTTTAAAGGTAAAAATAACAACGATTTGAGGTTTATAAGCCAGTGCTGTCAAACTGAATCTTCCAATTAGATGTAATGACAGTTGTAGCAGTGTCAACTTGACATTCTATATAGAAAATAACTACAAAAAACGTTTTAGTGGTAAAAATTAAAACGATTTGTGCTTTATAAGTCAGTGCTGTCAAATTGACACTCCTAATTTCCTGGTATTGAGAGTTGTGTCACTGTCAATATGACATTTTATAAAGAAAATGACTAAAAAAAAAACGTTTTAATGGAAAAAATATAGATTTTTGGGTTATAAGTCGGTGCTGTCAAACTAAAACTTGAAATTAGATGTAATTTCTGTTGTAGCCGTGTCAATTTGACATTTTATTTAGGTAACAACTACAAATAACGGTTTAATGGTAAAAATATCAACGATTTGTGGTTTAAAAGGCAGTGTTGTCAAACTGAGACTCCTAATTAGTGGTAATGAGAGTTGTGTCATTGTCAATTGGACATTTTATAAAGAAAATGACTACAAAAAAAACCTTTTAATGGAAAAATATCCATTTGTGGTTTACTGTTTGTCATACTGAAACTTCATATTAGATGTAATGACAATTGTGGCAGTGTCAATTTGACATTTTATATAGAAAATGAATAAGAAAAACGTTTTAATGAAAAAAATATCGTTTTTCAGTTTATAAGTCAGCGTTGTCAAACTGACATTTGTAATGACAAACTGAGAAACTTCTGTCATTACCGTCATTTTTTTCGAAAATATCTGATGTTAACATTTGTAATTCTTTGCGGAAAACTCGTGAGGATGACATTTCGATTTGTAATTTTTCTTATGTGATTATTGGCAATTACGAGGAAAATTGGATAATTGACCGACAGACATTGAGAAAATCTGTGTCAATGTAAAAAAAAAAATCAATTGTCTAGTCTTATCTGCCTAGCCTTGTCTGTCTAGTCTTGTCTGTCTAGTCTTGTCTGTCTAGTCTTGTCTGTCAAGTCTTGTCTGTCTAGTCTTGTCTGTCTAGTCTTGTCTGTCTACTCTTGTCTGACTAGTCTTCTCTGTCTAGTTTTGTCTATCTAGTCTTGTCTGTCTAGTCTTGTCTGTATAGTCTTGTCTTTTTAGTCTTGTTTGTCTAGTCTTGTCTGTCTAACCTCTGTCTAGTCTTGTCTGTCTATCTGTTTAATGAACTCTCTATCCAAAAAAATCGACTTTTTATATGAGAAAATGTCAAATTTGATAGTAAAAATATTGAGAGGAATGTGTCAAAACGGCTTTGGAAACTAATTTTGTTTGTTTTAAGTCTGACGGATGAGCGGTTTTTGTTTAATTAAGATAATGCCATTTTTGACATTTTCTGTGTATCTTAGGAAGTACTAGTCGTTGGAAGTTACGGTTTTCAGATTTGGGTTCAGTTTGCAAAAATCTACTCAGTAAAAGAAAGGACATGAACAGAAGTTGACAGAATTTTTGAAGATTTCTTGTTTGAAAATTTTTGAAATTTCAAATCTCTGCCGTTCAAAAACTAGGAGTCGCAGTGAGATGCGATTTTCAGTTTTGGATTCAGCAGGAGAAACTATTAAAAGTTTGTTTTACCTTATTGGACTAAATTTGTTCCTGTCGATTACGACGAAAAACTAATCCAAAATGTTCGCACTAGTTCACACGTTCAACTGAAATTGGCGCACGCACACGTCCTGGCCGTTCTCGGGCCCGGCTGAAACTGCTCGGACTTCTGGCCGTCCGGCTGTGATATAGTCTTGAGCCTAAGATCGAATGGGAAAAACTAGCAAACCGACACTAACACCCTCAAGGACGAAACCGTCGCCACGAATCATTTCATTCCTACATGTTATTGTTATTATTCCACCGGACTGAATTACCATCAAGGCGAAGACAATACCTACACACTGAAATCAAAAATTCCCCAAACACTATGACTAAGTGCCATTAGTAGTGAAAGTTGTTGAAATTAAGAAAATCTTAAAAAAAATGACAATTATCAAGTCTATATCAAAATTAAAACTGTCATGTGAATATGACAGTTCAAATTTTGAGAAAACTTTCAATAACTGTCAAAATTGGATAACTAAATGTAGTAAATTTAAAAGACTGTGCATATGACATACAGTCATATGGATAGGTCAGTTCAAATTTTGACAAATCTTTCAATAACCGTCAAAATTGGATAACTAAATGTAGCCAATTTATATGAGTGTGTATATGACATACAGTCATGTGCATATGACAGTTCAAATTTTGATAAAACTTTCAATAACTGTCAAAATTGGATAACTAAATGTAGCAAATTTAAATGAATGTGCAAATGACATACAGTCATATGCATATGATAGTTCAAATTTTGACAAAACTTTCAAAAACTGTCAAAATTCGATAACTGAATGTAGCAAATTTAAATGACTGTGCATATGACATACAGTCATATGCATATGACAGTTCAAATTTTGACAAATCTTTCAATAACTGTCGAAATCGGTTAACTAAATGTAGCAAATTTAAAAAATAAATTCAGCACATTTTTCTAAATTCATAAAAAAATCAAAATTTGTTAAGTTTGTTATTATGACATAATATTTGACGTTCAACCAGATTAACTTAACTTGTTGTTGGTGAAGATCGTTTAAGAGTTTTGTCAAACGAATTTCACCAACAACAAGTTAAGTTAATTGATTTTTATCAAAATAACAATCTTGACAACTGTCAAATTTTGTTGTCATGGATTTAAACTAATTGAGGTTACTTTATGTTTAGTCTTGTCTCAGACTCGGTAGATTTGTTAGCATTTGCAAGTCATTTGCGAATCTTGTTGCAAATTACGACGTTGAGTCGTCGCGTGTGACACCCGAGGGACGTCTTCACGCGTGTATCGAGGTCGTCGCGACGCATCCTTGGCTAAATATTAAGGATAACTAGTTTTGTGTGTCTCGTCTTAGCTGTTTACTTTTATTTGAAAAGACTTGTCTGTCTGTCTAGTCTTGTCTATTTATTCATATTTTTGAAATTTGACAATTTGTCAGTTGTGACCAGATTGTCACCCTCAATAGAACGTCTTGAATTATTGAAATTTGACAGTTTATAGTACAATGTGACAATGGCAATTCGGTTCTTACCCATTGAAGTGTTCGTTTTGTGTCAATTCTGACAACAATTGAGTCTGTTTCACTATTTGCCAACTTAAATTTCAGTCTTGAAATATGTCATTTCTTCGTTAGTTTTGGAGAAACAATTATAATGACGTTATGATACATACGATATAAATTTGACATTTGTCAATTTTGACAGTGTTTATTCTTTGAGAGATTTTCGATGGATTTTTAATATTAAAGTAAATTTCCCCTGCAGTTGGAAACTAACCGATTTATTTGCGTACGTTTAATTACGTGATTATCGTGATTGGGGAGACGTTAATGAGCGCCTCGGGCCGCAGGAAGGAATGAAAACGGAAAACGTGAAATCGATTTGTGTCTGACAATGCAAAAAAAATACAAAATATTTGCTGATTTTTCTGCGAATTCTATTTCCAATTACAAAAACCATTAAATAACAAATGTAATGAACCAAATCCGTTTCCATTCAAAAACTCATGTCAAAATCAATGTCAAAATTATAAACATCTAACCCTAAACAACACATGGGTTTTCAAGTGAGTGGTTTACAAATTGTTGTTCATGGAATCAAAGCTGTGCTAATGAGAGATAAATCTCGAAACGCGTCCACAGATGGCTTCAGAAGATCCACTTAAGGTATCAGAAAGACATGATCTTAAAAACAATGTTATATTTATGGTTTTTGTTGAGTGCCACGAAGGTGGACTGAAAGCTGTAAAATAACTTACAAATTTCATCTGAGATTTGTTTTTGTAGTCCTAAAAAGACTCAATAATTGTTATAGAGCTCCGGAAAGGCTGAATATATTTATATATTCAGGCTGTGTTCCGTTTGTTTTAAGTTTGCATTCAAAAAGGGTTTTTCGATTAAAAAAATATTGACTTTTATAAACTTCAAAATCACAGCCTTGTCTGTCTAGTCAAAAACAAGTTTGTTTGTTTAAACAAACGTCAAGTTTTGACGCTATGTAAATCAGTTAGTCAAGCACCATATTTTTTAATGTCATTCAAACGTCAATCACGCGTCAACGCATCAAAATGCGTTGCCAATTTAGACAATAACAACATTTTCTACGTCGAAAATTTGACACCGACTTGTTGACAACACATGACATATTAAAATAAATCGTTATAATAATAATTTGTCAAATACATGTGTGCATAGATGGAAACTTAGTTCCAAAGTATATGTTAAATGTGTCACTTGTCAGACCTTTTCATAGTTTTTTTTGTGTGCATGTGTCAATTTCCATGTTATACGTCAAAAAGTACCCGAACTTTTTGACGTATAACCAATGAAAATAACAAAATGTGCCCGAAACTCTCAAATTCCCGCCTTTTAAACATTGCGGACGCGCATGCGCTTAACTAAAAAGGTCTATTGTGTCAATATTTTGATCCATCTGACAAATTTGCAAATTATGAATAAACATCCGATTAAGAAAAACTGCGCGATTTGTCATTAGGAAATAACTGAAATACTAATGGGAAATATGTAACTGGTGCAAATCCAGTTCTAAACGCTTTAATCGCGACAAAAAATAGCGGAATAAAACCAAGGCGATCGAGTTTTCCACGCGAGATTATTCCCATTTTTTATTGTTAATACAGATTTTATTTCCTTTTTGTTTTGAACTGACGCACCAGTCAATGTGACAACACGAATTTCTCATTGTGACAAAACGCAGTTGTCAATATGACAAGTGGTTTAAAATGAAAAAACGTGGAGAAAATGTCAAATTTGATAGGAAAAATATTGAGAGAAATGTGTCAAAATGGCTTTGGAAACTAATTTTGTTTGTTTTAAGTTTGACGGATGAGCGGTTTGGCTTTTATTAGGATAATGTCATTTTTGACATTTTCTGCGTATCTTAGGAAGTACTAGTCGTAGGAAGTTACGGTTTTCAGATTTGGATTCAGTTTACAAAAATCTACTCAGTAAAAGAAAGAACATGAACAGAAGTTGACAGAGTTTTGAAATATTTCTTGTTTGAAAATTTTGGAAATTTGAAATCTCTGCCGTTCAAAAACTAGCAGTCGCAATGAGATGCGATTTTCAGTTCTGGATTCAGCAGGAGATTCAGAATACGAAACTATTAAAAGTTTGTTTTACCTTATCGGACTAGATTTGTTCCTGTCGATTACGACGAAAAACTAATCCAAAATGTTCGCACTAGTTCACACGTTCAACTGAAATTGACGCACGCACATTTTACATATTAATCAATCTGGAAAGTTTTCTAACATATGTTACGTCTGTTGATATGATAAGTGACATAACATATTTAACAATATAACATGATTTGACATGTGACAATGTGATATGACACAATGTTACAAATTTATCAATACCTTGCTCTAATCCTTGCTCTATTTGTAAATATAATAGGGTCATGATATATTTGTGATATAAGTGGAGTAGGTCTGTTGCTAAGTAAACTATGCAACGCTAGCCTAATGGCATGGACCCCAGTAAGTGATAGAATAATAACAACCAAATTCTACACCAAATACAAAAGAATAGTATTTTGTGCAACTAGTGCGGTAAGTTGTCAATTGTCCACGAGAGTGACACTGTGACAAGTTAGATGATATATAAGTCACTGTGATAAGTTAGATGATATATAAGTCACTGTGACAAGTTAAATGATATATAAGTCACTGTGACAAGTTAGATGATATATAAGTCACTGTGAGAAGCTAGGTGATATATAAGTCACTGTTACAAGTTAGATGATATATAAGTCACTGTGAGAAACTAGATGATATATAAGTCACTGAGATAAGTTAGATGATATATAAGTCACTGTGACAAGTTATATGATATATAAGTCACTGTGACAAGTTAGATGATATATAAGTCACTGTGACAAGTTAGATGATATATAAGTCACTGTGACAAGTGAGATGATATATAAGTCCCTGTGACAAGTTAGATGATATATAAGTCACTGTGACAAGTTAGATGATATATAAGTCACTGTGACAAGTTAGATGATATGTAATTCACTGTGACAAATTAGATGATATATAAGTCACTGTGACTAGTTACATTCTATATAAGTCACTGTGACAACTTAGATGATATATAAGTCACTGTGACAAGTTAGATTATATATAAGTCACTGTGACAAGTTATATGATATATAATTCACTGTGACAAGTTAGATGATATATAAGTCACTGTGAGAAGCTAGGTGATATATAAGTCACTGTTACAAGTTAGATGATATATAAGTCACTGTGAGAAGCTAGATGATATATAAGTCACTGAGATAAGTTAGATGATATATAAGTCACTGTGACAAGTTATATGATATATAAGTCACTGTGACAAGTTAGATGATATATAAGTCACTGTGACAAGTTAGATGATATATAAGTCACTGTGACAAGTGAGATGATATATAAGTCCCTGTGACAAGTTAGATGATATATAAGTCACTGTGACAAGTTAGATGATATATAAGTCACTGTGACAAGTTAGATGATATATAAGTCGCTGTGACAAGATAGATGATATATAAATCACTGTGACAAGTTAGATGATATATAAGTCACTGTGACAAATTAGATGATATATAAATCACTGTGACAAGTTAGATGACATAATTACAGTTTTACATCTTTAACTCTAATAAATTTATTAATATGACAGGTGAAATGACTTAGTTATAATTGTGACAAGTTATATGACATATTAGTCACTCTAACAAGTTAAATGACATAATAATTAAAATTGAACACATTTCTACTCTAATAAATGTATTGATGTGACAGGAGAGATGACTTACAATGACATTACATTATTTGTTAGTAATGAATGTGACAAGTGATATGACGTATTAGTCTAAGTGGGATTAATCTGACATTCATGTCTGAAATTTTGTTTTGTTGGGAACGGAGCGAAGCCGCAATTCACTCCGATTGTGTTTTGAACTAAACACAAATTGACCATCAACCGAAATGAATAATTCATTTTCTCTGTCGATTTAATTCGCTGCGTTTATATTTATATGTTTATTCATGGCATTCCCAAACGAGCTCGGTTTCGTTTCCTCATACCGCGCGAACATTCACATTTCCCACCGATTAATTAGAAACAATCTGCGTTTGGCAATTAGAATAATCTGACATTTCGGTTTGTTGTGATCACAGCAATAGCATTCTTGACATTCTTCACGCAAATCTACTCATTATCAACAACACTGAACAGTTGTTTACATATCACTTGTCAACATGATTAAAGCGTCATATTACTTGTCAAACTCATATCACTTGTCAGATGGACTAATAATATCACTTACAATATTACAAATCAAGCTGTGTCAAATTATGATCAAATGAAAAGACGTATCTATTATCGACTTAAAAAAGAACCCTGGACGAGACTCCTAATACCCGGTGTCAAATTGTTTGTGACAAGTAAAAGAATAATATATCACTTGTCACTTTGACAAATATGTCACTTTCAAAAATAATAAGTGTATCAAACTTCAAGATATTTGAAGTTCTGATAAATATGTCATTAGACTTTGTCAAACTAGTCATTTCTCATAAATCATCTTAATGTCATTTTGACATTTGTCGTTAAATCGCTAAATTTGTGAATGGAACCAGAATTAGATTAAGCGTTGATTATTGAATGGTAATCTCAATGGTATCTCATTATACAATAGTAGTTTATGATACAAGTGTGTGAAGAAGGGATTTTGTGCATGAGTTGCCAAGTTTAAAGCACGAGCCGAAGGCGAGTGGTTTAATCGCAATGAGTTTTAAATGAGTTTTTTTTTAATCGCATAACTCATTGCGATTAAACCACTTGCCTACGGCTCGTGGTTTAAAGTTCGAAACTCATGCACAAAAGCCCTTCTTCACACACTTGTATCATAAACTACTATTGTATAATGAGATAACACGCTGTGTCAAATTGTGATAAAGACGTCACACACGTGTGTCATACATTAATTTATCTACGACGCATATTAAAATACTATAGGATTTACAAAAAATATTATATCAAATCTACGTAACAATTGTAATTTTGACAGACAATACTTCAAATCACTGACACAATAAGGGTAGAACGTTCAGCGCCTCCGTGGAAAAATACACAGTGCCTGAACCGGAAATGGGGCTGCCGGATGTGGGTAGCCGGATGTTGGAAACCGGAA
The DNA here is from genome assembly GCA_944588485.1 of Phosphuga atrata. Taxonomy (NCBI): domain Eukaryota; kingdom Metazoa; phylum Arthropoda; class Insecta; order Coleoptera; family Silphidae; genus Phosphuga; species Phosphuga atrata. Next base: position 6,955,337 of record OX155904.1, on the reverse strand, counting down.
TCGAAAGTCAAAACCGGAAACGGAAGTCGAAACCAGACTTCCCACCTAGCGTGTGGTTACATAGACCTCAGACGTGGGACTACATAGACCTCACACCTAGCGTGGGGTTACATAGACCTCACACTCTCATCTGTAAAACACCGGAAGTAGCAAACCGGAAACAAAAGTCGAAACCAGACCTCACACCCAGCGTGGGGTTACATAGACCTCACACGTGGGACTACATAGACCTCACACCCAGCGTGGGGTTAAATAGACCTCACACGTGGGAGTACATAGACCTCACTCCCAGCGTGGGGTTACATAGACCTCACACGTGAGACTACATAGACCTCACACACAGCGTAGGGTTAAATAGACCTCACACGTGGGAGTACATAGACTTCACACCCAGCGTGGGGTTAAATAGACCTCACACGTGGGAGTACATAGACCTCACTCCCAGCGTGGGGTTACATAGACCTCACACGTGGGACTACATAGACCTCACACCCAGCGTGGGGTTACAAAGACTTCGCACGTGGGGTTACATAGACCTCACAACCCCCATCTGTGAAAAACCGGAAGTGAGAAACCGGACACGGAAGTCGAAATCAGACCTCACACCCAGCGTGGGGTTACATAGACCTCACACGTGGGACTACATAGACCTCACACCCAGCGTGGGGTTACATAAACCACGCATATGGGGTTATATAGGCCTCATACTCTCATCTATCAAAAACCGGAACTGGGAAACCGGAAACGGAAGTCTAAACTGGAAACGGAAGTCCAAACAAGAGGTAGAAACCGGAAGTCAAACCCCGTAGTCCGACTGTCAAACTGGTCGTTCGACAGTCGGACTACTGTCAAAGTGTCAATGTCAATAGAGGTGGAGGGCCTTTCCCTACTTCGATGTAATCTAGGTTAACCTAGATTCAATCTAGATTAGATTATGGCTAGGTTATGTTATATTAGAGCCAGATAAATTCAAACTGAGAGGCCCAGACTTTTAAAGTAATTTATATACGAAGCATATTAAAATAGTGTAGGATATACAAAAAAAAATTATATAAAATCTACGTAAAAATTGTAATTTTGACAGACACCATACTTCAAATCACTGACATAATAAGGTTAGAACGTTTAGCGCCTCCGTGGAAAAACACACAGTGCAGGAACCGGAAATGGGGCGGCTGGATGTGGGAAACCGGATGTGGGAAACCGGAAACGGAAATCAAAACTTCGAAACCAGACTTCCCACCTAGCGTGTGGTTACATAGACCTCAGACGTGGGACTACATAGACCTCACACCTAGAGTGGGGTTACATAGAGCTAACACTCTCATCTGTGAAACACCGGAAGTGGCAAACCGGAAACAAAAGTCGAAACCAGACCTCACACCCAGCGTGTCATGTTACATAGACCTCACACGTGGGACTACATAGACCTCACACCCAGCGTGGGTTTATATAGACCTCACACGTGGGAGTACATAGACCTCACACACAGCGTGGGTTTAAATAGACCTCACACGTGGGAGTACATAGACCTCACTCCCAGCGTGGGGTTACATAGACCTCACACGTGGGACTACATAGACCTCACAATCAGCGTGGGATTAAATAGACCTCACACGTGGTTGTACATAGACCTCACTCCCAGCGTGGGGTTACATAGACCTCACACATGGGACTACATAGACCTCACACCCAGCGTGGGGTTACAAAGACCTCGCACGTGGGGTTACATAGACCTCACAACCCCCATCTGTGAAAAACCGGAAGTGAGAAACCGGACACGGAAGTCGAAATCAGACCTCACACCCAGCGTGAGGTTACATAGACCTCACACGTGGGACTACATAGACCTCACACCCAGCGTGGGGTTACATAAACCTCGCATATGGGGTTATATAGACCTCATACTCTCATCTGTCAAAAACCGGAAGTGGGAAGGGAAACCGGAAACGGAAGTCGAAACCGAAAACGGAAGTCCAAACAGGAGGTAGAAACGGGAAGTCGAACCCCGTAGTCCGACTGTCAAACTGGTCGTTCGACAGTCGGACTACTGTCAAAGTGTCAATGTCAATAGAGGTGGAGGGCCTTTCCCTACTTCGATGTAATCTAAGTTAACCTAGATTCAAACTAGATTAGATTATGGCTAGGTTATGTTATATTAGAGCCAGATAAATCCAAACTGAGAGGCCAAGACTTGAAGGTAACTTGAAGACTTGAAAGTAAGACAAATTAATTAAATTTTAATATACGTCAGACAATTTATTTTCACTACGTCTACGTTTTTTGATTAGTGACGAGAGTTGTTGCCATTGTAACAACAAACAGAAATCGTTTAATAATGAAACTCCATTTGATTTGCATTGGATTTTTACGCACGCTTTGCATACTTTTACACACGATTATAATAATGGCATCCTTCACTTACAATAATGTATTTATTAATGTGTTCATTTTGGTGTGTGAGTAGATAAAAGAAAAATATATCACTTTGACAAATATCACAAATGTTACTTTCAATATTAATTAGTATTTGACAGTATCAATACATCACTTATTAGAATGACTAACTTGTCATGGTACTTATAGATTTAACTTTTGTGTCATATCTTGTTGTCAGAATGACTAGTTTGTCATGTTACTTGCCAGAATGATTAATCACTTAAGTAAGAATAAGAATTGAAATCGACTTAGCTTTGACAAATATGTCACTTTCAATATTAAATTGAATATCCAACTATCAGTACATCATCAGTAATCACTTGTCAGTGATCAACTGAGATCACTTATCAGAATGACTAACGTGTCCATGTTACTTATACGAATGACTTTTGTGTCATATTTTGTGTCACAATGACTAATATGTCATATCACTTGCCAGAATGATTAATAATATCTTTCGTGTGATTAAGCCATACATACTGACTAAAGTGTCAGTCACTTAAAGAAATAACTTAGGTGTCATATCTTGTGTTAGAATGACTAATGTGTCATGTCTCTTGCCAGAATGATTAATAATATCTCTTGTCATTTTGGAAATATGTTTTATCACTTAAGTAACAATAAGAATTGTGATAAAGACGTAGCTATAATCGACTTATCTTATTATATAAAGATAACAACATGTCACTTTGACAAATATGTCACTTTCAATATTAACTGGTATATCAAAGTATATATACATCACTTATCAGAATGAATAACGTGTCATGTTACTTATAGGTTTAACTTTTGTGTCATATCTTGTGTTAGAATGACTAATTTATCATGTCACTTGAAACTAGTCACTTGTCACTTGAAAATAGGTTATATCACTTAAGTAAGAATAAGAATTGTGATAAAGACGTTTCTATTATCGACTTATCTTATTATATAAAGAATAAAATGTCACATGTCACTTTGAAAAATATGTCACTTTCAATTTTAAATTGTGTATCAAACTATCAGTACATCACTTATCAGAATGTCTTACGTGGCAAGTCACTTACAGGAAAAACTTATGTGTCATATTTTGTGTCAGAATGACTAATGTGTCATATCACTTGCCAGAATGATTATTAATATCTTTTGTAATTTTGAAAAATGTTATATCACTTAAGTAAGAATAAGAATTGTGATAAAGACGTAGCTATTATCGACTTATCTTATTATATAAAGAATAATATATCATTTGTCACTTTAACAAATATGTCACTTTCAATTTTAAATTGTGTATCAAAGTATCAGTACATCACTTATCAGAATGACTAACGTGTCAGGTCATTTTAGGAATAGCTTATGTGTCTAATGTGTAATGACTAATGTGTCATTTCAATTGTCACAATGATTAATAATATCAACATTTTGGAAAATGTTATATCACTTAAGTAAGAATAAGAATTGTGATAAAGACGTTTCTATTATCGACTTATCTTATTATACAAAGAATAAAATGTCACATGTTACTTTGACAAATATGTCACTTTCAATTTTAAATTGTGTATCAAGCTATCAGTTATGATTAAGCCATCAGAATGACTAAAGTGTCAGTCACTTAAAGAAATAACTTAGGTGTCATATCTTGTGTTAGAATGACTAATGTGTCATGTCTCTTGCCAGAATGATTAATAATATCTCTTGTCATTTTGGAAAATATGTTTTATCACTTAAGTAAGAATAAGAATTGTGATTAAGACGTCTCTATTATCGACTTATCTTATTATATAAAGAATAATATATCACATGTCACTTTGACAAATATGTCACTTTCAATATTAATTAGTGTATGAAAATATCAATACATCACTTATCAGAATGACTAACGTGTCATGTCAGTTATAGGTTAAACTTGTGTGTCATATCTTGTGTCAGAATGACTAATTTGTCATGTCACTTGAAACTTGTCACTTGTCACTTGAAAATAGGTTATATCACTTAAGTAAGAATAAGAATTGTGATAAAGACGTTTCTATTATCGACTTATCTTATCATATAAAGAATAAAATGTCACTTTTACAAATATGTCACTTTCAATTTTAAATTGTGTATCAAACTATCAGTACATCACTTATCAGAATGTCTTACGTGGCAGGTCACTTACAGGAAAAACTTATGTGTCATATTTTGTGTCAGAATGACTAATGTGTCATATCACTAGCCAGAATGATTATTAATATCTTTTGTTATTTTGAAAAATGTTATATCACTTAAGTAAGAATAAGAACTTTGATTGTGTGATTGTGATAAAAACGTAGCTATTATCGACTTATCTTATTATATAAAGAATAATATATCACTTGTCACTTTGACAAATATGTCACTTTCAATTTTAAATTGTGTATCAAAGTATCAGTACATCACTTATCAGAATGACTAACGTGTCAGGTCATTTTAGGAATAACTTATGTGTCATATCTTCTGTTAGAATGACTAATGTGTCACTTCACTTGCCGGAATGATTAATAATATCTTTTGGCATTTTGGAAAATATGTTATATCACTTTAGTAACAATAAGAATTGTGATAAAGACGTTTCTATTATCGTCTTATCTTATTATATAAAGAATAATATATCACAAGTCACTTTGACAAATATGTCACTTTCAATATTAATTGGTATATCAAAGTATCATTACATCACTTATCAGAAGGACTCTGTCGTGTTATTTATAGGTTTAACTTTTGTGTCAAATCTTGAGTCAGAATGACTAATTTGTCATGTCACTTGCCAGAATGCTTAATAATATCTCTTGTCATTTTGGAAAATATATTATATAACTTAAGCAAGAATAATAATTGTGATAAAGGAATAATATATCACTGTCACTTTAACAAATGTGTCACTTTCAATATTAAATTGTATATCAAACTATCAGTACATCGCTTATCAGAATGACTAAACTTTCAAGTCACTTTCAATTTTAAACTTTGTATCAAAGTATCAGTACATCACTTATAACAATGACTAACGTGTCAGGTCATTTTAGGAATAACTTATGTGTCATATCTTGTGTCACAATGACTAATGTGTCATATCACTTGCCAGAATGATTAATAATATCTCTTGTCATTTAGGGAAATATGTTTTATCACTTAAGTAAGAATAAGAATTGTGATAAAGAAGTAGCTATTATCGACTTATCTTATTATATAAAGAATAATATATCACTTGTCACTTTGACAAATATGTCACTTTCAATATTAATACGTATATCAAACTTTGATATATTTGAAGTTCTGATAAATATGTCATTAGACTTTGTCAAATTAGTCACAAATCATCTTAATGTCATTTTGACATTTGTCGTTAAATCACTAAATTTGTGAACGAAACCAGAATTAGATTATGCGTTGATTGTTGAATGCTAAGCGAACACATTCTCATAATCACGCAGAATCCGTTATCTGGCATTTCAGCAAAAACTTTACTTTCCTTGCAACGGTTTGTTCTGTTGCAGAAAACCAGTTTAGCTTCACTTTTCACATTCAAGTGACTCTTCTTCGGATGTGACACGTGAAAAGAAGTTTGCGCTTAATTGGACCAATAAAATTGGCAAAGTGGAACGGCAGACGGACGTATTATTTGCCAAGATTATAACTATCATAAACTTTTATTGTCCAACAAATATTAGTTTTAAACACACTTTAGATGTATGTCAAAGTGACAATGTAACTGTCAGAATATAAATTTGACAGTTAAATCCGCTTATTTTACGTATTTGCCAAAATCGTAATAGACTTTTTTACGGTTAGTTAAGCACATGCGCGTCCGTCTTGTTTCAATGGCGGGAGTATGAAAGTTTCGGGCAGATATTGTTATTTTCACTGGTTATACGTAAATAAAGTGCCCGAAAACATGGCGGAAATTCACTGTGATATATAATTTCAACTATGAAAAGGTCTATTGTAAAGTTATCCAGTTGACAGTAACAATCTACTGTCACTTATTTGACAATGGTATCTGTAAAATTATACATTTGACACATTTAGCTGACATTCTTTTTCGCATCTTTGTTTACTACTTATCAAGTCTTCGTCAATTCATTGTCTAGACGTTGTCTATTTATTGTCCAGTCTTTATCTATTTATTCATACATAGTCATTACCATTATTATGTCATACATATGACATTCATAGTCATAGTCTTGACTTGTTCAATGTAGTCTATTCTTGTCGATTTTGTGGCTTATTTTACTTATTTAACAAAATTTTAAAGTCATCCGTTTGACAGTTATAATATATTGTCACTTATTCGACGTATCTGTCAAATTATACATTTGACACATTTATTTGACATTCTTTTTTTAATCTTTGTTTATTACTTATCAAATCTTTGTCTATTCTTTGTCTAGTCGTTGTCTATTTATTGTATAGTCTGTCAATTTATCGTTATAATCTAGACTTGTTTAATCTAGTCTAGACTTCTTTAATCTAGTCTATTCTTGTCGATTTTGTCGCTCATTTTACATATTTAACAAAATTTTAAACTGATCCATTTGACAGTTACAATATATTGTCACTTATTTAACGTATCTGTCAAATTATACATTTGACACATTTATTTGACATCCTTTTCCTAATCTTTGTTTATTACTTATCTTGTCTTTGTCTATTTAATGTCTAGTCTAGGTTGTTTTACTTGTTTAATCTAGATCTAATCTAATCTAGTCTAGACTTGTTTAATCTAGTCTAGAGTTGTTTAATCTAGTCTAGACTTGTTTAATCTAGTCTAGTCTTGTTTAATCTAGTCTAGACTTGTTTAATCTAGACTAATCTTGTTGATAAGGCTAATCTGTATTAAAGCAGATTAACGTAATCCTCTTAAACCTAAAGTGAGAAAGAAGACCAGGGGCTTAAATGGAACGTGAGGTAAGAAAAAACGTGCGGACGTCAAGGTTTTCGGGGGAGGGTGAGAGGGATGAAGTTTGTCGGAGCGTCGGTGTGGCGTCCCGGCGCGCCGTCTGTCCGCGCCTGCATCGATCGCCCCATCCCCGCGACGCCTGCCCCCCCTGTGACCATGAACTATTTCTGCGAGGTTTTCAGGGTTGAGTGAGAGAGAGAGCGCGCGGCGTCTCCGTCGCGACGCTGCCTGGGCCGACAGCATCCACTCCGGATTGCTGGGGGATGTTTCAGTAGCGGACGGGACACAGATGACGGGCGTCGGTGTCGCGACGCGAACTACAACCGTTACGAGTTTATTTGAAACACACGACAAGCAAGTTTCTGTTCTTTGTTTAATAAAATCTGTGTGATATGGATCAAGGATTTCCTTTTTATTTAATTTAATATTAAATGTAAGTAAATTTAGTGTCAATTTGACTAAGCTGTGTCATGTCAAAATCAATCATTTCGTTTGATACATTTTTGAGATATAAAATTGTCAAATTTGACATGGCCTATGTTGTTCAAGCACTAATTTTCAAAATTAAAATTTTGTGTTTATGACAATATGACATACGTCAAACTAAACTAAACATCAAATTTTGTTCTCAACTGTCAAATTTTCTGTCATTTTAAAAATGCATTTGAACATTTTTGACGTAAATTAAACATCAATTTTGACAACGTTAACACTTAACTGTCAAATTTGTCATTTGTCATTTCAATCATTTCGTTTGAAACATTTTTTAGATATAAAATTGTCAAATATGATATTGCCTATGTTGTTCAAGCACTAATTTTCAAAATTAAAATATTGTGCTTATGACAATATGACAAACGTCAAACTAAACTAAACATCAATTTTGTTCTCAACTGTCAAATTTGCTGTCATTTTAAACATGCATTTTGACATGGTTGACGTAAATTAAACATCAATTTTGACAACGTTAACACTTAACTGTCAAATTTGTCATTTCAATCATTTCGTTAGATACATTTTTGAGATATTAAATTGTCAAATATGACATTGCCTATGTTGTTCAAGCACTAATTTTCAAAATTAAAATTTTATGCTTATGACAATATGACATACGTCAAACTAAGCGAAACATCAATTTTGTTCGCAACTGTCAAATTTGCTGTCATTTTAAACATGCATTTTGACATTGTTGACGTAAATTAAACATCAATTTTGACAACGTTTACACTTAACTGTCAAATTTGTCATTTCAATCATTTTGTTTGATACGTTTTTGAGATATAAAATTGTCAAATTTGACATTGCCTATGTTGATCAAGTACTAATTTTCAAAATAAAAATTTTGTGCTTATGACAATATGACATAGGTCAAACTAAACATCAATTTTGTTCTCAACTGTCAAATTTGCGGTCATTTTAAACATGCATTTCGACATTGTTGACGTAAATTAAACATCAATTTTGACAACGTTAACACTTAACTGTCAAATTTGTCATTTCAATCATTTCGTTTGATACATTTTTTAGATAAAAAATTGTCAAATTTGACATTGCCTATGTTGTTCAAGCACTAATTTTAAAAATAAAAATTTAGTGCTTATGACAATATGACATACGTGAAACTAAACGAAACATCAATTTTGTTCGCAACTGTCAAATTTGCGGTCATTTTAAACATGCATTTCGACATTGTTGACGTAAATTAAACATCAATTTTGACAACGTTAACACTTAACTGTCAAATTTGTTATTTCAATCATTTCGTTTGATACATTTTTGAGATGTAAAATTGTCAAATTTGACATTGCCTATGTTGTTCAAGCACTAATTTTCAAAATTAAAATTTTGTGCTTATGACAATATGACATACGTGAAACTAAACGAAACATCAATTTTGTTCGCAACTGTCAAATTTGCGGTCATTTTAAACATGCATTTCGACATTGTTGACGTAAATTAAACATCAATTTTGACAACGTTAACACTTAACTGTCAAATTTGTTATTTCAATCATTTCGTTTGATACATTTTTGAGATGGAAAATTGTCAAATTTGACATTGCCTATGTTGTTCAAGCACTAATTTTCAAAATTAAAATTTTGTGCTTATGACAATATGACATACGTCAAACTAAACGAAACATCAATTTTGTTCTCGACTGTCAAATTTGCTGTCATTTTAAACATACATTTTGACATTGTTGACGTAAATTAAACATCAATTTTGACAACGTTAACACTTAACTGTCAAATTTGTTATTTGTCATTTCAATCATTTCGTTTGATACATTTTTTGAGATAGAAAATTGTCAAATTTGACATTGCCTATGTTGTTCAAGCACTAATTTTCAAAATTACAATTTTGTGCTTATGACAATATGACCAAACTAAACTAAACATCAATTTTGTTCTCAACTGTCAAATTTGCTGTCATTTTAAACATGCATTTTGACATTTTTGACGTAAATTAAACATCAATTTTGTCAACGTTAACACTTAACTGTCAAATTTGTGATTTGTCATTTCAATCATTTCGTTTGATACATTTTTGAGATATAAAATTGTCAAATATGACATTGCCTATGCTGTTCAAGCACTAATTTTCAAAATTAAAATATTGTGCTTATGACAATATGATATACGTCAAACTAAACTAAACATCATTTTTGTTCTCAACTGTCAAATTTGCTGTCATTTTAAACATGCATTTTCACATTTTTGACGTAAATTAAACATCAATTTTGTCAACGTTAACACTTAACTGTCAAATTTGTCATTTCAATCATTTCGTTTGATACATTTTTGAGATATAAAATTGTCAAATTTGACATTGCCTATGTTGTTCATGCACTAATTTTGAAAATTGAAATTTTGTGCTTATGACAATATGACATACGTCAAACAAAACTAAACATCAATTTTGTTCTCAACTGCCAAATTTGCTGTCATTTTGACAACGTTAACACTTAACTGTCAAATTTGTCACTCTTACGCTGTTTAAGTATTTGGCTATTGAAGCAACAATTTAAATTGATTGTTCAAAATTGGTGATTGAACAACGTAGATATTGGCAAAGGTTAAACAAGTCACATAATGTCAAAATTGATGTTTAATTTACGACAACAATGCCAAAATGCTTAAAATGACAGCAAATTTGACAGTTGAGAACAAAATTGATGTTTAGTTTAGTTTGACGTTTTGAGGTAAGGAATTTTAGATAATTTTTTATGTTCCACCATGGATGTTTACGCATCAAAGGTGGGACACTTTTAATATCGTTGCGCCTCAAAGAGTTAATGCAGGAAATTGGTGCTTTAAAAACGCAGAAAATGTCAGATTGACTAAATTAAACTTGCTTAATGTCAAAACTGACGGTTAGTATTTTAAATTGGTGCTTTAAAAACGCAGATAATGTCAGATTGACAAAAATAAACTTGCTTAGTGTCAAAACTGACGTGTTTACGCATCAAAGGTGGGACACTTTTAATACTATTGCGCCTCGATGAGTTAATGAAGGGAATTGGTGCTTAAAAAACGCAGATAATGTCAGATTGACAAAATTAAACTTGTTTAATGTCAAAACTGACGGTTAATATTTTGAATTGGTGCTTTAAAAACGCAGATAATGTCAGATTGTCAAAAATAAACTTGCTTAATGTCAAAACTGACGGTTAATATTTTGACATATGTCAAGTTTTGACAATTCATTTAGGCAGTTCGAGAATATTGTTGTTCTTGGCAGTTTACAGCCACAAAACGTCAATTTTATCTTGATAAGGATACACCGAGAAAACATCATTTTGTTGCATTATCGACGAAGAATTTACAATCCGTTAATCCGACAAATCTTAATTACCGAGTGTAATCTCGGTAATTCGGCCGTTGGTTAATCGGACGACACGTCTAGTAATCCGGCGGTCTGGTGACCTCTCGCGCTCTTCCCTCCCACCACTCTTTCTTATTATCCGGCATTATCGGATTATCGAGATTATATTGTAATTGATTCCAGGTTTCAAAGAAAAAAATATTCTGATATTGCTCAATATTTTGAAATTTGTTAATGTTTTGACATTTTGACATTTCAATATTTTAACAAATCTCATTATTTTGATACATTTCATATAAAATTTGTCATTATTTTGACACATGTCATATAAAATTTGTCATTATTTTGACACATGTGATATAAAATTTGTCATTATTTTGACACATGTCATATAAAATTTGTCATTATTTTGACACATGTCATATAAAATTTGTCATTATTTTGACACGTCATATAAAATTTGTCATTATTTTGAAACATTTCATATAAAATTTGTCATTATTTTGACACATCATATAAAATTTGCCATTATTTTGACACATGTCATATAAAATTTGTCATTATTTTGATACGTCATATAAAATTTGTCATTATTTTGACACATGTCATATAAAATTTGTCATTATTTTGATACGTCATATAAAATTTTTCATAATTTTGACACATGTCATATAAATTTTTTTATTATTTTGACACATGTCATATAAAATTTGTCATTATTTTGACACATGTCATATAAAATTTAAATGGAATAGAGCCGAGAAAAGAAAACTAAATATGAATTAACTAGAGAAGGTTGAATCACGTTAAACGCGAGTATTTATCTGGTTAGGGCTGGCCTTAGATCTGTCAGGTGGTCAAGGTGGTCTGTTTCAGCTCTGCTCTAATTCCTTGCGCCGCATTTTTCCCTTCCTTCCGCCTCAAAACCTTTCACTCGTGCGAACAATGGACACACTCCGTGTGCACCAAACGCTATTCATTATGCGCACTTATGGCTCATTTTCCGGATTCTTTTCCTCCATCCGCGGATTTGTTACCAACTCAACGCATTCCGTTTGTGTAAACTTTGCGAATCAAAGCCAAAGCGAAGAATTTTCCAAAATAATACGGAAATGTTTTTGGCGTTTGTCAATATTTTGACAATTGCTAATATTTATGTTAATATTTTGACATATGTCACTATTTGGATGCATTTAAATATTTTGGAATATTTTTATATTTTAACAAATGTCAATAATTTGACACATGATTTGACACGGTTTGCCTAAATTTTGCGAATAAAAGGTAAAGCGAAGAATTTGCAGACAAAACTATTAATGTCGAAATAATAGACAATTTCATAGTTGAATTTTTGTATGCGCATGCATAAATTTCCGCCATGTTTTGGGCAAAAAGTGCTCGAACTTTATTGACGTATAACCAATGAAAATAACAAAATGCGCCCGAAACTTTCATATTCCCGCCTTTTAAACAAGGCGGACACGCATGCGCTTCATTAACCGTAAAAAGGGCTACTGGTTTTTGACATTTGTCAATATTTTGGCATTTGTTAATATTTTCACACTTGTTAATATTTTGACACATGTCACAATTTTGACGCATTTAAATGATGACAATAATAATGATATTTATTGTAACATTAAAAAAACCGGCCAAATGCGAGTTGTAACTCGCGCACCGAGGGTTCCGTACAAACTTGTAAGTAAGCTATCTTTAGGAGGACCTAACTGTATGCAACCCATATGCTTCTAGTGCCTGACAATACCACGCAACACATTAGTGTATTTAATAAGTTTCTAATAGTAAATTCGCATTTTTCTTGTAATTAAACTACATATTTACGGTTTTCAGACTTTTCCTTTTACATGTGCTTTAAGACACCGCTTCTTGCCAAATTTCATGTTTCTAGGTCAACGGGAAGTATCCTATAGGTTTTGATTCCCTTGTGAAATCTCAAAATATGCGACATAAACGGTCATATCTTTTGATCGCGTTGACTTGCAAGTTTGATTTTTTTACAGCTGAAAGAGACCGTAGACCCGAGTATTTGATACAAATTACAACTTGTTACCTCTACGCGTTCCTGAGAAAAATGGTCTTGACAGACAGACAGACGGACAACAAAGTGATCCTATAAGGGTTCCTTTTTCGGTACGGAACCCTAAAAATGGTACAAAGGGCTACCTCGAGGTCCTTCTGCCATCATTTAAATATTTTGACAAATTTAAATATTTTTAAAAATGTCAAATAGTTTGACACATGATAGACAAGACTAGACACTTCCTACGCAAATGAATTCAATGCACACAAACTTTTTGCAAATAAACAGTTTAATGAAATTTGCAGAATATCTTAATTTTCTTGCAAAAATTAGTTAATAGTTAAAAAAAATTAGTTAAGAGTTAATGAATCTGGATATTCTATAAATTTCAGTAGACAATGTTTGTTTGCAAAAAGTTTGTGCGTTGCGTTCTCTTGCGCCTGAAGGCTTAATCGGCCAATTAACATACAATCGAAAGACGCGACTAAAACTAATTATTCATTCGTTTTCGACTAATTGTTTGGTTTATCGCGAGAAAGATGATCATTAAAACATATTTTATTCGCACTCGCAATTTCAATGTCGATTGCATCAAAGGAGGAAACAAACCTATAATTAGCGAATAAAAGAAACGAACGCGCTTCGCGGATGAATTCGCATTCGTATGCAAATCTCGTTTTTTAATTTATTGTTCGTTTCGATTGAAAACTTGCGGAGTTTTGAATGTTTTAATTTGCAACAAAAAAAAATTATTTTGCAGGTTAGGTTACGTTAGGTCAGGTTAGCTTTTATTAGTAAATCAAGCCAATTAAATCAATTCCCCTGGACAATCTTAGCGTATTAATAGGAAAATGACCAATGAAAAGAACATTTTTCCTTTTTTTTTGGAAATTGTCTTCGTTTCAAATGGCTGCTGCACTAATAAGAAAGTACATAGCGGTGTTCCACATGGCTCAGTTATGGGTCCAACGCTGTAGAACATAGTATACGATGGGATACTAAAACTTGACATGCCAGAAGGGGTAGACATTATCGGCTTTGCAGATGATCTCGCCCTGGTGGTATGTAACGGAGCAGTGGTTGAAGCGGAGGGCAAATGAAGCCATACAACAGATAGACAAGTGGATGGAGGAACAGCTGAAGCTGGAACCTGGAGGAAGGGGAAACCTTTTATAGGCACCCACTACCTGGGTAGTGTGGGACTCCTTCTCTTCCAGAGATAGTATACCCACTAAAACCACCTCCCACCCGGGATCAGTACTCCACTTCGGGACCGCGTTAGCATTACTTCAAAGTGGTGATCCTTTCCATTACGGCTGGCCGTTCCTGGACAGCAGCCTGACCTTTCTTTCATTTTCGTCTTTTGTTCGAAGAATTGTGGCACACATCGTTGCTACTGCTTCCCAGTTGTCCTCGCCTTTAATCATCAGCTGGACCATATTAGAGGAGTTGATAGGCTCTCCCACCGCCCGCTCTGTTGTAGTTCTGATTTCAGCCCATTGCGGGCATTCGAAAGTAGTATGTTCAACTGAGTCTGCCCTTTGACAGTATCTGCAGCTGTCACTTTCAGCCTTTCCAATCCTTTTAACATATGAGCCAAAGCTTCCGTGTCCGCTCAGCACTTGTGTTAAGTGGTAGTTAACCTCGCCATAAGTGCGCTTCAGCCATGGCTCAATTTCTGGGATGAGAGTTCTGGTCCAGTTCCCTTCCTTGGCGTTGTTCCACCGTTTCTGCCATCTGCTCATGAGTGCACTTCTGTGTCGAGCCCTCCCTTCTGTATTTGTGCCTTGGTTGCTGGCCCGTTCCTCAGCCATTAGGTCAATAGGCGGGACTGCCGCTATGACTTGTAGCGCCACATTTGATACCGTGCGGTAAGCGCAGCATATTCTTATTAACATGCTGCGTTGTGTTTTCATTAGTCTGTTTTTGTTTGTGGCTGCATGTAGCGACTCGACCCAGGCCGGTACAGCGTAAAGGAGGATGGAATTAGGCCTCATTTAGTAGCCTTTTTCGTGCATATTTGGGCCATTTATTCTGGGCATCAACTTACGAAGTGCTGTACCTGCACGTTCGGCTTTCACTGCTACATTTTGGACGTGCCTGCTCCAGGAAAGTCGCTGGTCGATATGGACGCCGAGGTATTTCATTGTCGGTGTCGCGGCAACCAGCCTACCTATTATGTTCACAGACATGGGTTCAATCCTCTTGCGGCCCGTTAGCGCAATAACCCAGACTTTTCTGGAGCTATTTGTAGTTCTTTTATCTCCATCCATGTATGTATCGCTTTTATAGCAGATTCGGCCCTCGCTACTATAGCCTTCTCGTTTGTGTCAACTGACACCACAATTACGTCGTCGGCAAATGCGATCAGTCTACAGCCTCTCAGGTCGTTCGTTTTTACCAGGTCCAAGACGCCATTGTATAGGATGTTCCACAACAGCGGCCCGAGAAGCGACCCCTGGGGAACACCGCAAGATACCGGTCTTATTTTGTCATCTATTTTTAGGGTCCTGTCCGTAAAATAGCTTTTGATTAAATCAATAAGATAGGCAGAGACCCTTTTCCGTCTAAGTGCATCCACGATTTTCCGCCAAGGCACAGTATTGAATGCATTTTTACATCTAGCGCGGCCGCTAAGCATATTTTTCTGTGTCTTCTTTTTCCCAGGTTAGCACAATGGGCAATCTTCATCACCTACTGGATGGCGTGAGTTGTCGACCTTCCCTCTCGGAACCCATACTGGAATGTTGATAGTCCCCCATGCAGATCGAGTTCCTGGCTTATCCTCGTGGCTATTATTCGTTCGAAGAGCTTGCCGATGGTGTCTAGTAGGCAGATTGGGCGAAATGATGTAGCGGGGAGCTTACCAGGTTTAGGTACCAGGACCAGTCTGGTCTCTTTCTAGCTTTGGGGGATTTTTCTTGTGCGGATGACGGCGTTAAACATATCTGCAAACAGCTCCTTTTTCAGGAGGGCAGCCAGCCGTGTCACCTCCGGTGGAATGCCATCTGGACCTAGAGCTTTGTTGGATTTTATTCTCTGGGCTGCTTCCGCGATTTCTTTGCTTGTAATTTCTGGTGGTACAGTGTCCCCAGATTCCATCTCCTAGGAAATCAGTTGCCTTTCAGCGGCTTTAAGTTTGCTCTCCGTGTTAAGATTCGGTTTGATGCGTATGCCCATTCTTTTACACACTCTCTTATAACCGTTTCCCCAAACATCGCCATTTACAGCCTGTATGACATTTTCCCAACAAGCTAACTTTGCTTTTTTAATGTTAGTCCTCAGCTCTTTCCTTGCCTTGGCTTATACTGCATGGCTGTTTTATAATTGTAAAGGATCTACATTATGAGTTGCTTTAAGTCTTGTCCACGATATTTTTTTCCGACTTAGGCTTTCCGAAGAGTCGCGATTTCCTGGTTCCACCAGTAGACGGCTTTTCTTCGGTTCTGTCCAAGTTTCGATAGGACGGCGGCACATGTTTTGGATAAAGACGCAGTGATTGGAAGCACATCGGGTAGCGCTAGTAAATCAAGCCAAACATTTCTTTTTTTTAGGAAATTGTTTTCGTTTCAAATAGCTGCTGCACTATTAGTAAAGTACATAGCGGTGTTCCACAGGGCTCAGTTATGTAGAACATAGTATACGATGGGATACTAAAACTTGACATGGCAGAAGGGGTAGACATTATCGGCTTTGCAGATGATCTCGCCCTGGTAGTATAGGGCAGAACGGAGCAGTGGTTGAAGCGGAGGGCAAATGAAGCCATACAACAGATAGACAAGTGGATGGAGGAGACACAGATGAAGCTGGCACCTAACAAGTCGGACGCAGTTTTCTCAACTTGGGGAGATTATATTCAAGCTCAGAGATTCTGCCATTAAACCAAAGAGTTCAATTAATTATCTGGGCGTATTGATTGATAAGAATATGGTATTTAAAGAGCACGTCATAAAAGCTGCTGGAAAGCCCAAAAATCCCTGTCTGCGCTGGAATGGCTTATGCCTATTGTAGGAGGACCACGAAGCAGCAAGAGAAAACTGCTATGCTCAGTGGCACTGTTGCCAACAGAATTAATATAAAATATGCTAAACTGCTGTTAAAATTTTGCCAAAATTATGCTAATTGCCTTATAATTATGCTAAAAATTATGCTAAAATTCTTCAATTTCAAATAAAACGTAATTTACTGTTAAATGTTTATTAGTCAACAAAATTTAGATTTATTTTATGTTTTAGTCGACTATGTTATCAAATAAAATGTTAATATCTTGGTTTTCATCGGCAGTTGATGTACATGTAGTCGAGGAAGTCTCTCACTATAAATCTCCTTAGTACCTATAGAGCACAGTACGTTACCTCTAACCGTGTAAAAATAACAGCATTTCCCTGCCCTATTTAGTCCGAATCTGATGTATAAAATTTAAAGCTTGTACCGACAAACGGTTGCATTTGGACTATATTCATTTGGCTAAAAACGCGTTCAATTTCCGCGTTGGAATGTGGTAGTGATAATAATGATATTGTTAGCTGAGATAAATCTGTAAAGGGGTTATTACCAGCTGCTTCTTTATAATCAATTACTTTATTGCAAAATTCTATATCTATGTTTCCATTTATTGTCCACTATGTTTCTCCATTGTGATATGATCTATTGTAAATGTATCGCCTCGGAATTCTTGAGCAATATCAATTAGAGAAGGTTTGACTACTTTTAAAGTTTCTTCTACCGAAAATAAAGATACTTTCTCAAGTAAATAAGATACTTTCTCAGCTCTATTAGAAGTTTCAGTTTGAAATTCAGGCAACGTCGACGTAAATTAGTTCAACAAAAAAAAATGCATCTTCACACCAGCAGTTTTTGACAATTTAATGGTTTTTTCCCAATTTACTTAAAATTTTGAGGGTGTACGGATCAAACGGACATCGTATTCAGCGCATCGAAATCCTTATAACTAGATAGGTCTAGTCAAATGTAGTGGCCACTTTTATTTTTTTGTGTGCCGGTATTATTAATGCACGTAAAACTGTAATGTGTAAACTGTATCAAACATAAGTGGGTACATAACCGGGAGCCGGGATACCACAGAGCCGGGATACACAGAGCCGGGAACACTCAGCCCGGATAGACAGAGCCGGGATACACGGAATCGGGATAAATAACCAAATAATAACCCTAGACTTACACGAACAAACATATAATTAATTATGTTATAATAATTGAAGGTAAAGAAAACAGCCACAACGGTTATTGAAGTTGATAAATTAATTACGTACTCTTATCAGTAGCAAAACGAATCGTTTGTTTCATGGTTAAACTTTTATCCAATAATTATTTTATATGCTAAAAATATGCTATATGCTAAACAACAAATAAATATGCGAAACAACAAAAAAATATGCCAAATCTAGCATAAAATATGCTAAATTGGCGACACTGCTCAGTGGCCCACACTACAATGCTTTCTTTACGCGCCCCCGTATGGGTGAGGGCTATGAGTGTAGATATAAACACACGCAAGCTTGGAGCGAGGCAATCAGAACACGCAGTGCATATAGAACTTTCTCCGGAGACGCGGTACTAGTCATCAGGGACATAATTACCCGATTAACCCCCAAAACCGAAAAAGCACATATTTTCAAACGAAATGTACGAAAATTTTTGTTAAATTTTTTTTGGAAATTTTGTTCGTGATTTTTTTTTGGTTACCCGAAGGAAATCGAAGTGCTGAAAACGGTTTTCCAGTTAATTTCGCTCTAAAGTTACAAATAAACAGGTTATATATTTTTTTCGTTGTAGACCATCTCGCATTTCCGACTGATTCGACGATGTCATAACTTTTGAACGGCTCATCACAGAGACTTCTAGTCTTCACCAATCGATTCAACGTCCCAAAATTAGTCTGTAAACGTATAATATTCCCCAGGAAGCTTTCAGTTAAGAAATACCATCGACACGGGGAGGCGATACCGCGGAAACGACGAAATGCGAGAAAATCGATTTTTTCAAAATCGTTATTTTTTTAATCACAGCAAAATTTAAAAACGTTTCTGAAAGCATTTTTGCTGTTGATTACAGATATGCAAATTATATGTCGCTAGCTCTTTCGGTTCACTTTCGCCTGCAAAAATTGAAGAAATTTTTAAGAAATTTCGACGCTCGAGTAGAGATCTCGGAAAGTCGTGAATTTTGCCCGGACAATCTTAGCGTATTAATAGGAAAATGACCTTCTGAAATGGATGCCGCAATCCGTTTTTGATTATGTGCAACTGTTTCCGAGACATCTACTTAGAAAATCGAGAATTGGGTAAATTTCAGTTTGAAAGTTTTCGACGAATTATTGAATCTTTCCGGACAATTTATACATCGACTTGTTCGTCTTGTCGTGTAGTTTATGTGCGCCCAAAATTATTTCGCTGCACTTTACCGTTTTCGAAAAAAATCATATATTTCTTCGCTGTACGCCATCTCGCACTTCCGACTGATTTGAAGATGTCATAACTTTTGAACGGCTCACCACAGATACTTCTAGTCTGCACCAATCGATTCAGCGTCCCAAAATTAGTCGGAGAACGTATATAATATTCGCTGGGAAGCTTTCAGTTAAGAAATACCCTCGACTCGGGAAGTCTAGACCGCAGAAACGACGAAATGCGATAAAATCGATTTTTTCAAAAGCGTTATTTTTTGAGTCACAGCAAAATTTCAAAACGTTTCTGAAAGCATTTTTGCTGCTGATTACAGATTTGCAAATTATATTCCGCTAGCTCTTTCGGTTCACTTTCGCCTGCAAAAATTGAAGAAATTTTTATGAAATTTCGGCGCTCTAGTGGAGATCTCGGAAAGTCGTGAATTTACCACGGACAATCTTAGTATATCCACAAGAAAATGACCTTCTGAAAACGATGCCGTAATCCGCTTTTAATTATATGCAACTGTTTCCGAGATATCTACTTAGCAAATCGTGAATCGGGTAAATTTCAGTTTGAAAGTTTTCGACGAATTATTGAATCTTTCCGGACAATTTACACATCGAATTGTTCGTCTTGTCGTGTAGTTTCTGTGCGCCCAAAATAATTTCGCTGCTCTTTACCGTTTTCGAAAAAATCGAAAAAACCGAAAAGGCGCATATTTTTCGAACGAATTGATGGAAAATTTTTGTTGAAAATTTCTTTGCAAATTTTTTTCGTGATTGTTTTTGGTTACACGAAGAAATCGAAGTGCTGAAAACGGTTTTGCAGTTTATTTCGCTCTAAAGTTACAAATAAACAAATTTTATATTTTTTTTCTCTTTACACAATCACACATTTCCTACTGATTTGACGCTGTCATAACTTTTGAACCGCTCACCACAGAGACTTCTAGTCTTCACCAATCGATTCAGCGTCCCAAAATTAGTCGGAGAACGTATATAATATTCCCTGGGAAGCTTTCAGTTAAGAAATACCATCGACTCGGGAAGTCTAGACCGCGGAACCGACGAAATGCGAGAAAATCGTTTTTTCCAAAATCGTTAATTTTTGAGTCACAGCAAAATTTAAAAACGTTTCTGAAAGAATTTTTGCTGCTGATTACAGATATGTAAATTATATTTTGCTAGCTCTTTCGGTTCACTTTCGCCTGCAAAAATTGACGAAATTTTTATGAAATTTCTGCGCTCTAGTGGAGATCTCGGAAAGTCGTGAAATTCCCGCGGACAATCTTAGTGTATCCATAGGGAAATGAGCTTCTGAAAACGATGCCGCAATCCGTTTTTACTTATCTGCAGCCGTTTTTGAGATATCTAGTTAGCAAATCGAGAATCGGGTAAATTTCAGTTTGAAATTTATCGACGAATTATTGAATCTTTCCAGACAATTTGTACATCGACTTGATCGTCTTGTCGTGTAGATTCTGTGTGCCGAAAATGATTTCGCTGCTTTTTACCGTTCTCGAAAAAATCGAAAAAAACCGAAAAAGCGCATATTTTTCGAACGAATTGATGGAAAATTTTTGTTGGAAATTTTTTTGCAAATTTTTTTCGTGATTTTTTTTGCGTTACCCATAGAAAATCGAAGTGCGGAAAACGGTTTTACAGTTTAATTCGCTCTAAAGTTACAAATAAACACGAATGTATAGTTTTTCGCTGTTATAAGCCGTCTTTTCCTTTTCGCCGTCCGGTTTTTTACACACCTCTCTGAAACTACAAATCGCAACGAAACCATTTTCGGTACACTGAAACTAGACGACAAGACGAGCAACACGATATATAGCAAAATCTAGTAGCTTATTGGGTTGCAAATGCGAGATATTTATATCTAAAAAACTGGAGATGTCAGAGATATGAAAATTAAGGCTTCACAAGTGAACGATATTTGTCTCGTCTCGTCTCGTAAAAGCGAGACGAGACCGAGACGAGGCAGTTTTGAAAATTATTTAGGCGAGAGCGAGATCGTATGTGTTCTCGCTCCGGCGAGAGCGAGAACACATGTGGTCTCGCCATCGCTGGACACGAGAGCGTATGTGGCGTTTGCGTGATATGAGAGTCTCGTTTCTGATCTCGTTTATACTTCTTCTTCAATCTTTGACTTTGTCACGTGCAGCAGTAATATTTTCTTGCATAAATTTCTGGCCGCGGGCACGTTACATTTCATTATATATTTGACGATATCTGATATTTGACGAGATGATACGAGACGAGACGGGACGAGATGAACCAAACAGTTACGAGAGCGAGACGAGACAAACGGTTCCTAGAGCGCGGACGAGACTGAGACGAGAGTAATTTTTTTCACAACTAACGAGAGCGAGACGAGATTTTTTAAACTCTCGCTCTATCTCGTCTCGTGTGAAGCCCTAGTGAAAACTGGAATTTAAATTCTGCTTTAATAATGAAGAAATCATTACACTGCATTGCCATTTTCTAAAAATCTAAAATTGCCATTTCCTAAATGAAGTAGAAAAAAATTATTTAAGAAAACAATGCTAATTTGCAGGTTTGAGAGTTGGCAGATGACATTTGAGTAATAGTTTATAATACACATTTTTACGGTTAGTTAAGCGCATCCGCCAAGTTTGAAAGGCGGGAATATGAAAGTTTCGGGCACATATTTAGTTATACGTCAAAAAGAAATTGACACATGCTCAGAAAAAAATTTCAAATATGAAAAGTCTGTTAGAATGTAAAAGACGATTTGAAAAGAGAAATGGAAATGGTTTGATGATTCTGGCTACCATCATATTATTGTAGGCGATGGTTCTTATCTATTCCTGACAGGGGCGTACCTAACGAGGGGCTGGAGCTCCCATAGCTGGCCTGAATTCATTTGAGTGATATAAAAATCCACGCAAGCTAAGCCGCGGGCTATAACTAGTCTCAATATAAATCTAAATCTCGTAGCAATTTTCAATCTATCTGAATAATGGTCTTCATATAACTCACAAGATAATCAATATTTGGTAAACGTAGCTGACCTGAATCAATTTGATTGATGTAAGAATCCATGCAAGCGAAGCCTAGCGTTTATAGCGCTAGTATTATAATATTTGTAGTTTCAAATTTAGACAAAAAATTGCAAAATAAATTGAATAGACCTTTTCATAGTTGAAATTTTTTTGTGCACATGTATCATTTTCCGGCATGTTTTGCCCGAACTTTTTGACACATAACCTTATTATTTGCCCGAAACTTTCATATTCTCGCCTTTCAAACATGATGTATGCGCATGCGCTTAACTAACCGTAAAAAGGTCCATTCGCAAATAGTTTCGGAAATAAACTGAAAGTCTTGAACGTGTTGTTGTTATTGTATTATTTGACAAATACTTTCGCAAGATTGTTGTTCCTGCGGTTTTCCCTACAAGTTAGTCACGGTAACGAGATCAAAAATAAAAATATTTGCGGTTTTCCTGCATACGCAGATTTGTAAAATGCCGTAGTGATTCCCCCGGCGAATCGAAAACTCGTTTTTTCATTTTTCGCTTATTTGCTTGATTTTCTTCCGCGATTCCTTCGTCTGTCTGTGTGAAGGCCGCCGCGTTGGGTTAGAGACCGCGAAATTGAAGTTCCGCGAAACAAATGGAATCGATACAGAAAAAAAATCTGCGAAGCGAATTTTTCGTAAGAGAAGAATAAGAAAAGAATCAAGGAAATTATGTTCTTTAATTCACAAATTGACTAATAACATAAATAAAATATAATTATTAGTACGGTGTGGCTCCTGCATTTTACTGCCAAGAGAGGCCAAAAGATCCTGATAAATTAAAATAATTATGAACATCCAGTGTTTGTTTTGGATTCATAAGTATGGACTTGAATCTCAAAATGAATCCAAATTAAATGTAAACTAACAACTTACTCAGTATGTTGTGTTCTTAAATGAATTATTTTATTTATACGATCAAGTCTGACGTCTTCGTCTTGACGAATTTCTCGTGTTTTTTTATGAGAGTCGTTTTTTGCATTTTATGTCGTTTGTATTTTTTTGCAATAAATATTTATGCTTGGTGATGTTATGTAAGTGAATTCGCCTGTGGAGCATTTTAATTGCAGTTTCTTTGCTGTTTGTAGGCGAGACATGCAGAAATTAGACAAATTGCTAATTTCGTAAAATTTGCGTATAAAATAATTCGCAAGCGTTGGTAATGCAGTTTTGCAGGTTTTGTAATTTACTTGCAAATAAATTGCAGTTTTAAAATTCTAAAAATTTAAATTCTAAAATCGTCATCTTCTTGTCTACAAGGATAATGTAATTAAGTTGATGTAGTTATTATATTAATGTTATACACGATAATAAAATTAAACAGTTTCATAAAATTCTGTTGATTTTGCAATATTTTACAAACTTGCCAAATTTTGACAAAAACTGTAATTTCTACAATAATTAATTAACTGCTACGATGTCAAATTATATGTCAAAATAACGTCAACCATGTTTCCGCATAAAGACATCCATAAGCAAACCTGGGTCTCAAACGACCATATTACACGCAACCAAATTGACCACATCATTGTAGATGCCCGTCATGGCAACAATATTATAGACGTAAGAAGCCTGAGAGGAATAGACGGAGACACAGATCATTACTTAGTCAGAGCAAAAGTCAAGTCTAGAATATCTAGCCACAAATACAATAAAACAACAATAAACCCACAATGGAACATGGACGAAATACACAATGCAGAGAAACAACAAAACTATAGAGAACAACTTGAACAAACCTTGAACTCTGAAAGAGAAGACAATGATATAGAACAGCTATGGGAAGCGACTGCCGAAATAATAACCAAGACAGCTGACAAGATCTTTGGAAGGAGTAAGCAAAAGAGGGCAAAAACATGGTATGACGAGGAATGTCGGAAACAACTGGAAAAAAGACAAACAGTAAGAAAGACTTGGATACAACTGCAAACAGACCAAAGTAAAAAGGAATATGACGACTGTCGAAAAGAAACAAGAAAAATAATACGCACAAAGAAAAGAAACTACGAACAACAAAAATATGAAACTATGGAGAGAGACCGGCCCAAACCAGGCTCCAGAGAATTCTACAAAGCAATTTCCTCTAAGAAAAGAGGGCATAGAGCCAATTCCATCCACACACTGAGAGACAACCAAGGCTGTATGATAATCGACGGTAAAGAAATAACTGAAGAATGGAAAAAGTATTTTAGAGACCTTCTAAACATCATACAGGAAGAACAGCACAAAGAAGAGATCTATATCACAGCGGACATGCCCGTCAAAAATCCTTCCTTTGAAGAAACCCAAAAGGCCTTAAATAAGCTGAAAAATCACAAAGCGCCGGGTACGGACGAGATACCAGCAGAACTTCTGAAATATGGGGGAGACGCACTACATCGCCAAATCCACCAGCTAATAACGCACATATGGTTAGAAGAAAGGATACCAACACGATGGAAGGAAAACATAATAGTGCCCATCCACAAAAAAGGGTACAAAACAAAATGCGCGAATTATAGAGGAATCTCACTCCTAAACACGGCATATAAAACCCTCTCAAACATCATTCTTAGTAGACTAATCCCTTATGCTGAAAATGTCCTAGGCGAATATCAAGCCGGGTTTAGGGCAAACAGATCAACAATAGATCAACTATTCACGCTGAGACAACTTCTAGAAAAGGGATGGGAGTATAACAAACCCATACACAATCTTTTCATAGACTTTCGACAGGCATATGATAGCGTAGAAAGAAGCCAAGTATGGAATGCCATGGCGGAGTTCTCAATACCAAAGAAACTCATTCGGATGACCAAAGTCTGTATGGAGGGTGGAATATCTAAAGTACGTGTAAATAATAAACTGTCTGGCAGCTTTGAAATCAACAGTGGACTTAAACAGGGTGATGCGTTATCTCCACTACTATTCAACCTTGTATTAGAGAAAGCCATGAGGTCGGCCGAAATAAAAACAGAATTGCTATCGGGCCAAAGTCCCAAGCTGTTACTCGCATATGCAGATGACATAGATCTCGTTGGAGACTCCATTCTATCCACGAAAGACATTTTCAACAAGGTGGAAGGAGCAACAAGTGAAGTAGGGCTGAAGATTAATGAAGAGAAAACGAAATATATGTGTATAAATAGAACGACACGAAGAGACAGAATAGGACAAAATATGACGATCAACACCTTTAATTTCGAAAGAGTACAACGTTTTAAATATCTGGGGGCCGTAATCACAGCGGACAACGATGTTACCGAAGAAATAAAAGACAGAATCCAATCTGCAAACCGCTGTCTATTTGCACTGAATAAGCTCATAAAATCAAAAAATCTCACAAGAAGTTCAAAGATCAAAATTTATAAATCCATCGTCAGACCTGTAATAACATACGGATGCGAAACGTGGACCATGACCAAAGCAAACGAAGAAAAGCTCAGACGCTTTGAACGAAAAATACTTAGAAAAATTTTCGGACCTCACCATGACATCACCACAGACCAGTATAAGATCAGAACCAATATCGAATTAAAAGCACTCTACAACGACACCGATATTGTCCAAGAAATTAAATCACAGCGACTAAGATGGGCAGGCCACGTGCACAGACTGCATAACGAAAGACTTGTAAAACTGGTATGGGAGGAGATTCCCACAGGCAAGAGACCGCTCGGACGTCCCAGAATGCGATGGAGAGATAACATCCAAGCAGATCTCCGGAAAATGAACATTCCATTTAACCCTAGGTTGATGGAAGACCGAACAAATTGGAAAAAAGTTGTACAGTCAGCCAAGACCCACCCAGGGTTGTAGCGCTACGTGATGATGATTATGTCAAATTAGAAAAATCTGACACTGACATTTAATTTACCTATAGAATGTCAAATTTTGACGTTTAACCCTACTCATGTTTCGAAACGTTGCCTGAGCCTGTTCAATCCTCGATTTTATTTCAATTTCACACCTATTATAAATCAGACGAAAAAAAAACCGAACTCTTCGCTAACTACTTAGAAAAGGTATTCATGACACATCCACCCACACAAGTCGAAAACCGCACGAACGACCTGGAAACTATTACTGACAACTCCGAAATCAATTGTACAACACCCACCGAAATTAAGAGCATTATTAAAGATCTGCCAAACAAAAAAGCTCCCGGGCACGACCTTATACCAAATCTAGTACTAAAACACCTTACCGATAAAGCTATAGCATACATATCCAATATACTCAACGCGAGCTTTAGAAAAGGCTATTTTCCAAAAAACTGGAAACATGCACATGTTCTCATGTTTCACAAACCTGGCAAAGAAAAGCAAAAAGTGGAAAGCTATAGACCTATAAGCCTCCTACCGACTATATCTAAGAGGAAATAACGATCCTTCAGAGAATAAATGAATTCCTGGAAGAGAATAACATCTTGCCACCCTTCCAGTTTGGATTCAGGAAATCATACTCAACGTACCATCAACTTCTTCGCCTAACTGAAACTATCGAGAAAGGATTTGAGGACAAGAAATATACCATTGTGGCATTTATAGACGTAGCTCAGGCATTCGATCGAGTGTGGACTGACGCCCTAAAATTCAAGCTTCAACAGCTAAATCTACCAAGCTACCTACTAAAATTACTATATTCCTTTCTCACAGACAGAACCTTCGCAGTAAAAATCCACGCGCAACTATCAGATGCCAGAACCATTAAAGCAGAGGTCCCACAAGGAAGCATTCTTGGCCCAAATTTATTTAATATACACATGCACGATATCCCCGTTCCTCCTCAAACGCAAGCCTACATTGAGAGTATGCTGATGACACAGCTATTATAACTCCACATCACGACCTTGACGTCGTAACAGAACAACTCCAATTAGCTTTGAACTTCATCAACGACTGGTTTTCGGAATGGCGCGTAAAAATAAACTGTACTAGAAGTGAGATAAAAGTATTCACACTACGACGGATAAAAAACCTACCGTCAATCGAATTAGGAGGAAATGTAATAAGATATAACCAAGAAGCCGTAGTACCTGGGTGTGCACCTAGATACTCGCCTAACATGTAAAGCCTTCATGTAAATAAAAAGATCAACCAAGCATACATCAGACTGTCTCAATTATACTCTCTAATAAATAGAAAATCAGCCCTACAACAAAAATCTTCTTTACTCCTCTATACATCTCTTATAAGACCCTTAATAACATACGCATGTCCCATTTGGTGCAGCACATCAAAAACCAATTTCAAAAAACTGCAGACAGTTCAGAATATAACTACGAATAATCCTAACTGCCCCCTGGTTTATCAGAAAGAAGCAGATACATCAGGAATTAAATGCACCCACCGTCAAGGAGTATATTATAAAAACAACAGTAACATTTTTTGAAAAAATCCACTAATGCCCCAGTGCGATTTTCTACCAACTCGGACAACGTAACATCCACACCAGACTCAAAATAAAACTTCCACATCACCGATCCCGACTCAGAAAACAGCGAAAGTGATTAAACAGTGATTGTGATTTAAATAGTGACAAATGACCAAAATTAGAACTCTTAGCGGACAAAGCCAGCTTACGCTAAGTACCAAAAGTCAAAATAATTAATTGTTACTTATAATAAAAAAAAAACTTCAGTTTCACTATCCACGCTGTTAGCTGGGGATGGATCCAGGGATGAAAACTGGAATTGATAATTTGTAATGTCCCATCATTGTGATGGTAACAAAAAACGAGTATCGTTGGATATTTTAAACCGCTTAAGGTAGACTTCCTAGCAAAGCGGCTCTGGCCGAACTGGCAAACGTTTCAAGAGTTTCAGAAGTTTTTCCTCGCTTCCAAAATCTTACAAACTGGCCAAATTTTGACAAAAACTGCAAATTCTACAATGATTCTGAACTTCTACGCAAGGCCATACTAACCCTATAGGCTCTTTGGGCTACAGCCCAGGGATGCCGTAACTTAAGGGACGCCACGAACCTAAAGATGAGGAGTTTTTGAATATGCTTAAATCTCTATATCTCAATTAATAAATTCGGAAAAGGATGCATGCACACCCCGAGTAAGACCGCTGAGTGAGGTTGCGCTCGTGGTTCGCGCTCGCACTTTTCATACATATAGCTGAATTCGCGTGGTAAGTGCCCGATGTCTATGCAACATGTGAATAGAAGTGAAAAGAAGATATTTCTATAATTAAAACTCCTGCAGAACTGCAGATTGCATTTTTTGTAGTTTTAATTCGGTTTTTAGGGTTCCGTAAATCATAATGAAAACATAACGCTTTTAGGATCACTTTGTTGTCCGTCTGTCTGTCTGTCTGTCTGTCTATAAAGACCCTTTTTTCAGGAACGCGTAGAGGTATCAAGTTGAAATTTATATTAAATACTCGTGTGCCCGGTCTCTTTTAGTTGTGAGAAAAATCAAACTTGTAAGTCAACGGGAACAAAAGATATGACCGTTTATGTCGCATATTTTGCAATTTCAAACGGGAATCAAAACCTATGACATTGTATATTGCATTGTACATGAGTTTCAGATGTTTCTGTTTGCTTGCAATAATATCAAAAATTTGCCAAATTTTGACAAAAACTGCAAATTCCATAATAATTAATTAATATCTACGATGTCAACCTAACCTACCTAACCTAACCTAACCTACTTCCCGTTGATCTAGAATCATGAAATTTGGCAAGAAGCAAGGTCTTACAGCACATGTAAAGGAAAATATTTGCCCTAGGGCGCTAATTGGTTTATAGCCTAGGAAGCCAAAATTGATAAGAACGGCCCTGCTTCTACGATGTCAAATAAGAAAAATCTGACACTGACATTTAAATAATCCATAGAATGTCAACTTTTGACGTTTAACCTAAAGTTTTCAAAAGTTTTTGCTCGCTTGCAAAATCACAACATCTTGCCAAATTTTTACAAAAACTGCAAATTCTACAATAATTTATTAACTTCTACGGTGTCAAATTAGAAAAATCTGACACTGACTTTTAATTAACTGGTACAAAGTCAAATTTTGACATTTAACCCAGTCATTTCAAGAATTTTAAAAGTTTCTGTACGCTTGCAAAAATCTAACAAACAAGCGAAATTTTGCAAAAGTGCTAATTCTACAATAATTAATTAACCACGATGTCAATTAAGAAAAATCGGACACTAACATTTAATTAACATATAATTTAACCTACAATGTCAAATTTTGACATTTAATCCAAACGTTTCTAGAGTTGCAGAAGTTTCTGCTCACTTTCAAAAATCTCACAAACTTGTCAAATTTTGCCAAAAAATGTAAATTTTGCAATAATTAATTAATTTCTACGGTGTCAAAATAAGAAAAATATGACACTGTTATTTAATTAACCTGTACAATGTCAAATATTGACATTTAACCCAAACGTTTCAAGAGTTTCAGAAATTTCTGCTCGCTTTCAAAAATCTCACAACTTTGCCAAATTTTGACAAAAACTCCAAATTCTACAGAAATTTATTAACTTGCACTGTGTCAAATAAGAAAAATCTGACACGTACATTTAATTATTCTGTATAATGTCAAATTTTGACATTTAACCCAAACGTTTCAAGAGAGTTCAAGTTTCAAGTCAAAAAAGAAGCCAAAATTTGACAAAAACAGCAAATTCTACAATGATTTATTAACTTTTACGATGTCAAATAAAATAAATCAGACACTGACATTTAATTAACCTATACAATGTGATTTGAGTGGACAAACTTTGCAACCTTCTTTTGTTTTATGTCAAAATTGGACGAAAATGTCAAAATAATTGGCAAATATTGCCAAATTTTCAAAAACCAAAATCTCTATTCGAAGCAAATTTTGTTTATTTTTGTTGATTTGAATGGACAAACCTCGCAAATTTTGTTTGTTTTCTGTCAAAATTGGACGAAAACGTAAAAATAATTTGCACAAATTTTGCCAAATTTAGACAAAAACTGCAAATTCTATAATAATTGATTAATATAGACACTGACATTTAATTAACCTATACAATGTAAAATTTTGAAATTTAAGCCAAATGTTGCCAAATGAGTTTTAGAAGTTTCTGTTCGCTTGCAAAAATATCACAAAATTGTCAAATTTTGACAAAAACTGCAAATTCTACAATATTTGCTTATCTTATACGATGTGAAATTAGAAAAATCTGAAACTGACATTTAATTAACCTATAAAGTGTCCAATTTTGACATTTAACCCAAAAGTTTTCAGAATTTCAGATTTTCTGCTGGCTTGCAAAAATCTCACAAACTTTCCAAATTTTGATAAAAACGGCAAATTCTATAATAATTTATTTACTTCTACTATGTCAAATTAGAAGAATCTGACACTATTAATTAACTAATTAACCTATACAATGTCAAATTCCGATATTTAACCCAAACGGAGGCGAAATTAGACGTAACAAAAGATGGGGTATTTTATAATAATATTTTATAGACTTGCGGTTTAGTTTTGGCAACGCTCAAGTCATTTCGGCGACAAGGAAGTTTACGTTTGTTTTTAACACATTCGCTTGTTTCATTTATTATTTATTACAATTTTTTGCGGGCTCGGTGAAACAATTTTGCTAGACCTTCCGAAAATTTTATCGTGCTTGAAGGTCGCGGAAATACTTTTATTACTATCTTATTGCGAAATTAGATTCATTTTTGTGCGTTCTCCCTATGCGCTTCCAAGGCGAATTCGGGACTGATTTGCATACAATCGACGGGATGAAACGTTTCTACGCTAATTAGCACAGAATCATGAAAAAAATTAATCAATTTTGATATTGAATAGGTTAGGTTATTCGCCAATTTTGACATTGAATAGGTTAGGTTAGGTAAACCGCCAATTTTGACATTGAACAGGTTAGGTTAGGGCTGATTTGCATACAATCGACGGGATGGAACGTTTCTACGCCAATTAGCTCAGAATCATGAAAAAATGTAATCAATTTTGACATTGAATAGATTAGGTTAGGTTAACCGCCGATTTTCACATTGAATAGGTTAGGTTAGGTCAACCGCCAATTTTGACATTGAATAGGTTAGATAAGGTTAACCGCCAATTTTGACATTTTCTTTTATTAATTTCACATTGACTGACATTGACTTCTTAAGTCTAATATTTGCAGAACAAATTTTGATGTGTCAGTTATGACATTTTGCTAGAAATTATGAGTTTTGATATTTCTGAATTTATCGAAACCCCAATTTTGTTGAAGAAAATTTGTTATATTTTGGTTAACACATTTATCTATCATCAAATTCAAACATTGACATTAAGTATGACAAATATAAAAATTAACATTTGGAATATTTGACACTTATTTGTTTCGACAATTGTTATTTGGTATGAAAATGTTGTGAAAAATATGTCAAATTTTGACATTTTTCGACAACAGGTCTGACATTTCATGGCATAATTAAATTTTGGCGTTTCTTCTGTCAAAAACAATCCTCTGTCAACGCTTCAAAACCGTCGTTTTTCGCATTTTTAATTACAAAACGATTCTAATTGTGCATTAAATGGCGCACGTTAATCGTCTCACCTCAAGGACCGTTTCATTCCGACTGTAATTCGATAAAAACGGATTGCAATTCCGCAAACGAAGTCATTTTAACACGCGTGCGGCATTTTTCCACGGCAATTACATAATTTGAATACGATTTACATCGATTATCGATTTTTACACACACCGTCCAGGCTTGCCTTATCTAGTCCACAGGTTTAACTATACAGACAAGACTAGACAGACAAGACAAGACAGACAAGACTAGACAAGACTAGACAAGACTAGACAAGACTAGACAAGACTAGACAAGACTAGACAAGACTAGACAAGACTAGACAGACAAGACTAGACAGACAAGACTAGGCAGACAAGACTAGACAGACAAGACTAGACAGACAAGACTAGACAGACAAGACTAGACAGACAAGACTAGACAGACAAAGCTAGACAGACAAGACTAGACAGACAAGACTAGACAGACAAGACTAGACAGACAAGACTAGACAGACAAGACTAGACAGACAAGACTAGACAGACAAGACTAGACAGACAAGACTAGACAGACAAGACTAGACAGACAAGACTAGACAGACAAGACTAGACAGACAAGACTAGACAGAGACTAGACAGACAAGACTAGACAGACAAGACTAGACAGACAAGACTAGACAGACAAGACTAGACAGACAAGACTAGACAGACAAGACTAGACAGACAAGACTAGACAGACAAGACTAGACAGACAAGACTAGACAGACAAGACTAGACAGACAAGACTAGACAGACAAGACTAGACAGACAAGACTAGACAGACAAGACTAGACAGACAAGACTAGACAGACAAGACTAGACAGACAAGACTAGACAGACAAGACTAGACAGACAAGACTAGACAGACAAGACTAGACAGACAAGACTAGACAGACAAGACTAGACAGACAAGACTAGACAGACAAGACTAGACAGACAAGACTAGACAGACAAGACTAGACAGACAAGACTAGACAGACAAGACTAGACAGACAAGACTAGACAGACAAGACTAGACAGACAAGACTAGACAGACAAGACTAGACAGACAAGACTAGACAGACAAGACTAGACAGACAAGACTAGACAGACAAGACTAGACAGACAAGACTAGACAGACAAGACTAGACAGACAAGACTAGACAGACAAGACTAGACAGACAAGACTAGACAGACAAGACTAGACAGACAAGACTAGACAGACAAGACTAGACAGACAAGACTAGACAGACAAGACTAGACAGACAAGACTAGACAGACAAGACTAGACAGACAAGACTAGACAGACAAGACTAGACAGACAAGACTAGACAGACAAGACTAGACAGACAAGACTAGACAGACAAGACTAGACAGACAAGACTAGACAGACAAGACTAGACAGACAAGACTAGACAGACAAGACTAGACAGACAAGACTAGACAGACAAGACTAGACAGACAAGACTAGACAGACAAGACTAGACAGACAAGACTAGACAGACAAGACTAGACAGACAAGACTAGACAGACAAGACTAGACAGACAAGACTAGACAGACAAGACTAGACAGACAAGACTAGACAGACAAGACTAGACAGACAAGACTAGACAGACAAGACTAGACAGACAAGACTAGACAGACAAGACTAGACAGACAAGACTAGACAGACAAGACTAGACAGACAAGACTAGACAGACAAGACTAGACAGACAAGACTAGACAGACAAGACTAGACAGACAAGACTAGACAGACAAGACTAGACAGACAAGACTAGACAGACAAGACTAGACAGACAAGACTAGACAGACAAGACTAGACAGACAAGACTAGACAGACAAGACTAGACAGACAAGACTAGACAGACAAGACTAGACAGACAAGACTAGACAGACAAGACTAGACAGACAAGACTAGACAGACAAGACTAGACAGACAAGACTAGACAGACAAGACTAGACAGACAAGACTAGACAGACAAGACTAGACAGACAAGACTAGACAGACAAGACTAGACAGACAAGACTAGACAGACAAGACTAGACAGACAAGACTAGACAGACAAGACTAGACAGACAAGACTAGACAGACAAGACTAGACAGACAAGACTAGACAGACAAGACTAGACAGACAAGACTAGACAGACAAGACTAGACAGACAAGACTAGACAGACAAGACTAGACAGACAAGACTAGACAGACAAGACTAGACAGACAAGACTAGACAGACAAGACTAGACAGACAAGACTAGACAGACAAGACTAGACAGACAAGACTAGACAGACAAGACTAGACAGACAAGACTAGACAGACAAGACTAGACAGACAAGACTAGACAGACAAGACTAGACAGACAAGACTAGACAGACAAGACTAGACAGACAAGACTAGACAGACAAGACTAGACAGACAAGACTAGACAGACAAGACTAGACAGACAAGACTAGACAGACAAGACTAGACAGACAAGACTAGACAGACAAGACTAGACAGACAAGACTAGACAGACAAGACTAGACAGACAAGACTAGACAGACAAGACTAGACAGACAAGACTAGACAGACAAGACTAGACAGACAAGACTAGACAGACAAGACTAGACAGACAAGACTAGACAGACAAGACTAGACAGACAAGACTAGACAGACAAGACTAGACAGACAAGACTAGACAGACAAGACTAGACAGACAAGACTAGACAGACAAGACTAGACAGACAAGACTAGACAGACAAGACTAGACAGACAAGACTAGACAGACAAGACTAGACAGACAAGACTAGACAGACAAGACTAGACAGACAAGACTAGACAGACAAGACTAGACAGACAAGACTAGACAGACAAGACTAGACAGACAAGACTAGACAGACAAGACTAGACAGACAAGACTAGACAGACAAGACTAGACAGACAAGACTAGACAGACAAGACTAGACAGACAAGACTAGACAGACAAGACTAGACAGACAAGACTAGACAGACAAGACTAGACAAGACAAGACTAGACAGACAAGACTAGACAGACAAGACTAGACAGACAAGACTAGACAGAGACAAGACTATACAGACAAGACTAGACAGACAAGACTAGACAGACAAGACTAGACAGACAAGACTAGACAGACAAGACTAGACAGACAAGACTAGACAGACAAGACTAGACAGACAAAACTAGACAGACAAGACTAGACAGACAAGACTAGACAGACAAGACAAGACAGACAAGACTAGACAGACAAGACTACACAGACAAGACTACACAGACAAGACTAGACAGACAAGACTAGACAGACAAGACTAGACAGACAAGACTAGACAGACAAGACTAGACAGACAAGACTAGACAGACAAGACTAGACAGACAAGACTAGATAGACAAGACTAGACAGACAAGACTAGACAGACAAGACTAGACAGACAAGACTAGACAGACAAGACTAGACAGACAAGACTAGACAGACAAGACTAGACAGACAAGACTAGACAGACAAGACAAGACAGACAAGACTAGACAGACAAGACTAGACAGACAAGACTAGACAGGCAAGACTAGACAGACAAGACTAAACAGACAAGACTAGACAGACAAGACTAGACAGACAAGACTAGACAGACAAGACTAGACAGTCAAGACTAGACAGACAAGACTAGACAGACAAGACTAGACAGACAAGACTAGACAGACAAGACTAGTCATATTTAGTCTAGTCTAGACTAGGCAAGACTAGACTAAACAAACAAGACTAGATAGACTAGACTATTTTCTGACATTTTCTGTTTGAGTGTTGTTGTTGTGGACGGTTCGGTCGACGCGGAAGTGTGTCAGTGCCAAAGCGTAAAATCGATAATTCGCAGGAGAAATAGATTGGGTCGAGAATGTGTGTACGTACACACACCCTTCACCGTCAAATCGATTCATTGGTTCAATGTCGCGAAACTACGTCAAAGTTAAGAAAATTCCGTTACGTTATACATATATGCCAATATTTTGACACCTGCCAACAAAATTTGACATTTTGTGTTTTTTTGGTTAACATTTATTTTGACATTTGCCTTTTTGTTTTAAAAACACATGTTTATCAATAAATAAATAAAAGACAGGTGTTAATTAATGACGTTTGACAGTGACATAATTTCTTAAATAATAATGAGAGTAAAAGCCACATTGACATTGACTTTCGTTCTTTGGAGTTTGGACGGTCATTTTGCAGGAAGTTGGCAGTAAAACCAAATAAATCGTCGCGACGAAATTTGTCGGAGCGTGGAAACACTTTTCACCGTCCAATAGGAATCCGCCGATTTTAGAACATTTTTTTATTCTCGCAAAGAATCCATCGAGGTCAAATCGCAATAGAATTACTTTTCGCTTCGCCAATTTTTTATGCCTCTTTTGTTTTCGCCGATTTTGCAAATTTCTCTGTCGCCAATAGAAAAATCATTGTAGCATTAAGGTCGATTCCCATATGCGCGACACTCAGCTACTCGCCTGTCAAATAATTATTACATTGTTTTAAATGGGCACGTCGCGTAGCTACCGCATAGCCATAGTGAGAACGTGCCCATTTAAAACAATGTTATCATTATTTGATAGGCGATGTCGCGTGACGTCGCGTAGCTGAGTGTCGTGTATACGAGAATCGGCCATTAAATGGCCACGTCGCGTAGCCATAGTGAGAACGTGCCCATTTAAAACAATGTAATCATTATTTGACAGGCGATGTCGCGTGACGTCGCGTAGCTGAGTGTCGAGTATATGAGAATCGGCCATTAAATGGGCACGTCGCGTATCCATAGTTAGAACGTGTCTATTTAAAACAATGTAATCATTATTTGACAGGCGATGTCGCGTGACGTCGCGTAGCTGAGTGTCGCGTATATGAGAATCGGCCATTAAATGGGCACCTCGCGTAGCCATAGTGAGAACGTGCCCATTTAAAACAATGTAATCATTATTTGACAGGCGATGTCGCGTGACGTTGCGTAGCTGAGTGTCGCGTATATGAGAATCGGCCATTAAATTGGCACATCGCGTAGCCATAGTGGGAACGTGCCCATTTAAAACAATGTAATGATTATTTGGCAGGCGATGTCGCGTGACGTCGCGTATATGAGAATCGGCCATTAAATGGGCACGTCGCGTAGCCATAGTGAGAACGTGCCCATTTAAAACAATGTAATCATTATTTGACAGGCGATGTCGCGTGACGTCGCGTAGCTGAGTGTCGCGTATATGAGAATCGGCCATTAAATGGGCACGTCGTGTAGCCATAGTGAGAACGTGCCCATTTAAAACAATGTAATCATTATTTAACAGGCGATGTCGGGTTAACGTCGCGTAGCTGAGTGTCGCGTATTTGAGAATCGGCCTTTAAGGTTTTGATTGCCACTGTTCCTTGCACCGGATTCGCGATCAAATCTCATTTAACGTCTCGAAAACAAAACAAACAAATAAATGATCAGCAAACTATAAAATTATTGCCAACATCTGTCAATTTTGACATGTGACATATGTCAATTTTAACATATGACATGTATTCATTCTGATATAAGACAAGTGTCAAATCTAGAAAAAATGTATGACAAGTTTCATAATTTGTAATTCGTATGACAAGTTTCGTAATAACAAGTTTCGTAAGTAAATTGACCGACAACATCTATAAATTGTGTAACCTGTAACAGATGTTAACTTTGTCATGTGACATGTGTCAAATGAAAAAACTTATGTCAAGTTTCTTGTAATTTACAGAAAATGAGGAAATCCTGCTGAAATTTGAAGAAGAAAACAAACCATGTGACAATAACAAGTTGCCACAAT
Source organism: Phosphuga atrata (assembly GCA_944588485.1). Classification (NCBI taxonomy): domain Eukaryota; kingdom Metazoa; phylum Arthropoda; class Insecta; order Coleoptera; family Silphidae; genus Phosphuga; species Phosphuga atrata. The sequence continues at coordinate 6,917,344 of OX155904.1, read as the reverse complement.
GGGTAGTTTGCCGAATTTGCACGAGCTGGGCAAGGACGAGATGGGGGTGGGCCACGCGAAAATCGGCCCCGCGATCAGCAATCCGCACCAGCACAGCACGACCGGCGCGGCCCCCTGCGGCCTAACCCAGGACGAACGCAACCGTATCCTGCACCGGCACTCCACCCACTGCAAACAAAAACAGACCGGACACACGATTGCCAAGCAGCTGGATCAAAGGCCCCCCAAGCTCAACTACGACGACTTCATGCTCGAAGTCAACGCACTACCCGCGGTACAATTTTTTACATTTGTTAACAAACGTCAAAATTTGAGACATCAATGTAACATATTATCATTTGATCTCAATGTGACGTTCTTATAACAAGTTGCCTTTTTTTGAAACGGACATTTTTATATCAAAACTGACATTTTTATGTCAAATTGACATTTGCTTATATTAAACTGACATTTATTTTTTCAATCTGACATTGTTTTGGTAATCTAACGTCCTTATGTCATGTTGCCTTTTTTTTAAACTGACATTTTAATATCAAAACTGACATTTTTATGTCAAATTGACATTTGCTTATACCAAACTGACATTGATTACTTTAATCTGACATTTTTTTTGTTGATCTGACGTTCCTATGACAAGTTGCCTTTTTTTGAAACTGACATTTTTATATCAAAACTGACATTTTTAAGTCAAATTGACATTTGTTTATACCAAACTGACATTTATTACTTCAATCTGACATTTTTTTGTTGATCTGACGTTCTTATGACAAGTTGCCTTTTTTTTAAACTGACATTTTTATATCAAAACTGACATTTTTATGTCAAATTGACATTTGTTTATACCATTCTGACATTTATTAATTCAATCTGACATTTTTTTGTTGATCTGACGTTCTTATGACAAGTTGCATTTTTATGAAACGGACATTTTTATATCAAAACTGACATTTTTATGTCAAATTGACATATGCTTATATTAAACTGACATTTGTTTTTAATCTGACAATGTTTTGCTGATCTGACGTCCTTATGCATTTTGCCTTTTTTTTAAACTGACATTTTTATATTAAAACTGACATTTTTATGTCAAATTGACATTTATTTATACCAAACTGACATTTATTACTTCAATCTGACATTTTTGTTGTTGATCTGACGTTCCAACAACAAGTTGCCTTTTTTTAAACGGACATTTTTATATCAAAACTGACATTTTTAAGTTAAATTGACATTTGTTTATACCAAACTGACATTTATTACTTTAATCAGACATTTTTTTGTTGATCTGACGTTCTTATGACAAGTTGCCTTTTTATGAAACGGACATTTTTATATCAAAACTGACATTTTTATGTCAAATTGACATTTGTTTATACCAAACTGACATTTATTACTTCAATCTGACATTTTTTTGTTGATCTGACGTTCCTATGACTAGTTCTTTTTTTTTAAACTGAGATTTTTATATCAAAACTGACATTTTTCTTAAATTGACATTTGTTTATACCATTCTGACATTTATTAATTCAATCTGACATTTTTTGTTGGTCTGACGTTCTTATGACAAATTGCATTTTTATGAAACGGACATTTTTATATCAAAACTGACATTTTTATGTCAAGTTGACATTTGCTTATATTAAACTGACATTTATTTTCAATCTGACATTGTTTTGTTGATCTAACATTTTTATGACAAGTTGCTTTTTTTGAAACTGACATTTTTATATCAAAACTGACATTTTTATGTCAAATTGACATTTTTTTATACCAAACTGACATTTATTACTTCAATCTGACATTTTTTTGTTGATCTGACGTTCTTATGACAAGTTGCCTTTTTTTGAAACGGACATTTTTATATCAAAACTGACATTTTTATGTCAAATTGACATTTGTTTATACCAAACTGAAATTTATTACTTCAATCGGACATTTTTTTGTTGATCTGACGTTCTTATGATAATTGCATTTTTATGAAACGCACATTTTTATATCAAAACTGACATTTTTATGTCAAATGGACATTTGTTTATACCATTCTGACATTTATTACTTTTTTTGTTAATCTGAGGTTGTTATGACAAGTTGTCTTTTTTTTGAAACTGACATTTTTATATCAAAACTGACATTTTTTTGTCAAATTGACATTTGTTTATACCATTCTGACATTTATTAATTCAATCTGACATTTTTTGTTGGTCTGACCTTCTTATGATAAGTTGCATTTTTATGAAACGGACATTTTTATATAAAAACTGACATTTGCTTATATTAATCTGACATTTTTTTTCAATCTGACATTGTTTTCGTGATCTGTTGACAAACATTGACGTTTGACACATCAATATCAACATTTAACATATTATCACTTGACATATCAATGTTAAAATTTGACATTTCATTATCAATTAATGTGTTTTTTTTTCAGCAAATAGCAGCTTATTCCCCGATTTCCAGTCGTTCGACTCGGAATCTGGCGCACTCAATCCGCCGCCGGGACTCGCTCAACAGCTCGATAGGGGCCAACAGCGTGCGGCGGCTCATCGCCGTGGTCCGCAATACCAACAGCCGCATGGGGCCGGTATACACGCGCAGGGTCCTCATCCGAAACCTGGCTCTCATCTGTGTGACCCACATGATGGTCACCGCGACATTCCTGCCATTCCTCGCGCTGCAAGGCAGCGTGACCGTGTTCCAACCCATGAAAACAAGCTTCACCATAAATTTAGGATCCGTTCTCTTGAGCCTTTTGCACGTTTTCGCCGGGATTTCAACGTTGTTTGGACCAATCCTGTGTCAAAAGTTAGGAACGACGGTTGTAATGACTGTTGGTTACACAGCGCTCTGTTTGTTCCACGCTGTCCACTTCCACCCGGTTTTGTACCTTCTTCTACCTGTTTACGTCGTCTTTGGACTGGTTTTGGGGCCGTTAAGCCTCGCGCGGATGAGTTTCTTAATGACCGTCAGCACAAAACTCAACTACATCTTCGGGGAAGAAGACGAGGAGGCCAAGGCGATGCGGAGGACTTGCATAATCCGCCGAGTGGCGAGAGCCTTTCAAGCCGCGCACGACTTCGGTTTGATCTTCGGGTCGATCCTCACGGCTGTTTTAATCACCGTCACCATCAACTTCACCGACAAACCGACCAGCGAAGCTGTAACGAACCTAACTCTGAACTCCACCAACTTGACTTATAACTACTACGAGTACAACTCCTTCCTGGATGATATCTTCGACGTGGACGAGCTGGGGGAAAGGTTATGTGGAGCGCAAGCCTGTCCCTCCGATTTCGTTCTGAATGAAGAGTTCAAAGTGTTACCACAGCGCAGCTCCATCGTCTTAGTAGCGGTTTACGTCGGAATTTCCTTTTTCGCAGTCCTTATTATCCTCTTCTTCGTAGACAGGATCAGGCTTTGCGTTTACCAGGACTCCTTTGAACGAGGTGAAGGACTACGAGGAATCCGCGACGGCTTCAAGGACGTCCGCCTTCAACTAGCCGCTCCAATGGCGGTCTTCATAGGCATGGAACAAGCGTTCATGTACGCGGACTTTAGCAAGGTAATTGCCAAACTGATAGTTTTGATCGATATTGACAAATTTTGTTCTGACAGTCATACGTGGTGTGCACCTTGGGCATTCATCGGTTGAACTTGGTGTTTCTGTGTATGGGGCTGCTGCAGTCCATAGCCGCCTGCACCCTCAGCATGCTCTTGAGGACAATCAGAAGATATTACGTCATAGGTAAGCCTTTTTTGAAACTGACATTTTTATATCAAAACTGACATTTTTATGTCAAATTGACATTTTTTTATAGCAGACTGACATTTATTATTTCAATCTGACATTTTTTGGTGTTCTGAAGTTCTTATGACAAGTTGCCTTTTTTTGAAACTGACGTTTTTATATCAAACTTGACATTTTTATGTCAAATTAACATTTGTTAATACCAAACTGACATTTATCACTTCACTCTAACATTTTTTGTAGATCTGACGATCTTATGACAAATTGCCTTTTTTGAAACAGACATTTTTATATAAAAACTGACATTTTTATGTCAAATTGAGATTTGCTTATATTAAACTGACATTTATTTTATCAATCTGACATGTTTTTGGTCATATGACATGTTGCCGTTTTTGAAATTGACATTTTTATATCAAAACTGACATTTTTATGTCAAATTGACATTTGTTTATAAAAAACTGACATTTATTACTTTAATCTAACATTTTTTTGTTGATCTGACGTTCTTATGACAAGTTGCCTTTTTTTGAACCGGACATTTTTATATCAAAACTGATTTTTTTTATGACAAATTGACATTTGCTTATATTAAACTGACATTTATTTTTTGCATCTGACATGTTTTTGGTCATCTGACGTCCTAATGACATGTTGCCTTTTTTTTAAACTGACAATTTTTATATCAAAACTGACATTTTTATGTCAAATTGACATTTGTTTATACCAAACTGACATTTATTAGTTCAACCTGACATTTTTTGGTTGATCTGGCGTTCTTATGACAAGTTGCCTTTTTTTTGAAACTGACATTTTTATATCAAAACTGACATTTTTATGTCAAATTTACATTTGTTTATACCAAACCAACATTTATTACTTCAACCTGACATTTTGTTGTTGATCTGACGTTCTTATGACTAGTTGCCTTTTTTTGAAACTGACATATTTATATCAAAACTGACACTTTTATGTCAAATTGACATTTGTTTATACCAATCTGACATTTAATACTTCAACCTGACATTTTTTTGTTGATCTGACGTTCTTATGACTAGTTGCCTTTTTTTGAAACTGACATATTTATATCAAAACTGACATTTTTATGTCAAATTTACATTTGTTTAAACCAAACTGACATTTATTACTTCAATCTGACATTTTTTTTTATTGATCTGAGGTTCTTATGACAAGTTTCCTTTTTTGAAACTGACATTTTTATATCAAAACTGACATTTTTATGTCAAATTGACATTTGTTTATACCAAACTGACATTTATTACTTTATTCTGACATTTTTTTTGTTGATCTGACGTTCTTATGACAAGTTACCTTTTTTGAAACTGCCATTTTTATATCTAAACTGACATTTTTATGGTAACTTGACATTTGTTTATACCAAACTGTCATTTATTACTTTAATCTGACACTTTTTTTGTTGACCTGACGTTCTTATGACAATTTTAAGACAAGTTGCCTTTTTTTGAAACTGAAATTTTTATATCAAAACTGACATTTTTATGTCAAATTGACATTTGTTTATACCAAACTGACTTTTTTTTTTCAATCTGACATATTTTTTGTTGATATGACGTTCTTATGACAAGTTGCCTTTTTTGAAAACGGACATTTTTATTTCAAAACTGACATTTTTATGTGAAATTGGAAAAATCAGTTTATATTAAACTGACATTTATTTTTCAATGTGACATTGTTTTGGTAATCTAACGTTCTTATAACAAGTTGCCTTTTTTGAAACAGACATTTTTATATATAAAATGACATTTTTTAGTCAAATTGACATTTGTTTATAACAAACTGACATTTATTACTTCAATCTGACATTTTTTTGTTGATCTGACGTTCTTATAACAAGTTGCCTTTTTTGTAAACGGACATTTTTATATAAAAACTAATATTTTTATGTCAAATTGACATTTGATTATATTAAACTGACATTTATTTTTTCAATCTGACATTGTTTTTTGGTGATCTGACGTTCTTATAACAAGTTGCCTTTTTCGAAACTGACATTTTTATATAAAAACTGACATTTTTATATAAAAAGTGACATTTTTATATAGAAACTGACATTTTTATATAAAAACTGACATTTTTATATAAAAACTGTCAACTGTTTTTATGTTAATTTGAAATTTGTTTATAACGAACTAACATTATTATTTCAACCTGACGCTTTTTTTGACGTTTTTATGTCAAATTGCCTTTTTGTTTAAACTGACTTTTTTATGCCAAACTAACAATTTTTATGTTAAATTGACATTTGTTTATATGATCTGACGTTTATATGTCAATTTGCCTTTTGAAACTAACATTTTTATATCAGACTGACATTTTTATGTCAAACTGACATTTGTTTACATCAAACTGAGCATTTTTATATCTAAACTGACATTTTTATGTTAACTTGACATTTGTTTATACCAAACTGACATTTATTACTTCAATCTAACTTTTTTTTTGTTGATCGGAGGTTCTTATGATAAGTTTATGACAAGTTGCCTTTTTTTGAAACTGAAATTTTTATATCAAAACTTACATTTTTATGTCAAATTGACATTTGTTTATACCAAACTGACATTTATTACTTTAATCTGACTTTTTTTTTGGTCTGACGTTGTTATGACAAGTTGCCTTTCTTGAAACTGACATTTTTATATCAAAACTGACAGTTTTGTGTCACATTTACATTTGCTTATATTTAACTGACATTTATTTTTTCAATCTGACATTTTTTTGGTGATCTGACGTTCTTATAACAAGTTTCCTTTTTTGAAACAGACAGTTTTATATATAAACTGACATTTTTAAGTCAAATTGACATTTGTTTATACCAAACTGACATTTGTTACTTTACAATTTTATATCAAAACTGACATTTTTATGTCAAACTGACATGTGCTTATATTAAACTGACATTTATTTTTTCAATCTGAGATTGTTTTGGTGATCTGAGGTTATTATAACAAGTTGTCTTTTTTGAATTTTGAAACTGACATTTTTATATATAACTGACATTTTTATATAAAACTGACATTTTTATGGCAAATTGAAATTAACAAACTAACATTATTATTTCAACACTACACTTTTTTGGACGATTTTTATGTCAAATTGCCTTTTTTTTAAACTGAATTTTTTTATGTTAAACTGACATTTTTATGTTAAATTGACATTTATTTATCTGATCTTACGTTTATATATCAATTTGCAATTTTGAAATTGACATTTTTATATCACACTGACATTAGTTTACATCAAACTGACATTTATGACATTTTTTGTTGTGTTTTAGCTGTGGGTTTTACGTTTCATGCGTGTTTGTTGATGGTTCAAATGCTGTGGAAGCCGATAGGAGACGATCCGGCGCTGTTTTACGTCATTTCTGCGGCTTGGGGGGTGTGCAATGCCGTGTGGGAGATGATGAATTTCAGTAAGTAAACTGCCATTTTACATGGCGTTTATTATGTAAGGGCGCAGTTTTGTTATGGAATAACGTGTCGCATTGTCAATTTTGATTGATGAAATTGTCGTAATATCGATGTACAAAGTGTTTCGATACATCGATATTACGACATTATATATTGATGTTTAAGAGTGTCAGTGTATTAATGACTAGAACTGTCAAAATATTGATGAAAACAACTGTCAAATTGTTGAAGAAAACAACTGTCAAAATATTGATGAAAGCAACTGTCAAAATATTGATGAAAATAACTGTAAAAATATTGATGAAGAGCACTGTCAAAACTTTGATGAAGAAGATTGTCAAAATATTGATGAAAACAACTGTCAAATATTGATGAAAATACCTTTAAAAATATTGATGAACAGCACTGTCAAAACTTGAATGAACAAAATTGTTCATAGCACTGTCAAAACTTTGATGAAAAAAATTGTTCATTGCGCTGTCAAAACTTTGATGATCAAAATTGTTCATTGCACTGTCAAAACTTTGATGAACAAAATAGTTCATTGCACTGTCAAAACTTTGATGAACAAAATTGTTCATTGCACTGTAAAAACTTTGATGAACAAAATTGTTCATCGCACTGTTAAAACTTTGATGAACAAAATAGTTCATTGCACTGTCAAAACTTTGATGAACAAAATTGTTCATTGCACTGTCAAAAGTTTGATGAACAAAATTGTTCATTGCACTGTCAAAACTTGGATGAACAAAATTGTTCATTGCATTGTCAAAACTTTGATGAACAAAATTGTTCATTGGACTGTCGAAACTTTGAAGAAAAAAATTGTTCATTGCGCTGTCAAAACTTTGATGATCAAAATTGTTCATTGCACTGTCAAAACTTTGATGAACAAAATTGTTCATTGCGCTGTCAAAACTTTAATGAAGAAAATTGTTCATTGCACTGTCAAAACTTTGATGACCAAAATTGTTCATTGCACTGTAAAAACTTTGATGAACAAAATTGTTCATCGCACTGTCAAAACTTTGATGAACAAAATTGTTCATTGCACTGTCAAAAGTTTGATGAACAAATTTGTTCATTGCACTGTCAAAACTTTGATGAACAAAATTGTTCATTGCATTGTCAAAACTTTGATGAACAAAATTGTTCATTGGACTGTCAAAACTTTGATGAAAAAAATTGTTCATTGCGCTGTCAAAACTTTGATGAACAAAATTGTTCATTGCGCTGTCAAAACTTTTATGAACAACATTGTTCATTGCACTGTCAAAACTTTGATGAACAAAATAGTTCATTGCACTGTCAAAACTTTGATGAACAAAATTGTTCATTGCACTGTCAAAACTTTAATGAAGAAAATTGTTCATTGCACTGTCAAAACTTTAATGAAGAAAATTGTTCATTGCACTGTCAAAACTTTGATGAACAAAATTGGTCATCGCACTGTCAAAACTTTGATGAACAAAATTGTTCATTGCATTGTCAAAACTTTGATGAACAAAATTGTTCATTGCACGATCTAAATTTTGATGAACAAAATTGTTCATTGTACTGTGAAAACTTTGATGAACAAAATTGTCAAAATATTGATGAAAACAACTGTCAAATATTGCTGAAAATAACTGTAAAAATATTGATGAACAGCACTGTCAAAATTTTAATGAACAAAATTGTTCATTGCACGATCTAAATTTTGATGAACAAAATTGTTCATTGCACTGTCAAAACTTTGATGAACAAAATTGTTCATTGCACGATCAAAATTTTGATGAACAAAATTGTTCATTGCACTGTGAAAACTTTGATGAACAAAATTTTCAAAATATTGATGAAAACAACTGTCAAATATTGCTGAAAATAACTGTAAAAATATTGATAAACAGCACTGTCAAAATTTTGATGAACAAAATTGTTCATTGCACTGTCAAAACTTTGATAAACAAAATTGTTCATTGCACTGTCAAAAATTTGATGAACAAAATTGTTCATTGCACTGTCAAAACTTTGATAAACAAAATTGTTCATTGCACTGTCAAAACTTTGATGAACAAAATTGTTCATTGCACTGTCAAAACTTTAATGAAGAAAATTGTTCATTGCACTGTCAAAACTTTGATGAACAAAATTGTTCATTGCACTGTAAAAACTTCGATGAACAAAAGTGTTCATCGCACTGTCAAAACATTGATGAACAAAATTGTTCATTGCACGATCAAAATTTTGATGAACAAAATTGTTCATGGCACTGTAAAAACTTCGATGAACAAAAGTGTTCATCGCACTGTCAAATCTTTGATGAACAAAATTGTTCATTGCACGATCAAAATTTTGATGAACAAAATTGTTCATTGCACTGTCAAAACTTTGATGAACAAAATTGTTCATTGCACTGTCAAAACTGTGATGAACAAAATTGTTTATTGCACGATCTAAATTTTGATGAACACAATTGTTCATTGCACTGTGAAAACTTTGATGAACAAAATTTTCAAAATATTGATGAAAACAACTGTCAAATATTGCTGAAAATAACTGTAAAAATATTGATGAACAGCACTGTCAAAATTTGAATGAACAAAATTGTTCATTGCACTGTCAAAACTTTGATAAACAAAATTGTTCATTGCACTGTCAAAAATTTGATGAACAAAATTGTTCATTGCACTGTCAAAACTTTGATAAACAAAATTGTTCATTGCACTGTCAAAACTTTGATGAACAAAATTGTTCATTGCACTGTCAAAACTTTAATGAAGAAAATTGTTCATTGCACTGTCAAAACTTTGATGAACAAAATTGTTCATTGCACTGTAAAAACTTCGATGAACAAAAGTGTTCATCGCACTGTCAAAACATTGATGAACAAAATTGTTCATTGCACGATCAAAATTTTGATGAACAAAATTGTTCATGGCACTGTAAAAACTTCGATGAACAAAAGTGTTCATCGCACTGTCAAATCTTTGATGAACAAAATTGTTCATTGCACGATCAAAATTTTGATGAACAAAATTGTTCATTGCACTGTCAAAACTTTGATGAACAAAATTGTTCATTGCACTGTCAAAACTGTGATGAACAAAATTGTTTATTGCACGATCTAAATTTTGATGAACACAATTGTTCATTGCACTGTGAAAACTTTGATGAACAAAATTTTCAAAATATTGATGAAAACAACTGTCAAATATTGCTGAAAATAACTGTAAAAATATTGATGAACAGCACTGTCAAAATTTGAATGAACAAAATTGTTCATTGCACTGTCAAAACTTTGATAAACAAAATTGTTCATTGCACTGTCAAAACTTTGATGAACAAAATTGTCAAAATATTGATGATGATATCAGAACTGTTAATTATCGATGAACAGCACCATCAAAATATTGATGAACAGCACCATCAAAATATTGATGAACAGCACCATCAAAATACTAATGAATAGCTTTGCTCAAATATTTATGAACAATTTATTTATTTATTGACAGACTATTGACGTTTTTAAAATGTCAAACTTTTCAAACGGTGTGTCAGTGTCATAGCATAAGTGTCATAACATAACTGTCATAACATAATGTCATACTATAACAAAGTAGCGTCCTCACAGCACCATCAAAATATTGATGAACAGCACCATCAAAATATTGATGAACAGCACCATCAAAATATTGATGAACAGCACCATTAAAATATTGATGAACAGCACCATCAATATATTGATGAATAGCTTTGCTCAAATATTGATTAAAAATGTATTTATTTATTGACAGACTATTGACGTTTTAAAAGTGTCAAACTTTTCAAACGGTGTGTCAGTGTCATAACATAACTGTCATAACATAACTGTCATAACATAACTGTCATAACATAACTGTTATAACATGTCATAACATAACAAAGCAGCGCCCTCACATAAAACATTATCAATAATACAATTTTTCTAATACCTTTTACAGCTCTGTTGACAGGTTTGTACGCGGACAACTGGGAAAGTCCCTTTGCCAACTCCCTGTTCTACCGCTTCCTGGGCCTGGCGGTGGCCTTTGGGTGTCACGGACTCCTCTGCAATTGGCTGAAGCTCTACCTGCTGGGCAGCGCCATGCTCATCGCAGTCGTCCCCTTCGCTTGGTTGGAAATCCGCCTGGAGAACATGCGGCGTATCAAAAATGTCAGCCGCTTATGACCGAAGTTCAACGTCTGGTGACAACTGTTTCATTGTTGACAGATCAAGGGTGATTATCGCGATCAAATCATCAATGCCGAGCCTGAAAATGACAAGCTTCTGTCAATTGGAAATGACAGTTGTTTACAAAATTGATAGATGAGAAGAAAATGTCAAAATTGACAGGGAAGAAAAATGAAGCGGATAAGAATTAAAATTGTTGGATAAGTGTCAAAATTGACAGAGAAGAAAATGACAATGTTGATAAAAGAAGGCTCAGCTACAATCACTGTATTTTCTATATTTCTATATAAAAAGCCAAAAACAAACGAAAAACAATGTTCCTGATGTTGGCAGCACTGACCCGAAAAATATATAAAAAAAAGTATATTAAAAACAATTGTTGTTGTAGGTAATATTTTAGTGACATTTTCGTTTGACACGTCTTTTTCCGCGGTGAAAAACGACGGGGCAAAAATTCGCCGAAATTTTTGAAGAAACAGAACATTTTTTTCTTTCGACAAAACATATCAAAATTTCTGATTCGTTGTTCATTAACGCTCAACACATAAAATCGCAATGGCAAAAAGAGTTAGTTTACGTTGGCAATACATTTTACAAACTGTCAAAAAAAAATGCAAAATGACGTAATAGACCCTTTCATAGTTGATTTTTTTTGTGCGCATGTGTCAATTTACACCAAGTTATACGTCAAAAAGTGCCCGAACTTTTTGACGTATAACTAAATATGTGCCCGAAACTTTCATATTCCCGCCTTCAAACTTGGCGGATGCGCATGCGCTTAACTAACCGTAAAAAGGTCTATTGATATGTCAAAATAAGAACTATCAAAAGATAGATTTTGTAAAAATGTTGATTTTTTGATAGTGTCAATTTGACAGTTGTTTTATTATACGATTTTGACAGTTTTTGTGAAATAAATAACAGTATTAGATTGTCATTTTGTTATTATTAAGGGTGTTTTTAATGTATAATCTGTAGTATAATAAGAAAGCAATATTTTCTATAATTTCTAAAACCAATTTAAATTTTCTTGAATTTGTGTAAAAAAAGTAAAATCATCTGTCAATAGTGACAATATTGACAGAATGATAAACTTTTGACGTTTTGAATCATTTTGCTTGTCAAACCTATTTGAAAAACTTTTGACGTATTCTGTCGAAACTTCATCAATTTGCTGATAAACTTTTCAATTTTTTTATTAAAATTTCGTCATTTCGTTGACCAAGTTTTGACGTTTTGTGTCGAAACTTCATCATTTTGCTGACAAACTTTTCAATTTTTTTGTTAAAACTTCGTCATTTCGTTGACAAAGTTTTGACATTTTTTTGGATCAAACTTTTTATTTATTTTATAAATGTCTATTGATATTGACATATTTTTGACGTTGTTTTGAAAAAAATTGTGTCATTTTTGGTGATTTGGATTTTTGAGTCGATGTTAATCTTTTAAATGTGCCAAAAATGCAAGAAAAAATTGAAAAGCCGGAAAAACCGGAAAAATAAATTCGACAAAAAAATAAGTTATAAAGATAATTATTGCATTAGACGAAACTGTGATGTTGTACATAGAACTTAGTTGAGCGAGGATGATAAAAATTGGTTGTTATAGCACCGAAAAAACACTATTTTAATGAAAAATTGCTGATAATAAAGAAAAGAAAAAACTATTACCGAAAAAACTAGTTTTGCATTATTTTTCATAAATCAAATATCCTAAATTTTTGACAAAACGTCAAAAATGACAAGTTAAAATGTCAAATTTGACAAGATCCATTCTATATAAAAATTTGAGAACCGCTGAATTACAATTTCTGCGAATGTATGCAACTTTAATTACAGATATTTGAAAAATATCAATTTTTGTTGGCAAAAACCAGAAAATTATCTTAAATTGCAAAGTTATTTGCAAATATTATTTTGCCACTATTATCCGCTTTAAGATTTTGATTTAAAACAGAAATAATTGTATTCTTATTATATTTGAGTCAATCTGACAGCTGTCAAATTTGTTATCTGTCAAAAGTTTGTTTTGGCGGTTGTGGTTTAACCTAAGAATTCAAAACATGTTGGAAGCTATGGAAGTTGATGAGGCTTCGACGTCCAAAGCCCCAAAGTTGGAGAAACCAAAGAAAGGCCACAATTTGCCTTGGTAAGAACGGAAAAAAATTGGGGCTTAATTCTAACATTCTTTGTTTATTTTGTAAGGATTGAGAAATATAGGCCCCAAAAATTCGAAGAAATAGTAGGAAACGAGGACACTATCACAAGACTCTCAATCTTCGCAAAAGTCGGGAATGTACCAAACATAATCATCGCGGTATAATATCAAGCAACACTTGCAGACAAATCCTTGCTAAAATTCTCGTCTGTTTAGGGGCCTCCGGGGGTTGGCAAAACCACCACGATCCTGTGTCTAGCGAAAATATTGCTGGGCGCCTCGTTCAAAGATGCTGTTTTGGAACTTAATGCCTCAAATGACAGAGGAATCGACACTGTCCGCAACAAAGTCAAAATGTTCGCACAACAGAAAGTTACTTTACCACCAGGAAGACAGAAGATTATCATTTTAGATGAAGTTGATAGGTAAAATGTCAAATTTGAACCTATTCTAAATTATGAGAATTATTATAATTATGAGCATTATCAAAATCGTGACATTTATCAAAATCTGAGTCTGTTTGTTTTTTTAGTATGACTGAGGGAGCACAGCAGGCGTTAAGGCGCACGATGGAGATCTACAGCAATACGACGAGGTTTGCCCTGGCTTGCAACTACTCGGAGAAAGTCATTGAGGCAATCCAGTCCCGCTGCGCTATTCTGAGATACTCAAGGCTGAACGATGCCCAAGTCTTGGCCAGGATTCTCAAAATATGCGACTACGAAAAAGTAACAAATAAATAAGAAAACGTCACATTTTGAAACATTTTGATTAGTTATTAACCCCTTGACATACAATGACATCTCTAAGATGTCATGGATATGTGATAAGATCACAAGTATATGGATATGTCAACGTCATTTTATTCATATGTCAAGGGGTTAAATTTGATTATGACAGTTATAAAGTTGTCAAATTGACAAGTTTTTTATTGATTGATATGTTGTAATATCTTTAACCCTTTGGGTGTGTATTTATTTAGGGAATGCAAGACAAGTGAAACATATGCATGACGAGCCTCAGCCGTCAAATGTACCCAAAGGGTTAAATGAAATGTCAAATTATGACATTGTGCCAAATTATGACATTGTGTCAAACTATGACATTGTGTCAAATTATGAAATTATGACAAGTAGCTTTGAACATTGTCCATTTGACAACTTCAAAATCGTTTTATTCTAAAATATTATTTGAAAATTGTCAAATTTTTAAACATAGTCAAATTGACTATTTTTTTTTTCTTAGGTGAATTATACAAAGGATGGGTTGGAAGCCGTGGTGTTTACTGCACAGGGTGATATGCGACAGGCGCTGAACAACCTGCAGAGCACCCACAATGGTTTCACCATAGTCAATTCTGAAAACGTGTTCAAGGTCTGTGATGAGCCTCATCCATTGCTGGTCAAGGAGATGCTCTTGGCCTGCACTGAGGGCAACATCCGAAAAGCCTTTCAGGTAAAGTGATTATTTCAATCAATATTATTATTATTATTATCGTATTCTCCCAATAATGGAAGACATTAAGCAAACAACTCAATCAATTTTTGTTGGTGTTCTTCTTGTTTCTCCAATAAGCTTTCATTCTTTCCGAAAAGGCTTTTTTCCATTCTTCCGACCACTTTGGTTGCTCTAATGTAACTTCCCATTTGTCTACTTTGTGTCTGAAGGTGTTTCTTTCTAAAATGACTGTTGTACATATGTTTGCATTTCTGATGTCCTTTCGAAGTTCATCTAACCAAGGTGTCGAATTCTTTAGTGAGATAACATAATCTAATATCCTTTTTGACAGTCGATTTGCTGGTAGTCTCGTTAGATGTCCAAAGAATTTCATTCGTCTTTTCTTCCTGTCAATTTCAATGTTTGAAAACTGTTCTGTTGTTTTGATTGATTGTAACCGGTAGCCGTCTTGGGGTATTTCTTGGTCCTAGGATTTTTCTGATGATCTTCCTCTCTTCCTTTTTGATTTTTTCTAGTTTTTATCAATGTTTCGCTTGCGTAAAGGACTATTGGTTTTATAACCGTGTTGTAATGCCGAATTTTTGTCTGTCTTGACATAGATTTTTTATTATAGATGTCTTGTACTAACCATAATGTCTTCTTGATTTTTTGGAGATGGTTTTGCTGTGAAATCTTCTCAATGCCTGTCGGTTCGATGATTTCTTCGAGGTATTTAAAGTACGGGACTTTACCGTAATTTGTCCTCAGGCTCTCAGGCGATATCAGTTTTTGAACAAAATAATTTAGTTTTCTCAAATGAGATCTGTAGTCCTTTTTCTGCACATTCCTTAAGTATCTCAAGCTGTTTGACAGCAGTCTCCTCATCCTCTGTTAGTATCGCCAGATCATTCGCAAAAGCGAGGTATGGTACGTAGAGGTTGTTTTTGGGAAAGCCCAGTCGAATCGGTTTCCAAGACTCACATTTCTTGAGTTCCTTCTCCCATTCTTCCATAACCTTGTCTAGCACGATATTGAACAGAATTGGAGAGAGTCCATCACCTTGTCTCACACCTGTTCGAATGTCAAAGGGTTCTGAAATTTCCCCCATAAATTTCACTTTAGATTTTGTGCCAGTGAGTGTTTGTTTTATGAGTTCTAGGGTTTTGGGATCTAGTCCTCTCTCTTCTAGAATTTAGAATAGTGACGATCTGTCTATCGAATCGTATGCCTTTTTGAAGTCTACAAATGTGCATATTTTGGGCTTTTGTCTGAGGGCTCGTAATTTGAGTATGGTTTTGAGGTTGATAATTTGTTCTGGGCAGGACCTGTTTGGTCTGAATCCTGCTTGGTATTCTGATAGTTTGGGTTCTAATTACTTTTGGGTTCTACTAAATATTATTATTACCCTTAAAGGACAATATTATTTGATTTTATTTTGAAGTTTGTCATAACTTTGACACAGATAAATTGATAATTGTCATGATGTTATCTTGACAGTTAAATAATTTGTGTCAAAATGACAGTTATTATTTTTGATGGTTGTCATGTTTTAGACGATGGATCATCTGTGGGGCTTGGGTTATGCTGCTGAGGATATAATAAAGAATGTGTTTAAAGTTTGCAAGAATTTAGATGTTGAAGAACCTTTAAAATTGGCGTTTATTAAAGTAAGTTTGAAAATGTGGAATACCTGTTATATGCTGAATAAAAATTATTTTTGAGTAACGCCGAGGCCGCACTACGGTTTTTTCCCGCGAGCGTTAACCGCGAAACCGCTCCAGAAGCACACAGTACGCTATGGGAAAAATCAGTCGCGGGCAAAAACCGCAAGTGGTTTAGCCATAGTGCAGCGTAGGCCTTATTTGTGACAATGTCAAATTTTGACAATTTTGTTTAGGAGATTGGTTTGACACATCAGAGGATCGTCGACGGTTTGACGACGTTGCTTCAAATGTCGGGGCTGCTCTCGCGTCTGTGTTTGGTCGCCAAAGGTCTCAAATCCGATTGATTTTACGAAACATTACCTTGTTTTCTTTTTGTATGAATACATTTTTCCTATAATAATATTTTCCTTTTCTATGAATAAATATTTTTTGAAAAAAAATTTGTAAATTTTTTTCGTGTTTTTTTTGTTGTTGCCCGAAGGAAATCGAAGTGCTAAAAACGGTTTTCCAGTTTATTTGTCTCTAAAGTTACAAATAAACAAGTTTTATATATTTTTCGCTGTACACCATCTCACATTTCAGACTGATTTCACGCTGTCATAACTTTTGAACGGATCACGCAAAGAGTTCTAGTCTTCATCAATCGATTCAGCGTCCCAACATTAGTCTGATAACGTATATAATATTCGCTAGGAAGCTTTCAATTAAGAAATACCATCGACACGGTTAGTCTAGACCGCGGAAACGTCGAAATGCGAGAAAATCGATTTTGTCAAAATCGTTATTTGTTGAGTTAGAGCAAAATTTTAAAACGTTTCTGAAAGCATTTTTGCTACTGATTACAGATATGCAAATTATATTTCGCTAGCTCTTTCCGTTCAATATCGCCTGCAAGAATTGAAGAAATTTTTAAGAAATTTTGGCGCTCGAGTAGAGATCTCGGAAAGTCGTGAATCTCCCGCCGTGAATCTCCCATCCTCGTTTATAAGGACACAGCCAGGACGCCCTTCACTTGAAGAAAATTAGTCAGGCCTTCTTCAAGTAATTTGCGATATAGCAACACATGGAAGTTCAGCTGCTGATCGACGCAGATCAGAAGTATTGAGAACTTGTAAGACTCTTGATGAATTGCATGCACGGCTTGTTGAAGTTGGATATTTGATCTCACGAACCTCTACATACCGTAGGCTGATGCCAAAGTTGAATCCTTAGAGGGCAAGCGCCATGTCACAACTGTACCTATGAGACTGTGTCGAGCTCAAACAGATAGACACCGAGATCACGTCGATCAACATTTCTGTAAGGCTACTGTTAACGGCCTTGAGGAACTTTCATCTTTACTTGGACCTGAACAGGTAGTGTTTATTTCTCAAGATGATAAAGCAAAAGTACCAATTGGAAAAACGGCTGCAAAAGTACAGGCTCCTGTTTTAGTGCATCTGAATTATAAAGTGCGCCTCGATGACCACGATTTTGCTGTTGGAGAACGCCATCAACTGATTCCTTCGGTATATGCTGGTATCATAATCAAAGAGAACTGCATGGGTAGGAAATAAGCTGTTACATACTCTGGCCCAACCTATATCGCAATCCGCAGTGGAAAACATAGCAGTTAGACAGCAACAACTCACGCCAAAGACCTCATCAAACTGCTAACATTAGATGATTTTAAAAATCTGACCTTAGGAAAAGATGGAAAAGTCAAGCCTGTGATGATTTTATCCGTGGATGGAGGACCGGATGAAAATCCATGTTACAAAAAGGTGATGTCTAACTGTATATTCCACTTTAAAAAGTTTGATTTGGATGGGCTGTTTTAAAAAAAATTTAAAAAATGGGTCACGTAGTATGGGTACGGTCCCTTAGCTAACTTGGCAAATTAATCGAGAATCGCGTACATTTCAGTTTGAAATTACTCAACGAATTATTGAATCTTTCCAGACAATTTATACATCGACTTGTTCGGCTTGTCGTGTAGTTTTTGTGTGCCGAAAATGATTTCGCTGCTTTTTACCGTTCTCTAAATTTTTGATGAAAATTTTTTTGGAAAATTATTTCGTTTTTTCTATGGTTACCCGAAGAAAACCGAAGTGCTGAAACCGGTTTTCCAGTTTATTTCGCTCTAAAGTTACAAATAAACAAGATTTATATATTTTTTCGCTGTACACCATCTCGCATTTCCGACTGACTTCACGCTGTCGTAACTTTTGAACGGCTCACCACAAAGACTTCTAGTCTTCACCAATCGATTCAGCGTTCCAAAATTAGCCGTAAAACGTATATAATATTCCCTAGGAAGCTTACAGTTAAGAAATACCATCGACACGGGGAGTCTAGACCGCGGAAACTACGAAATGCGAGAAAATCGATTTAGTCAAAATCGTTATTTTTTGGGTCACAGCAAAATTTAAAAACGTTTCTGAAAGCATTTTTGCTGCTGATTACAAATATGCAAATTATATTTCGCTAGCTCTTTTCGTTCACAATCGCCTGTAAGAATTGAAGAAATTTTTAAGAAATTTCGGCGCTCGAGTAGAGATCTCGGAAAGTCGTGAATCTCCCGCCGACAAGCTTAGTGTAGTAACAGGAAAATGACCTTCTGAAAACGATGCCGCAATCCGTTTTTGGTTATCTGCAACCGTTTCCGAGACATCTACTTAGCAAATCGAGAATCGAGTACATTT
Source organism: Phosphuga atrata (assembly GCA_944588485.1). NCBI lineage: Eukaryota > Metazoa > Arthropoda > Insecta > Coleoptera > Silphidae > Phosphuga > Phosphuga atrata. Next base: position 6,898,010 of record OX155904.1, on the reverse strand, counting down.
CAGTTTGAAATTACTCGACGAATTATTGAATCTTCCCAGACAATTTACACATCGACTTGTTCGTCTTATCGTGTAGTTTCGGTGTGCTGAAAATGATTTCGCTGCTCTTTACCATTCTCGAGAAAATCGAAAAAAAAACGGAAAAGCACATATTTTTCGAACGAAATGATGGAAAATTTTTGTTGAAATTTTTTTTGGAAAATTCTTTCGTGATTTTTTCTTAGGTTACCCGAAGGAAATCGACTTGCTGAAAACGGTTTTCCAGTTTATTTCATACTAAAGTTACAAATAAACAAGATTTAAATATTTTTTCTCTGTACACCATCTCGCATTTCCGGCTGATTTCACGCTGTTATAACTTTTAAACGGCTCACCACAGAGACTTCTAGCCTTCAACAATCGATTGAGCGTCCCAAAATTAGCCGTAAAACGTATATAATATTCCCTAGGAAGCTTACAGTTAAGAAATACCATCGACACGGTGAACCTCGACCGCGGAAACGACGAAATGCGAGAAAATCAATTTTGTCAAAATCGTTGTTTTTTGAGTTACAGCAAAATTTAAGAACGTTTCTAAAAGTATTTTTGCTGCTGATTACAGATATGCATATTATATTTCGTTAGCTCTTTCCGTTCACTATCACCTGCAAGAATTGAAGAAATTTTTAAGAAATTTCGGCGCTCGAATAGAGATCTCGGAAAGTCGTGAATTTCGCGCGGTTAATTTCATTGTATTAAGAGGAAAATGACCTTCTGAAAACGATGCCGCAATCCGTTTTTGATTAACTGCAACAGTTTCCGAGACATCTACTTAGCAAATCGAGAATAGGGTAAATTTCAGTTTAAAATTTCAAGACGAATTATTGAATTTTTCAGGACAATTTACACATCGAGTTGTTCGTCTTCTCGTGTAGTTTCTGTGTGCCGAAAATGATTCCGCTGCTTTTTACTGTTGTTGAGAAAATCGAAAAAAACCGAAAAATCACATATTTTTCGAATGAAATGATGGAAAATTTTTGTTGAAAAATTTCTTGGAAATTTTTTTCGAGATTTTTTTTCGGTTACCCAAAGCTAATCGAAGTGCTGAAAACGGTTTTCCAGTTTATTTCGCTCTAAAGTTACAAATAAGCAAGTTTTATATATTTTTTTTACTGTACACCATCTCGCAATTCCGACTGATTTCAGGCTGTAATGACTTTTGAACGGCTCAGCACAGAGACTTCTAGTCTACACCAATCGATTCAGCGTCTCAAAATTATTCGGAGAACGTATATAATATTCCCTAGCAAACTTTTAGTTAAGAAATACCATCGACACGGGGAGTTTAGACCGCGGAAACGACGAAATCCGAGAAAACAATTTTGTCAAAAAGAGTTACAGCAAAATTTAAAAACGTTTCTGAAAGCATTTTTGCTGCTGATTACAGATATGTAAATTATATTTCTCTAGCTCTTTCCGTTCACTATCGCTTGCAAGAATTGAAGAAATTTTTAAGAAATTTTGGCGCTCGAGTAGAGATCTCGGAAAGTCGTGAGTTACCCGTGAACAATCTTAGTGTATTAATAGGAAAATGACTAGAGATGCCACGAATATTCGATATCTATGCGGTATTCGGCCACTTTTAACAACGAGCCGTTTTTAGATAAAAGTGAATCTCATTTGCAAAAGCACTTTTCTTTATCACATCCTCATCTTTCTCCATATTTCCTTTAGCGACTTACAGAAACTGTCGCGTATTTCAATGGTTTTGTCATTTTCATTGGAATATGTATTTTCTTACAAAGTGGAGAAGAATCATTATCGGTACTACAAGATTCATCACAATTCATTTTCAGAGCTTCTAAAAGAATTTTGCTCTTTATGTTTCTTTATCATGTTTATCAAGGTTATACCGTGTTTCTAGCTCAGCTTGTATTGAAGATCTCATTTTCAGCAAATTTGGTGTTCTATTTGCTGTCTCTTCCTTTTCCAGGTATTTCAACAATGTAGTAACGTTTGGAATCACTTCGGAGATACAAGAAATACTCGAGTTACTTTTGTTATCTCTTCAAATGATTTGAGGACTTTGATACATTGATCCAGTAACGACCACTGAGAAGGAGTTGGATTGTTTAATGACTCGTGATCAGTTATATATAAAGAAACAGCTCGCCTTTGTTCTAATAATCTCTCTAAATAGTATGTAGAAATAGTATGTAGAATTCCAACGTGTGCTTACATCTTGCACTAATTGGTGGTTTGGCAAGTTAAATTCTTGTCGAATGGATTTGAGCTTTTCCTCTGCTATACCTGAGTGGTTAAAATGTCTAACAATTCATCTTGCAGCAGCTACCATCTGTGTTATTTCCGTTTAAGATTTTAGCGATTCCTCTATAGCTCGTTCTAGTGAATGAATGAAACACCTGGCAGAATCATATTCTGAGTCTCGTACACCTTTTATCATATTGGCTCCACTGTCGTTGACAAATAAATCTATCTTGCTATGAGAAATGTTCCATCTTTTTGCAATACCATTCAGTTTTTTGCAAATATTGGTACCAGTATGTGAACCGACAAACCGGATTGATACGAGTTAACCATCACGGAATCCAAAAAATGAAATTACTGAACATTAATTATTACTAAATAATTATTAATTACTAGTTTAAACTTCTATTTTTCTGGATTAACTTCTGAATTCTAAAGATAATTAATAGGTAAATATAATGTATATCTACTAAAAATAAGATACGATTTATTTATATCAAGTTTATATCTACGAAATACTAAATAAAAACCGTCTGAAATATAAACCGTGCAATAAAACAAGAAATAACGCACTAGGTAAATAATGGATATGCTCCTATTTTTCTAAAGTTGTCCAGTTTATGCAAAATCCGCGCCGAGTATTGGGAGGCCGAATATTCGGCGTTTCGACCATGAGCGTGGCAGGATATTCGGTATTCGGCAGATTCACTATTCGTGGCATCTCCAAAAATAACCTTCTGAAAACGATGCCGCAATCCGTTTTTGATTATATGTAATCATTTCCGAGACATTTACTTAGCAATTCGACAATCGGGTAAATTTCAGTTTGAAATTTCACGACGAATTATTGGATCGTTCCGGATAATTTACACATCGACTTGATCGTCTTGTCGTGTAGTTTCTCTGTGCCGAAAATGATTTCGCTGCTTTTTACCGTTCTCTAGAAAATCGAAAAAAACCGAAAAAGAACATATTTTTCGAACGAAATGAAAGAAAATTTTTGTTGAAATTTTTTTTGGAAATTTTTTTCGCGTTTCTTCTTTGGTTATCCGAAGGAAATCGAAGTGCTGAAAACGGTTTTCCAGTTTATTTCGCTCTAAAGTTACAATTAAACAAGATATATATTTTTTTTCGCTGGACACCATCTCGCATTTCCGACTGATTTCACGCTGCCATAACTTTTGAACGGCTCACCACAGAGACTTCTAGTCTTCACCAATCGATTCAGCGTCCCAAAATTAGCCGTAAAACGTATATAATATTCCATAGGAAGCTTTCAGTTAAGAAATACCATCGACACGGGGAGTCTAGAAAGCGGAAACGTCGAAATGCGAGAAAATCGATTTTGTCAAAATCGTTATTTTTTGAGTCACCGCAAAATTTAAAACTGTTTCTGAAAGCATTTTTGCTGCTGATTACAGATATGCAAATTATATTTCGCTAGCTCTTTCCGTTCACTATCGCCTGTAAGAATTGAAGAAATTTTTAAGAAATTTCGGCGCTCGAGTAGAGATCTTGGAAAGTCGTCAATCTCCCGCAGACAATCTTAGTGTATTAACAGGAAAATGACCTTCTGAAAACGATGCCGCAATCCGTTTTTGATTATCTGCAACCGTTTCTGAGAGATCTACCTACCAAATCGAGAAACGGGTACATTTCAGTTTGAAATTACTCAACGAATTATTGAATCTGACCAGACAATTTAAACATTGACTTGTTCGTCTTGTCGTGTAGTTTTTATGTGCCGAAAATGATTTCGTTGCTTTTTACCGTTCTCTGGAAAATCGAAAAAAACCGAAAAAGCACCTATTTTTCGAACGAAAACATGGAAAATTTTTGTTGAAATTTTTTTGGAAATTTTTTTCGTGTTTTTCTTTGGTTACCCGAAGGGAATCGAAGTGCTGAAAACGGTTTTCCAGTTTATTTCGCTCTAAAGTTACAAATAAACAAGTTTTATATATTTTTTCGCTGTACAACATCTCGCATTTCCGACTGATTTGACGCTCTCATAACTTTTGAACGCCTCTCCACAGAGACTTATAGTCTTCACCAATCGATTGAGCGTCTCAAAATTAATCGGAGAACGTATATAATATTCCCAAGGGAGGTTTCAGTTAAGAAATACAATCGACATGGGTAGTCTAGACCGCGGAAACGTCGAAATGCGAGAAAAGCGATTTTGTCAAAATCGTTATTTTTTGAGTTACAGCAAAATTTAAAATCGTTTATAAAAGCATTTTTGCAGCTGATTATAGATATGCGAATTATATTTTGCTAGCTCTTTCCGTTCAATATCGCCTGCAATAATTGAAAAAAATTTGAAGAAATTTCGGCGCTCGAGTAGAGATCTCGGAGAGTCGTGAATCTCATGCCGACGATCTTAGTGTATTAATAGGAAAATGACCTTCTGAAAATGATGCCGCAATCCGTTTTTAATTATCTGCAACCGTTTCCGAGACATCTATTTAGCAAATCGAGAATCGGGTAGATTTCAGTTTGAAATTACTCAACGTATTATTGAATCTTTCCAGACAATTTACACATCTTCTTGTTCGTCTTGTCGTGTAGTTTCTGTGTGCCGAAAATGATTTCGCTGCTTTTTACCGTTCTTGAAAAAATCGAAAAAAACCGAAAAAGGACATATTTTTCGAACGAATTGATGGAAATGAAGACTTAGGTCTTAAAGCTTTTAAAGTTCAGTTAGCACATGAACTCCCGCCTACTGACCATCAACAACGTTGTGTCGTTGCTGATTGGGTCCTTGAAATGCATAAAAATGATTCGAAATTTCTTCGAAATATCATCTTAAGTAATGAGGCTCATTTTCAGAGGTCCTCGGAAGCTACTACTACATGATGAGGCCCTCGGAGGCAACTCTAACGCAAATTTGTCGTATTTCTGGCTCGTAAAACTCTAAAATCAATGTTGAAAAGCCTCTCCATCCCCAAATTGTGACTGTTTGGTGCGCTTTTTGGTCTGGTTGGTAAGATCATTGGATCTTACGTTTTCAAAAAAATGAGGCTGGAGCAACTGTTACAGTGAATGGATTGCGCTATAAAACGATGATTCGGCATGCTTTCAATACATCAGCAAAATATATAAGCAACTCGACGAGCAAAATATCCCCTCGGGTATTATGCCCGACCTGTCGAAGAAATATGATAATGTCGACCACAACATATTATTATATAAAATGGAAAGATATAGAATTAGAGGAACAGAGCGCTTTATTGGATTAAGTCTTATATATTCAATCGCAAACAGCTCACTAAAATCCAAACCGCTAATGGAAGTTTTATATCAAAGACGAGGACGGTAAAGATGGGTATCTCTCAAGGGAGTGTTTTTGGGCCTACTCTCTTTTTTCTATATGTTAATGATCTACCATCATATATAACAAACAATAACTTCCAGATGGTCAACTACGCCGATAGCACTAGTCTGTTACTCTTAAACCAGACTATGGAGGAAGTCAACACTAATTCCATGTCAGCAATTAATCTAATCTCAAACTGGTTTAAGTAGAATCGTCTAGTGATCTACAAAGACAAAACAAATACAATAATATTCACGACCAGAAGAAGTTTGAGATTATATCCCGCTGAATTATACATAGGTAGTCAGTCACCCTTCTGAAGTAAAACAATCGGTTAGACTCCAAGGAGTGTTAATTGATGAACATTTAGATTGGTCAAACCATATTGCTTCCCTAATGTCGAAACTAAATAGAAGTGTAGTATGTAGAAGTTGAAGTGTTAAAAAAACTTTATTTCACTAATTTTCACTCCATTATGCGGTACGGAATCATGTTTTTCAGACTACAGAAATATTTTTAGAATACAAAAGCAGGCCATCAGAATTATTTTCAAACTAAATTTTAGGAAATCGTGCCTAGGGAAATTTAAAAGTGCAAGAATATTAACAACATGAGGCACGTATAACTATGAACTACTGGTTTTTATCCATAAGCATAATAATTATTTCGAAAGGTATCTTGTATCTCATGAACTAAACACCAGACATTTGCTACACTTATTGTTAGCCTACAGGATATCCCGGCATAAGCTAACAATGACAGAGAAGAGTCCAACATACATCGCCATGAAACTGTACAATCCTCTACCAAGAGACATAAAACGTAACAGTAGTTTTAAGTTTTACCAGCAAAAAGTATTCGACCATATCAATAATAGGGAACCATATTCATTGGATGAATATCTCACATCGTCATAATTATTTGTTTATTAGAACTTTCAACCTTTTTTCTGTTTATTTACCTTTTATTTTGACACATTTCGTTTGGTTTACTTATTTTTTATTACTCATGCGGAATCAGTACTATCTTGGCAGAAAATTTTTGTTGAAAAATTTTTTTTTAATTTTTTTTCTTGATTTTTTTTTTGGTTACCCGAAGGAAATCGAAGTGCTGAAAACGGTTTTCCAGTTTATTTCACACTAAAGTTACAAATAAACAAGTCTTATATATTTTTTCGCTTTACACTATTTCGCATATCCAACTGATTTGACGCTGTCATAACTTTTGAACGGCTCATCACAGAGACTTCTAGTCTTCACCAATCGATTCAGCGTCCCAAAATTAGTCGGAGAACGTATATAATATTTCCTAGGAAACTTTTAGTTAAGAAATACCATCGACACGGGGAGTCTAGACCGCGGAAACGACGAAATCCGAGAAAATCAAGTTTGTCAAAAAGAGTTACAGCAAAATTTAAAAACGGTTTTGAAAGCATTTTTGCTGCTGATTACAGATATGTAAATTATATTTCTCTAGCTCTTTCCGTTCACTATCGCTTGCAAGAATTGAAGAAATTTTTAAGAAATTTTGGCGCTCGAGTAGAGATCTCGGAAAGTCGTGAGTTACCCGTGAACAATCTTAGTGTATTAATAGGAAAATGACTAGAGATGCCACGGATATTCGATATCTATGCGGTATTCGGCCACTTTTAACAACGAGCCGTTTTTAGATAAAAGTGAATCTCATTTGCAAAAGCACTTTTCTTTATCACATCCTCATCTTTCTCCATATTTTCTTTAGCGACTTACAGAAACTGTCGCGTACTTCAATAGTTTTGTCATTTTCATTGGAATATGTATTTTCTTACAAAGTGGAGAAGATTCATTATCGGTACTACAAGATTCATCACAATTCATTTTCAGAGCTTCTAAAAGAATTTTGCTCTTTATGTTTCTTTATCATGTTTATCAAGGTTATACCGTGTTTCTAGCTCAGCTTGTATTGAAGATCTCATTTTCAGCAAATTTGGTGTTCTATTTGCTATCTCTTCCTTTTCCAGGTATTTCAACAATGTAGTAACGTTTGGAATCACTTCGGAGATACAAGAAATACTCGAGTTATTTTTGTTGTCTCTTCAAATGATTTGAGGACTTTGATACATTGGTCCAGTAACAACCACTGAGAAGGAGTTGGATTGTTTAATGACTCGTGATCAGTTATATATAAAGAAACAGCTCGCTTTTGTTCTAATAATCTCTCCATTAAATAGTATGTAGAATTCCAACGTGTGCTTACATCTTGCACTAATTGGTAGTTTGACAAGTTAAGTTCTTGTCGAATGGATTTGAGCTTTTCCTTTGCTATACCTGAGTGGTTAAAATGTCTAACAATTCATCTTGCAGCAGCTACCATCTGTGTTATTTCCGTTTAAGATTTTAGCGATTCCTCTATAGCTCGTTCTAGTGAATGAATGAAACACCTGGCAGAATCATATTCTGAGTCTCGTACACCTTTTATCATATTGGCTCCACTGTCGTTGACAAATAAATCTATCTTGCTATGAGAAATGTTCCATCTTTTTGCAATACCATTCAGTTTTTTTGCAAATATTAGTACCAGTATGTGAACCGACAAACCGGATTGATACGAGTTCACTATCACGGAATCCAAAAAATGAAATTACCGAACATTAATTATTATTAAATATTTATTAATTTCTAGTTTAAACTTCTATTTTTCTGGATTAACTTCTGAATTCTAAAGATAATTAATAGGAAAATATAATGTATATCTACTAAAAATAAGATACGATTTATTTATATCAAGTTTATATGTACGAAATACTAATTAAAAACCGTCTGAAATATAAACCGTGCAATAAAACAAGAAATAACGCACTAGGTAAATAATGGATATGCTCCTATTTTTCGAAAGTTGTCCAGTTTATGCAAAAGCCGCGCCGAGTATTGGGAGGCCAAATATTCGGCGTTTCGACCATGAGCGTGGCAGGATATTCGGTATTCGGCAGAATCACTATTCGTAGCATCTCCAAAAATAACCTTCTGAAAACGATGCCGCAATCCGTTTTTCATTATATGTAATCATTTCCGAGACATCTACTTAGCAATTCGAGAATCGGGTAAATTTCAGTTTGAAATTTCACGACGAATTATTGGATCGTTCCGGATAATTTACACATCGACTTGATCGTCTTGTCGTGTAGTTTCTCTGTGCCGAAAATGATTTCGCTGCTTTTTACCGTTCTCTAGAAAATCGAAAAAAACCGAAAAAGAACATATTTTTCGAAAGAAATGAAGGAAAATTTTTGTTGAAATTTTTTTTGGAAATTTTGTTCGCGTTTTTTCTTTGGTTATCCGAAGGAAATCGAAGTGCTGAAAACGGTTTTCCAGTTTATTTCGCTCTAAAGTTACAATTAAAGAAGATATATAATTTTTTTCGTTGGACACCATCTCGCATTTCCGACTGATTTCACGCTGCCATAACTTTTGAACGGCTCACCATAGAGACTTCTAGTCTTCACCAATCGATTCAGCGTCCCAAAATTAGCCGCAAAACGTATATAATATTCCATAGGAAGCTTTCAGTTAAGAAATACCATCGACACGGGGAGTCTAGAAAGCGGAAACGACGAAATGCGAGAAAATCGATTTTGTCAAAATCGTTATTTTTTGAGTCACCGCAAAATTTAAAAACGTTTCTGAAAGAATTTTTGCTGCTGATTACAGATATGCAAATTATATTTCGCTAGCTCTTTCCGTTCACTATCGCCTGTAAGAATTGAAGAAATTTTTAAGAAATTTCGGCGCTCGAGTAGAGATCTTGGAAAGTCGTCAATCTCCCGCAGACAATCTTAGTGTATTAACAGGAAAATGACCTTCTGAAAACGATGCCGTAATCCGTTTTTGATTATCTACAACCGTTTCTGAGAGATCTACTTACCAAATCGAGAAACGGTACATTTCAGTTTGAAATTACTCAACGAATTATTGAATCTTTCCAGACAATTTACACATCGACTTGTTCGCCTTGCCGTGTAGTTTTTCTGTGCCGAAAATGTTTTCGCTGCTTTTTTCCGTTCTCGAGAAAATCGAAAAAAACCGAAAAAGTACATATTTTTCGAACGAAATGAAAGAAAATTTTTGTTGAAAAATATTTGGAAATTTTTTTCGTGAATGTTTTTTGGTTACACGAAGGAAATCGAAGTGCTGAAAACGGTTTTCCAGATTATTTCGCTCTAAAGTTACAAATAAAAAAGATTTATAATTTTTTTCGCTGAACACCATCTCGCATTTCCGACTGATTTTACGCTGTCATAACTTTTGAACGGCTCACGACAGAGACTTCTAGTCTTCACCAATCGATTCAGCGTCCCAAAAGTAGTCAGGAACGTATAAAATATTCCCTAGGAAGTTTTCAGTTAAGAAATACCATCGACACGGGGAGTCTAGAGCGCGGAAACGACAAAATGCGAGAAAATCGATTTTGTCAAAATCCGTATTTTTTTAGCCACAGCAAAATTTAAAAACGTATATGAAAGCATTTTAGCTTCTGATTGCAGATATGCAAATTATATTTCGCAATCTCTTTCCGTTCACTATCGCCTGCAAGAATTGAAGAAATTTTGAAGAAATTTCGGCGCTCTAGTAGAGATCTCGGAAAGTATTGAATCTCCTGCGGACAATCTTAGTGTATTAATAGGAAAATGACGTTCTGAAAACGATGCCGCAATCCGTTTTGGATTATCTGCAACCGTTTCCGAGACATCTACTTAGCAAATCGAGAATCGGGTAAATTTCAGTTTGAAATTACTCAACTTATTATTGAATCTTTCCAGACAATTTATACATTTTCTTGGTCGTCTTGTCGTGTAGTTCCTGTGTGCCGAAAATAATTTCGCTGCTTTTTACTGTTCCGGAGAAAATCGAAAAAAACCGAAAAAGCACATATTTTCGAACGAAATGATGGAAAATATTTGTTAAATTTTTTTTTGGAAAATTTTTTGGATTTTTTTTTGGTTACCCAGAGGAAATCAAAGTGCTGAAAAACGTTTTCCAGTTTATTTCGCTCTAAAGTTACAAATAAACAAGTTTTATATATTTCGCTTACACCATCTCACTTTTCCGTTTGTTTTCACGCTGTACAGTGCTCTAAAATCCCAAAAAGCTGGCCAAAATTAAAAAAATAAAGATTATATTTTCTTAATTTTTTAATGGATAAAGAGGGTCCTGTGCTTTCGGTTTGAGGGCTAAAAAGGCTTATGTGGTTGTACCTGAGCCTGGGTATAAATTCAAAGTTGGGCAATTTTCGCGTCATTATTTGTACGAGTGTTCTTAAAACAGTGCTGAGTGAAATAACTTCTATTATACCTTACAATTGATCGTTTTCAATCCAGAAAAATGGATTCTTCTTATGAAGGTATGTAGGATTTAACTGTGTTTTTTAATTTCGTTTATTTTATAATCATCTTGCAAAAAAAAATTCTTAAATTTTCATAAAATTTTGAATAATTTTTTTTCTCAATTTCTTTCATGTGGAATAAAAGTTGAAGATTCTGCGCTATTCGGCTATGTAATTAACGGGACAGTGTTACGAATAGGATTTTCTAAAACATTGCAAGAAAGTAGCTTGCGATTTTTTGCGCTTTAACTTTTATACCAATTTTTGTAATAGTTTTTATGAATTTGGAGATGGTGGAGGAGCCCGGTTGAACTGAATAATAGTACATTATTCGTTTATTTTTCTCTTTTGGACACTCTTTCTTCATTTTTAGGGTTCCGTACCGAAAACGGAACCCTTATAGGATCACTTTGTTGTCCGTCTGTCTGTCTGTCTGTCTGTCTGTCTGTCTGTCTGTCTGTCTGTCTGTCTGTCCGTCTGTCTGTCTGTCAAGACCTTTTTCTCAGGAACGCATAGAGGTAACAAGTTGAAATTTGTATCAAATACTCGAGTCTGCGGTCTCTTTCAGCTGTGAAAAAATCAAACTTGCAAGTCAACGCGATCAAAAGATATGACCGTTTATGTCGCATATTTTGCGATTTCACGAGGGAATCAAAACCTATAGAGTACTTCCCGTTGACCTAGAATCATGAAATTTGGCAAGAAGCGGTGTCTTACAGCACATGTCAAGGGAAAAATCTGAAAACCGTAAATATGTAGTTTAATTACAAGAAAAATGCGAATTTACTATTTGAAACTTATGAAAATTCACTAATGTTGTCGTAGTGGTATTGTCAGGCTCCAGAAGCGTATGGGTTGCATACAGTTAGGTCCTATTCTAGGTTTATTCTGAATTTTCTTTGTTTATATTCGTTATGCATTTCATCACGTACGCTTTATATACATAATATATACAGGGTATATATTATGTCTAAATTTTGCTTTTTTATAACCGACATGCGACATACTCAAGTCCCGTAACATCCTGTATATATTATATTTCGTCTAATTTTTCTTTATAATCAACATAATATGTTAATAATCTACATAATAATACTATACTATACAAGTTTGTACGGAACCCTCGATGCGCGAGTCACAACTCGCACTTGGCCGGTTTTTTTTTATATACAGGGATTACCAATACAATTGCTTGCCTCTATTGAAAATAAAAATTACAAATTTATATTATATTTAAACATTTTTTTTTTGGAAAATAGCTATTGAGTGGTAATTGAGTGGTTTTTAATAGGCTCTTAATTAATAGTTACCTAAAATTACAAGTTTTCTAAAACTTCCGCAAAAGAAAATGATGTTTTTTTTTCCGGAAGCTATCGAATTATTTGCAGAAATTACAGCTCCGATTTTGGAATCAGATGAAACAGATAAATCTGATGGTGATTAATAATTTTAACTTTTTTAATGTAAATGTAGATGTAAATGTCTCTATAATATAGTACCACGAGTACAATGCAACAACTTTTCTTGCAGTGTCAACAGCGTAATTTTTAAATTTATTTTCCTCAAAGAACCAAACTCAATGAAACGGTAAGTTTTTCTAGATAAAATCAACAAACTGTTAAACAGATGATCATATTTCAATTCAGTTTCTTGATCAGGGACTTCTAAAACCCCTAAATCCCAAGTGTCAACAAAATGAACACTTTTTTCGAAAAATTATCCGCCATATTGCATCCCCCATTTTGAATTTCGAAATTTCAAATTCAGTTTCTTGATCAGCGACCTCAAAAACGCGAGGAGACCAAAAATTACAATATTTGAACGATTCCTTCATATTTTGGCCAGCTTTTTGGGATTTCAGACCTTTGTGCGCTGTCATAACTTTTGAACAGCTCACCACAGAGACTTCTAGTCTTCACCAATCGATTCAGCGTCCTAAAATTAGTCGGAGAACGTATATAATAATCCCTAGGAAACTTTCAGTTAAGAAATACCATCGACACGGGGAGTCCAGACCGCGGAAACGACGAAATGCGAGAAAATCGATTTTGTCAAAATCGTTATTTTTAGAGGCACAGCAGAATTTATCAACGATATGGAAGCATTCTTGCTGCTGATTACAGATATGCAAATTATATTTCACTAGCTCTTTCCGTTCACTATCGCCTGCAAGAATTGATGAAATTTTTAAGAAATTTCGGCGCTCGAGTAGAGATCTCGGAAAATCGTGAATCTCCCGCGGACAATCTTAGTGTGTTAATAGGAAAATGACCTTCTGAAAACGATGCCGCAATCCGTTTTCGATTATCTGCAACCGTTTCCGAGACATCTACTCTGCAAATCGAGAATCGGATACATTTCAGTTTGAAATTACTCAACGAATTATTGAATCTTTCCAGACAATTTACACATCGACTTGTTCGTCTTGTCGTGTAGTTGCTCTGTGCTGAAAATGATTTCGCTGCTTTTTACCGTTCTCGAAAAAATCGAAAAAAACCGAAAAAGGACATTTTTTTCGAACGAATTTATGGAAAATTTTTGATGAAATTTTTTTTGGAAAATATTTTCGTGTTTTTTCTTTGGTTATCAGATGGGAATAGAAGTGCTGAAAACGGTTTTCCAGTTTATTTCGCTCTAAAGTTACAAATTAACAAGATTTATAATTTTTTTCGCTTGACACCATTTCGCATTTCGGACTCTTTTCACGCTGCCGTAACTTTTGAACGGCTCACCACAGAGACTTTTAGTCTTGACCAATCGATTCAGGGTTCCAAAATTAGCCGTGAAACGTATATAATATTCCCTAAGAAGCTTTCAGTTAAGGAATACCATCGACATGGAGAGTCTAGACCGCGGAAACAACGAAATGCGAGAAAATCGATTTTGTCAAAATTGTTACTTTTTGAGTTAAGGCAAAATTAAAAAACGTTTCTGAAAGAATTTTTGCTGCTGATTACAGATATGCAAATTATATTTTGCTAGCTCTTTCCGTTCACTATTGCCTGCAAGAATTGAAGAAATTTTTAAGAAATTTCCGCGCTCGAGTAGAGATCTCGGAAAGTCGTGAATTGCGCGCGGACAATCTTAGTGTATTAACAGGAAAATGACCTTCTGAAAACGATGCCGCAATCCGTTTTTAATAATCTGGAACCGTTTCCGAGACACATATTTAGCAAATCGACAATCGGGTACATTTCAGTTTGAAATTACTCAACGAATTATTGAATCTTTCCAGACAATTTACACATCGACTTGTTCGTCTTGTCGTGTAGTTTTTGTGTGCCGAAAATGATTTCGCTGCTTTTTACCGTTCTTGAAAAAATCGAAAAAAAACGAAAAAGGACATATTTTTCGAACGAAATGATGGAAAACTTTTGTTGAAATATTTTTGAAAATTTTTTTTCGTGTTTTTTCTTTGGTTACCCGAAGGAAATCGAAGTGCTGAAAACGGTTTTTCAGTTTATTTCGCTCCAAAGTTACAAATAAACAAGATTTATAATTTTTTTCGCTGGACACCATCTCGCATTTCCGACTGATTTCACACTGTCCTAACTTTTGAACAGCTCACCACATATACTTCTAGTCTTCACCAATGGATTCAGCGTCCCAAAATTAGTAGGAAAACATATATAATATCCCCTAGGGAGCTTGCAGTTAAAAAATACCATCGACACGGGGAGTCTAGACCGCGGAAACGAAGAAATGCGAGAAAATCGTTTTTGTCAAAATCGTTATGTTTTTAGTCACAGCAAAAGTTAAAACCGTTTCTAAAAGAACTTTTGCTGCTGATTACAGATATGCAAATTATATTTCGCTAGCTCTTTCCGTTCACTATCGCCTGCAAGAATTGAAGAAATTTTTAAGAAATTTGGACGCTCGAGTAGAGATCTCGGAAAATCGTGAATCTCCCGCCGACAATCTTAGTGTATTAATAGGAAAATGACCTTCTGAAGACGATGTCGCAATCGGTTTTTGATTATCTGCAACCGTTTCCGAGACATCTACTTAGCAAATCGAGAATCGGGTACATTTCAGTTTGAAATTACTCAACGAATTATTGACTCTTTCCAGACAATTTACACATCGCTTTGTTCGTCTTCTCGTGTAGTTTATGTGTGCCAAATATGATTTCGCTGCTTTTTACCGTTCTCGATAAAATCGAAAAAAACCGAAAAAGCACATATTTTTCGAACGAAATGATGGAAAATTGTTGTTGAAAAATTTTTTGGAAATATTTTTCGTATTTTTTCTTTGGTTACCCGAAGGAATTCGAAGTGCTGAAAACGGTTTTCCAGTTTATTTCGCTCTAAAGTTACAAATAAACAAGATTTATAATTTTTTTCGCTGGCACCATCTCACACTTCCGACTGATTTCACGCTGTCATAACTTTTGAACGGCTCAACACAGAGACTCCTAGTCTTCACCAATCGATTCAGCGTACCAAAATTAGCGTAAAACGTATATAATATTCCCTAGGAAGCTTTCAGTTAAGAAATACCATCGACACGGGGAGTCTAGAGTGCGGAAACGACGAAATGCGTGATAATCGATTTTGTCAAAATTGTTATTTTTTGAGTTACGGCAAAATTAAAAAACGTTTCTAAAAGAATTTTTGCTGCTGATTACAGATATGCAAATTATATTTCGCTAGCTCTTTCCGTTCAGTATCGCCAGCAAGAATTGAAGAAATTTTTAAGAAATTTCCGCGCTCGAGTAGAGATCTCGGAAAGTCGTGAATTTCGCGGGGACAATTTTAATTTATCAAGAGGACAATGACCTTCTGAAAACGATGCCGCAATCCGTTTTTAATTATCTGGAACCGTTTCCGAGAAATCTATTTAGCAAATCGACAATCGGGTACATTTCAGTTTGAAATTACTCAACGAATTATTGAATCTTTCCAGACAATTTACACATCGACTTGTTCGTCTTGTCGTGTAGTTTTTGTGTGCCGAAAATGATTTCGCTGCTTTTTACCGTTCTTGAAAAAATCGAAAAAAACCGAAAAAGGACATATTTTTCGAACGAAATGATGGAAAACTTTTGTTGAATTTTTTTTTAAAATTTTTTTTCGTGTTTTTTCTTTGGTTACCCGAAGGAAATCGAAGTGCTGAAAACGGTTTTCCAGTTTATTTCGCTCTAAAGTAACAAATAAACAAGATTTATAATTTTTTTCGCTGGACACCTTCTCGCACTTCCGACTGATTTCAAGCTGTCATAACTTTTGAACAGCTCACCACAGAGACTTCTAGTCTTCACCAATGGATTCAGCGTCCCAAAATTAGTAGGAAAACATATATAATATCCCCTAGGGAGCTTGCAGTTAAAAAATACCATCGACACGGGGAGTCTAGACCGCGGAAACGAAGAAATGCGAGAAAAGGTTTTTGTCAAAATCGTTAAGTTTTTAGTCACAGCAAAAGTTAAAACCGTTTCTGAAAGAACTTTTGCTGCTGATTACAGATATGCAAATTATATTTCGCTAGCTCTTTCCGTTCACTATCGCCTGCAAGAATTGAAGAAATTTTTAAGAAATTTGGGCGCTCGAGTAGAGATCTCGGAAAATCGTGAATCTCCCGCCGACAATCTTAGTGTATTAATAGGAAAATAACCTTCTGAAAACGATGTCGCAATCGGTTTTTGATTATCTGCAACCGTTTCCGAGACATCTACTTAGCAAATCGAGAATCGGATACATTTCAGTTTGAAATTACTCAACGAATTATTGACTCTTTCCAGACAATTTACGCATCGTTTTGTTCGTCTTCTCGTGTAGTTTCTGTGTGCCAAAAATGATTTCGCTGCTTTTTACCGTTCTCGATAAAATCGAAAAAACACATATTTTTCGAACGAAATGATGGAGAATTGTTGTTGAAAAATTTTTTGGAAATATTTTTCGTATTTTTTCTTTGGTTACCCGAAGGAAATCGAAGTGCTGAAAACGGTTTTCCAGTTTATTTCGCTCTAAAGTTACGAATAAACAAGATTTATAATTTTATTCGTTGGACACCATCTCGCTTTTCCGACTGATTTCACGCTGTCATAACTTTTGATAAACTTTCTTTTGTCACTTTTCTTTTGAAACTTAACGACTCACCATAGAGACTTCTAGTCTTCACCAATCGATTCAGCGTACCAAAATTAGCCGTAAAACGTATATAATATTCCCTAGGAAGCTTTCAGTTAAGAAATACCATCGACACGGGGAGTCTAGAATGCGGAAACGACGAAATGCGTGATAATCGATTTTGTCAAAATCGTTATTTTTTTAACAAAATTTAAATGTTAAACTGACTGAAGTTTCTTAAGTTTCTTAGAGTTTCTTAACTATTGGACTGGACTTAAGACTAGACTAAATAAAACTGGACTGGACTGGATTGGACAGAGGAGGACTGGACTTGGCAGGATGGAATGGACTGGACTGGATTGAATTACGGGGCAGGACTGGACTGGACTGGGCAGGACGAAATGGACTGGACCGGATTCGATACGGGGCAGGACTGGACTGGCCTGGGCAGGACGAAATGAACTGGACTGGATTGGATACGTGCCTGGACTGGACAGGACTGGATTGAACTGGGCAGAACGTAATGGACTGGATTGGATACGGGGCAGGACTGGACTAGACTGGATTGCAATGGGCAGGACGAAATGGACTGGACTGGATTGGATACGGGTCAGGACTGGACTGGACTGGATTGGACTGGGCAGGACGGAATGGACTGGACTGGATACGGGGCAGAAGTGGACTGGACTGGATTGGACTGGGCAGGACGGAATGGAATGGACGGGATTGGATACGGGGCAGGACTGGACTGGATTCGACTGGGCAGGACGGAATGGACTGGACTAGACTGGACTGGACTGGATTAGTAAGATGATAGACGGTAATATTTATAAGAAGTTCAAATATAATCAAAATGACATTTTATAAAATAGTTTTTCTATAGATTATTGACATTATTATATGAAAACAATAACAGATTACGTTATTTTGACAACAACAATGACGTTTGTCAAATCAATCAACTATCAAAATAATAATAGTAATGCCGGGGAAACTAATTACTAACAAAAATTAATATAATTTTCAAATTTAAAAAAATGTCAATGAAATGTCAATCTAATAAATTTAAAAAAAATTAACCTTGAGAAAGACCTAATGTAGGTCGAAACGTTGGCTTAATTTAAATAAAAATACTTCAAAGAATTTGTCCAAACACCTGATTTAAACTGCCCTAATCAATCATTGTCAAAATAATTGCCAAATATCAAATTGCATTTTTTTTTAGAAAATGTTTGAAATCAAAATCCTGTTTGAAACCAAAAATTTGGTTTGTCACTTTTGACAAAAATGTCACTTTGACAACGTCTTGACTTATGTCAAAATGACTTTATTTTTAATTAGAGAGTATTTTTTGTTGGAAGGGAGGAAAGATTGTTTTGTCAAGTGTCAACAAGTACGGTATGTTTCCTCCCCTGCGGGGAAACTACCCGGACCGGCAGAGGAAAACCTAGGGAAATGTGGGGAATTTAGCGCGGGCAGTGTACCGTCCATAATATTGATTTCTGCCACCCTCGCAGCAGGACAGACAGCCAGCGAGTCCGCCACTCGAGAGGGCGAAACGCAAACCAACCCTCCCAAACAAAAAAAGAAAGTATTAGAGAAATAAAATCGCGTTTAAAATTGTCGAGAAGAAATCGCCGAAAAATTGGCGGAGTGAAGTGTGAACGGGATTGCGAACGGTGACTGACCGGGCGGCAGGGGTTGCATCCGTTCGAAGGCGAAAGTGGTGGATTTGCAGGAATAAACAAAAGAGTTGCGTGCGGGACAGGCGGCGACCATTACCCCCACAAAACCAGGGTAAGTAAAACAAAAATAAGGAAAAACCAGAAACAAAACAATTTAGGAAAAAAGGCTTAAGAAATCTTCGCCTCCCTTTTTCTTAAAATCAGGGCTTACATTTCCCATGAAAACGGTTTTTCTTTGCTTTTGCTTCGAGATTTTCTTTTAAGTTTTTCACGTCTGCTGAAGGATTTACTGTGTAAATAATTAATGAATTTATTATTTGGTGCGCGGAGGCGGTGAGAGCGAGAGAGAGAGACAGCGTGGCGAATCGATTTCCATTCAGTCATCTGTTCGCGTTCTCAAAAGAAAAATCGAAAGGAAATTTCTTTTCTTTGAGGAAAATTCGGAAAATTTCAGTGGAAAATTCAGGGGATTGTTAGAACATTTTTTATATTTTTTTTCACAAATTGCAATCGCGAATTTTATCGCAAAATCAAATTTATTGTTTTTGCTGTTTTTACTCTGTGTCTGTATTTCCTTCTTTAATGTCAGTTGAATTTCTATTTAAGTTAGTAAATTTTGAAAATGTTAACATAACTTTGCGAAAACGCACATAAAATTGACATTTGGTGAAAATTTGCGAAAACATGTTGCTAAAAGTTGTGCGGATTCTAGACTCGACGAATTCGCGTCTGGCTCAAATTCCTCTTTGAAACTTAACCGCAAACTTTTCGCAACAACTAAAAAACGCAATGAGACAATTCCGCCAAAATCTACACAGACTTAGCCAACTAAATTATCTAGTGCCTAGTGAAGACTAAATTACGATATCTACAAAAACGTTAAAGTTACAGACTGTCAAAGTTAAGTTTTCTGCTTTCACAAAATTGAAAAATACACTGATAGACTAACTCGCACTTTTATCTTTATTTCTCGAAAACTAACCGACTAACACTAACTAATCTCCACGTCTAACTACTTGAATAATATCCCTAACTATGTCTACTAAATTACAAGAGAGCAGCTAGTACACTAACCGAGTTAGACGAGTCCGAAATCTATAATTTAAGGAGTTCGGGTTTGTTTATGTCAAATTCCTCTGCGAAATTTAACCGCAAACTTTTCGCAACAACTCAAAAACTCAATGAGGCAATTTCGCCAAAATCTACACAGACTTGGCCATCTAAATTATCTAGTGCCTAGTGAAGACTAGATAACGATATCTACAGAAACGTTAAAGTTACAGACTGTCAAAGTAATGTTTTCTGTTTACACAAAATTGAAAACTACATTGATAGGCTAACTCGCACTTTTATTTTTATTTCTCGAAAACTAACCGACTTACACTAACTAATCTCCACGTCTAACTACTTGAATAATACCCCTAGCTATGTGTACTAAATTGCAAGACAGTAGCTACTGCACTAACCAAGTTAGACGAGTCCGAAATCTACATTTTAAGGAGTTCGTGTCTGTTTAGGTCAAATTCCTCTGCGAAACTTAACCGCAAACTTTTCGCAACTACTCAAAAACTCAATGAGGTAATTCCGCCAAAATCTACACAGACATAGCCAATTAAATTATCTAGTGCCTAGTGAAGACTAGATTACAATATCTCCAAAAACGTTAAAGCTACAGACTGTCAAAGTTAAGTTTTCTGTTTTCACAAGATTGAAAAATACATTTGTAGACTAGCTCGCACATTTATCTTTATTTCTCGAAAACTAACAGACTTACACTAACTAATCACCACGTCTAACTACTTGAATAATACCCCTAACTATGTCTACTAAATTACAAGACAGCAGCTAGGACACTAACCAGGTTAGAAGAGTCCGAAATCTATGTTTTAAGGAGTTCGTGTCTGTTTAGGTACAATCCCTCTGCGGAACTTAACCGCAAACTTTTCGCACCAACTCAAAAACTCAATGAGGCAATTCCGCCAAAATCTACACAGACTTGGCCAACTAAATTATCTAGTGCCTAGCGAAGACTAGATTACGATATCTACAGAAATGTTAAAGTTACGGACTGTCAAAGTTAAGTTTTCTGTTTTCATAAAATTGAAAAATACATTGATAGACCAACTCGAACATTTATCTTTATTTTTCGAAAACTAACCGACTTACACTAACTAATCTCCACGTCTAACTACTTGAATAATACCCCTAACTATGTCTACTAAATTACAAGACAGCAACTAGTGCACTAACCAAGTTAGACGAGTCCGAAATCTATGTTTTAAGAAGTTCGTGTCTGTGTAGGTCAAATTCCTTTGCGAAACTTAACCACAAACTTTTCGCAACAACTCAAAAACTCAATGAAACAATTCCGCCAAAATCTACACAGACTTAGGCAACTAAAATATCTAGTGCCTAGTGAAGACTAGATTACGTTATCTACAAAAACGTTAAAGTTACAGACTGTCAAAGTTACATTTTCTGTTTTCACAAAATTTAAAAATACATTGATAGAATAACTCGCACATTTATCTTTATTTCTCGAAAACTAACCGACTTACACTAACTAATCTCCACGTCTAACTACTTGAATAATATCCCTAACCATGTCTACTAAATTACAAGACAGCAGCTAGTACACTAACTAATTTAGACGAGTCCGAAATCTATATTTTAAGGAGTTCGTGTCTGTTTAGGTTAAATTCCACTGCGACACTTAACCGCAAACTTTTCGCAACAACTCAAAAACTCAATGAGGCAATTTCGCCAAAATCTACACAGACTTAGCCAATTAAATTATCTAGTGCCTAGTGAAGACTAGATTACGATATCTACAAAAACGTTAAAGTTACAGACTGTCAAAGTTAAGTTTTCTGTTTTCACAAAATTGAAAAATACAATGATAGACCAACTCGCACTTTTGTCTTCATTTCTCGAAAACTAACCGACTTACACTAACTACACTCCATGTCTAACTACTTGAATAATTTCCCTAACAGACTAGAATAGTTACAAGACAGTACCTAATGTATTAACTAAGCTAGAAGACTTCGAAATCTATCTACACTAACACAGACATAACTGCAAAGTTATATCTAGTTTGTCTAGACTCTCTAGTCTGTCTAGTCTTGTCTGTCTAGTCTTGTCTGTCTAGTCTTGTCTGTCTAGTCTTGTCTGTCTAGTCTTGTCTGTCTAGACTTGTCTGTCTAGTCTTGTCTGTCTAGTCTTGTCTGTCTAGTCTTGTCTGTCTAGTCTTGTCTGTCTAGTCTTGTCTGTCTAGTCTTGTCTGTCTAGTCTTGTCTGTCTAGTCTTGTCTGTCTACTCTTGTCTGTCTACTCTTGTCTGTCTAGTCTTGTCTGTCTACTCTTGTCTGTCTAGTCTTGTCTGTCTAGTCTTGTCTGTCTAGTCTTGTCTGTCTAGTCTTGTCTGTCTAGTCTTCTCTGTCTAGTCTTGTCTGTCTAGTCTTGTCTGTCTAGTCTTGTCTGTCTAGTCTTGTCTGTCTAGTCTTGTCTGTCTAGTCTTGTCTGTCTAGTCTTGTCTGTCTAGTCTTGTCTGTCTAGTCTTGTCTGTCTAGTCTTGTCTGTCTAGTCTTGTCTGTCTAGTCTTGTCTGTCTAGTCTTGTCTGTCTAGTCTTGTCTGTCTAGTCTTGTCTGTCTAGTCTTGTCTGTCTAGTCTTGTCTGTCTAGTCTTGTCTGTCTAGTCTTGTCTGTCTAGTCTTGTCTGTCTAGTCTTGTCTGTCTAGTCTTGTCTGTCTAGTCTTGTCTGTCTAGTCTTGTCTGTCTAGTCTTGTCTGTCTAGTCTTGTCTGTCTAGTCTTGTCTGTCTAGTCTTGTCTGTCTAGTCTTGTCTGTCTAGTCTTGTCTGTCTAGTCTTGTCTGTCTAGTCTTGTCTGTCTAGTCTTGTCTGTCTAGTCTTGTCTGTCTAGTCTTGTCTGTCTAGTCTTGTCTGTCTAGTCTTGTCTGTCTAGTCTTGTCTGTCTAGTCTTGTCTGTCTAGTCTTGTCTGTCTAGTCTTGTCTGTCTAGTCTTGTCTGTCTAGTCTTGTCTGTCTAGTCTTGTCTGTCTAGTCTTGTCTGTCTAGTCTTGTCTGTCTAGTCTTGTCTGTCTAGTCTTGTCTGTCTAGTCTTGTCTGTCTAGTCTTGTCTGTCTAGTCTTGTCTGTCTAGTCTTGTCTGTCTAGTCTTGTCTGTCTAGTCTTGTCTGTCTAGTCTTGTCTGTCTAGTCTTGTCTGTCTAGTCTTGTCTGTCTAGTCTTGTCTGTCTAGTCTTGTCTGTCTAGTCTTGTCTGTCTAGTCTTGTCTGTCTAGTCTTGTCTGTCTAGTCTTGTCTGTCTAGTCTTGTCTGTCTAGTCTTGTCTGTCTAGTCTTGTCTGTCTAGTCTTGTCTGTCTAGTCTTGTCTGTCTAGTCTTGTCTGTCTAGTCTTGTCTGTCTAGTCTTGTCTGTCTAGTCTTGTCTGTCTAGTCTTGTCTGTCTAGTCTTGTCTGTCTAGTCTTGTCTGTCTAGTCTTGTCTGTCTAGTCTTGTCTGTCTAGTCTTGTCTGTCTAGTCTTGTCTGTCTAGTCTTGTCTGTCTAGTCTTGTCTGTCTAGTCTTGTCTGTCTAGTCTTGTCTGTCTAGTCTTGTCTGTCTAGTCTTGTCTGTCTAGTCTTGTCTGTCTAGTCTTGTCTGTCTAGTCTTGTCTGTCTAGTCTTGTCTGTCTAGTCTTGTCTGTCTAGTCTTGTCTGTCTAGTCTTGTCTGTCTAGTCTTGTCTGTCTAGTCTTGTCTGTCTAGTCTTGTCTGTCTAGTCTTGTCTGTCTAGTCTTGTCTGTCTAGTCTTGTCTGTCTAGTCTTGTCTGTCTAGTCTTGTCTGTCTAGTCTTGTCTGTCTAGTCTTGTCTGTCTAGTCTTGTCTGTCTAGTCTTGTCTGTCTAGTCTTGTCTGTCTAGTCTTGTCTGTCTAGTCTTGTCTGTCTAGTCTTGTCTGTCTAGTCTTGTCTGTCTAGTCTTGTCTGTCTAGTCTTGTCTGTCTAGTCTTGTCTGTCTAGTCTTGTCTGTCTAGTCTTGTCTGTCTAGTCTTGTCTGTCTAGTCTTGTCTGTCTAGTCTTGTCTGTCTAGTCTTGTCTGTCTAGTCTTGTCTGTCTAGTCTTGTCTGTCTAGTCTTGTCTGTCTAGTCTTGTCTGTCTAGTCTTGTCTGTCTAGTCTTGTCTGTCTAGTCTTGTCTGTCTAGTCTTGTCTGTCTAGTCTTGTCTGTCTAGTCTTGTCTGTCTAGTCTTGTCTGTCTAGTCTTGTCTGTCTAGTCTTGTCTGTCTAGTCTTGTCTGTCTAGTCTTGTCTGTCTAGTCTTGTCTGTCTAGTCTTGTCTGTCTAGTCTTGTCTGTCTAGTCTTGTCTGTCTAGTCTTGTCTGTCTAGTCTTGTCTGTCTAGTCTTGTCTGTCTAGTCTTGTCTGTCTAGTCTTGTCTGTCTAGTCTTGTCTGTCTAGTCTTGTCTGTCTAGTCTTGTCTGTCTAGTCTTGTCTGTCTAGTCTTGTCTGTCTAGTCTTGTCTGTCTAGTCTTGTCTGTCTAGTCTTGTCTGTCTAGTCTTGTCTGTCTAGTCTTGTCTGTCTAGTCTTGTCTGTCTAGTCTTGTCTGTCTAGTCTTGTCTGTCTAGTCTTGTCTGTCTAGTCTTGTCTGTCTAGTCTTGTCTGTCTAGTCTTGTCTGTCTAGTCTTGTCTGTCTAGTCTTGTCTGTCTAGTCTTGTCTGTCTAGTCTTGTCTGTCTAGTCTTGTCTGTCTAGTCTTGTCTGTCTAGTCTTGTCTGTCTAGTCTTGTCTGTCTAGTCTTGTCTGTCTAGTCTTGTCTGTCTAGTCTTGTCTGTCTAGTCTTGTCTGTCTAGTCTTGTCTGTCTAGTCTTGTCTGTCTAGTCTTGTCTGTCTAGTCTTGTCTGTCTAGTCTTGTCTGTCTAGTCTTGTCTGTCTAGTCTTGTCTGTCTAGTCTTGTCTGTCTAGTCTTGTCTGTCTAGTCTTGTCTGTCTAGTCTTGTCTGTCTAGTCTTGTCTGTCTAGTCTTGTCTGTCTAGTCTTGTCTGTCTAGTCTTGTCTGTCTAGTCTTGTCTGTCTAGTCTTGTCTGTCTAGTCTTGTCTGTCTAGTCTTGTCTGTCTAGTCTTGTCTGTCTAGTCTTGTCTGTCTAGTCTTGTCTGTCTAGTCTTGTCTGTCTAGTCTTGTCTGTCTAGTCTTGTCTGTCTAGTCTTGTCTGTCTAGTCTTGTCTGTCTAGTCTTGTCTGTCTAGTCTTGTCTGTCTAGTCTTGTCTGTCTAGTCTTGTCTGTCTAGTCTTGTCTGTCTAGTCTTGTCTGTCTAGTCTTGTCTGTCTAGTCTTGTCTGTCTAGTCTTGTCTGTCTAGTCTTGTCTGTCTAGTCTTGTCTGTCTAGTCTTGTCTGTCTAGTCTTGTCTGTCTAGTCTTGTCTGTCTAGTCTTGTCTGTCTAGTCTTGTCTGTCTAGTCTTGTCTGTCTAGTCTTGTCTGTCTAGTCTTGTCTGTCTAGTCTTGTCTGTCTAGTCTTGTCTGTCTAGTCTTGTCTGTCTAGTCTTGTCTGTCTAGTCTTGTCTGTCTAGTCTTGTCTGTCTAGTCTTGTCTGTCTAGTCTTGTCTGTCTAGTCTTGTCTGTCTAGTCTTGTCTGTCTAGTCTTGTCTGTCTAGTCTTGTCTGTCTAGTCTTGTCTGTCTAGTCTTGTCTGTCTAGTCTTGTCTGTCTAGTCTTGTCTGTCTAGTCTTGTCTGTCTAGTCTTGTCTGTCTAGTCTTGTCTGTCTAGTCTTGTCTGTCTAGTCTTGTCTGTCTAGTCTTGTCTGTCTAGTCTTGTCTGTCTAGTCTTGTCTGTCTAGTCTTGTCTGTCTAGTCTTGTCTGTCTAGTCTTGTCTGTCTAGTCTTGTCTGTCTAGTCTTGTCTGTCTAGTCTTGTCTGTCTAGTCTTGTCTGTCTAGTCTTGTCTGTCTAGTCTTGTCTGTCTAGTCTTGTCTGTCTAGTCTTGTCTGTCTAGTCTTGTCTGTCTAGTCTTGTCTGTCTAGTCTTGTCTGTCTAGTCTTGTCTGTCTAGTCTTGTCTGTCTAGTCTTGTCTGTCTAGTCTTGTCTGTCTAGTCTTGTCTGTCTAGTCTTGTCTGTCTAGTCTTGTCTGTCTAGTCTTGTCTGTCTAGTCTTGTCTGTCTAGTCTTGTCTGTCTAGTCTTGTCTGTCTAGTCTTGTCTGTCTAGTCTTGTCTGTCTAGTCTTGTCTGTCTAGTCTTGTCTGTCTAGTCTTGTCTGTCTAGTCTTGTCTGTCTAGTCTTGTCTGTCTAGTCTTGTCTGTCTAGTCTTGTCTGTCTAGTCTTGTCTGTCTAGTCTTGTCTGTCTAGTCTTGTCTGTCTAGTCTTGTCTGTCTAGTCTTGTCTGTCTAGTCTTGTCTGTCTAGTCTTGTCTGTCTAGTCTTGTCTGTCTAGTCTTGTCTGTCTAGTCTTGTCTGTCTAGTCTTGTCTGTCTAGTCTTGTCTGTCTAGTCTTGTCTGTCTAGTCTTGTCTGTCTAGTCTTGTCTGTCTAGTCTTGTCTGTCTAGTCTTGTCTGTCTAGTCTTGTCTGTCTAGTCTTGTCTGTCTAGTCTTGTCTGTCTAGTCTTGTCTGTCTAGTCTTGTCTGTCTAGTCTTGTCTGTCTAGTCTTGTCTGTCTAGTCTTGTCTGTCTAGTCTTGTCTGTCTAGTCTTGTCTGTCTAGTCTTGTCTGTCTAGTCTTGTCTGTCTAGTCTTGTCTGTCTAGTCTTGTCTGTCTAGTCTTGTCTGTCTAGTCTTGTCTGTCTAGTCTTGTCTGTCTAGTCTTGTCTGTCTAGTCTTGTCTGTCTAGTCTTGTCTGTCTAGTCTTGTCTGTCTAGTCTTGTCTGTCTAGTCTTGTCTGTCTAGTCTTGTCTGTCTAGTCTTGTCTGTCTAGTCTTGTCTGTCTAGTCTTGTCTGTCTAGTCTTGTCCGCCTAGTCTTGTCTGTATAGTCTTGTCTGTTTAGTCTCACCTGCCTTTATCTGCCTAATATTTGACAGGCGATATCGCACGACGTCGCGTAGCTGAGTGTCGCGCAAATGGGAATCGACATTAAATGTTTGTCTTTTTAGATTATCACTTAGTAAACTGACTAAGCAAGTGATGAGTATGAAGAAGAGTGTGTCGATGAGATCTTCGCGCGATTGATTTTCAGTCGTCTGGAGACGGCAAATAAGGCTGCAGGAGCGTCCGGTGGGTCTGGTGGAAGAAGCAACAAGGCGTTTGTTGTGGGTGCGTGTGGGGAAAATGTACGCGTTCCTGATAAACAGCGTGCAAAGGAACCTGAACGAGAAGGTGAAAAGCTTCTGACATGTGAGCGGCATCCTCTGAGAGTTCGCCAGCGACATGCAGCAGCAGAAGGAGGGCACGAATTCCTCGCCGGAGGTCCACCAGTACGTGGGGCCCTACCGGCTGGAGAAAACGCTAGGAAAAGGACAAACGGGTAAAAGAAAACTAATTATCCATAAACTAACTAACAAATGTTGTTTTAATATCCAGAAAAAACTGATTTTGTACCCAAAAATTAAATGTCAAAATGACAGTTTGTTATGTCAAATTGAAAATTTTGAATCATACTGTCGATTTGACACAACATTTAACGACATTTTGACATAACAAACGTCATTTTGACACTTAATTTTTAGGTACGAAATCAATTGCCCCAAAACTTTTCTCAAAATCTAAAAAACTAATTGCGACAATTCCACTTAAATCTATGTAGACATAGTCAACTAAATTATCTAGGACTTAGTCCATCCTAGAGCATCCTCCGCATTTCAATTTATTGACTAAAAAACTAGTTTAATTCGGGTAATCTCGAGAGATTGGAAAAATCGACGAGCTGTATCAACAAGCCGTTTCGTTTTTCCGGTCGGACGGGTTTTCCGGTTAAATATTGACAGAAAGTCTGCGAGGCAAAAATCGCAAAAATGGGATCGATAAGTCTCGGCAGAAATGAATATTCGCGCTCATCGCCGGCTTCCGGAACAAAAGATTTCGGCGCCGATTTCCGGCCGTAATTGCACGATTTTCCGGTCTGTTGCAGGGTTGGTGAAGCTGGGGGTGCACTGCGTCACCGGCAAAAAGGTCGCCATCAAGATCATCAATCGAGAGAAACTCAGCGAGAGCGTACTCATGAAGGTACTTATGTTTAGTGTGTGTGAAAAGCACACTTTTATAAGATCTAGTGAAGACTAGGTGTTAATATCTGCAGAAATGTTGAAGTTATGGATTGTCAAAGTTTTTAGTTTTCGTTAAAATTACGATTTAGACTAACTCGCAGTGTTGGGCTCAAAACCTAAAGAACTAATTGAGATAATTTCATCAAAATCTACATAAACATAGCCAACTAAATTATTTAGTACCTAGTGAAGACTAGGTGTCAATATCTACAAAAATGTTAAAGTTACAAGCTGTAAAGTTTTCAAACAAACTATTCTCAAGATTTCTGAAAGCGATAAATTTTGAACAGTTTGTCGTAGCGACTTCCGGTTTTCACCGTTGGATTCAGCGTGCCAAAATTATTCGAAAAACATGTAAAAGTCAGCTAAGAATCACAAAATTGCAAAAAGTTTGTTTGTAGCTGCTCCTCAATTATTGGGAGACATAAATTTTTGACGATTCCTCGCGAAATCTTTGTCCGATTTCAATAAATTAGGTCTCAAAAAATGTCCAAAAAAATTACTAAAAAGTCAAGTTTTCAAACAAACTATTCTCAATTTAGATTTCTGGTTGCGATAAATTTCGAACGGTTTGTCGTAGCAACTTCCGGTTTTCATCATTGGCTTCAGCATGCCAAAATTATTCGAAAAAGATGAAAAAGCCAACTAGGAATCATAAAATTGCAAAAAGTTTGTTCGTAGCTGCTCCTCAATTTTTGGAAGACTTAAAATGTTGACGATTCCTCGCAAAATCTTTGTCCGATTTCAATAAATTAGGTCTCAAAAGATGCCCAAGGAAACTACTAAAATGTCAAGTTTTCAAACAAACTATTCTCATTCTAGATTTCTGGATGCGATAAAATTCGAACGGTTTGGCGTAGCGACTTCCGGTTTTCACCGTTGGATTCAGCATGCCAAAGTTATTTGAAAAACATGTAAAAGTTAGCTAGAAATCACAAAATTGCAAAAAGCTTTCTCGTAGCTGTTCCTCAACTTTTGGAAGACTCTTCAATTTTTGACGATTCCTCGCGAAATCTTTGTCTGATTTCAATAAATTAGGTGTCAAAAAATGTCCAAAAAAACTACTAAAAAGTCAAGTTCTCAAACAAACTATTCTCAATCTAGATTTCTGGTTGCGATAAATTTCGAACGGTTTGTCGTAGCGACTTCCGGTTTTTACCGTTGGATTCAGCATGCCAAAGTTATTCAAAAAACATGTAAAAGCTAGCTAGGAATCATAGTTGCAAAAAGTTTGTTCGTAGCTGTTCCTCAATTTTTGGAAGACTTAAATTTTTGACGATTCCTCGCGAAATCTTTGTCCAATTTCAATAAATTAGGTCTCAAAGGTGTCCAAGAAAACTACTAAAATGTTAAAGTTACAAGCTGTCAAGTTTTCAAACAAACTATTCTCTAGATTTCTGGATGCGATAAACTTCGAACGGTGTGTCGTAGCGACTTCCGGCTGTCACCATTGGATTCAGCATGCCAAAATTATTCGAAAAGCATGTAAAAGTCAACTAGGAATCACAAAATTGCAAAAAGCTTGTTCGTAGCTTTTCCTCAATTTTTGGAAGACTTAAATTTTTGAAGATTCCACGCGAAATCTTTGTCCAATTTCAATAAATTAGGTCTCAAAAGATGCCCAAGAAAACTACTAAAACGTTAAAGTTACAAGCTATCAAGTTTTCAAACAAATTTATTTCCAATCTAGATTTCTGGATGCGATAAATTTCGAACGGTTTGTCGTAGCGACTTCCGGTTTTCACCGTTGGATTCAGCATGCCAAAATTATTCAAAAAACATGTAAAAGCTAGCTAGGAATCATAAAATTGCAAAAAGTGTGTTCGTAGCTAATCCTCAATTTTTGGAAGACTTACATTTTTGACGATTCCTTGCGAAATCTTTGTCCAATTTCAATAAATTAGGTCTCAAAGGTGTCCAAGAAAACTAATAACATGTTAAAGTTACAAGCTGTCAAGTTTTTAAACAAACTATTCTCTAGATTTCTGGATGCGATAAACTTCGAACGGTGTGTCGTAGCGACTTCCGGTTATCACCATTGGATTCAGCATGCCAAAATTATTCGAAAAGCATGTAAAAGTCAACTAGCAATCACACAAGCTTGTTCGTAGCTATTCCTCAATTTTTGGAAGACAAATTTTTGACGATTCCTCGCGAAATCTTTGTCCAATTTCAATAAATTAGGTCTCAAAAGATGCCCAAGAAAACTACTAAAACGTTAAAGTTACAAGCTATCAAGTTTTCAAACAAATTTATTCCCAATCTAGATTTCTGGATGCAATAAATTTCGAACGGTTTGTCGTAGCGACTTTCGGTTTTCACCGTTAGATTCAGCCTGTTACAATTATTCGAAAAACTTGTAAAAGTTAGCTAGAAATCACAAAATTGCAAAAAGTTTATTCTTAGCTGCTCCTCAATTTTTTGAAGACTTAAATCTTTGACGATTCCTCGCGAAATATTTGTCCGATTTTAATAAATTAGGTCTCAAAAAATGTCCAAAAAAGCTACTAAAAAGTCAAGTTTTCAAACAAACTATTCTCAATCTAGATTTCTGGTTGCGATAAATTTCGAACGGTTTGTCGTACCAACTTCCGGTTTTCATCATTGGCTTCAGCATGCCAAAATTATTCGAAAAAGATGTAAAAGTCAACTAGGAATCATAAAATTGCAAAAAGTTTGTTCGTAGCTGCTCCTCAATTTTTGGAAGACTTAAAATTTTGACGATTCCTCGCAAAATCTTTGTCCGATTTCAATAAATTTGGTCTCAAAGATGACCAAGAAAACAACTAAAATGTTAAGGTTACAAACTGTCAAATTTTCAAACAAACTAATGTAAATCTAGATTTCTGGATGCGATAAATTTCGAACGGTTTGTTGTAGCGACTTCCGGTTTTCACCGTTGGATTCAGCATATCAAAGTTATTTGAAAAACATGTAAAAGTTAGCTAGAAATCACAAAATTGCAAAAAGCTTTCTCGTAGCTCTTCCTCAACTTTTGGAAGACTCTTCAAGTTTTGACGATACCTCGCGAAATCTTTGTCCGATTTCAATAAATTAGGTCTAAAATGTCAAATTTTCAAACAAACTATTCTCAATCTAGATTTCTGGATGCGATAAAATTCGAACGGTTTGTCGTAGCGACTTCCGGTTTTCACCGTTGCATTCAGCCTGCTACAATTATTCGAAGAACTTGTGAAAGTTAGCTATAAATCACAAAATTGCAAAAAGTTTATTCTTAGCTGCTCCTCAATTTTTTGAAGACTTAAATTTTTGACGATTCCTCGCGAAATCTTTGTCCGAATTCAATAAATTTGGTCTCAAAGATGTCCAAGAAAACTACTAAAATGTCAAGTTTTCAAACAAACTATTCTCAATCTAGATTTCTGGTTGCGATAAATTTCGAACGGTTTGTCGTAGCAACTTCCGGTTTTCATCATTGGCTTCAGCATGCCAAAATTATTCGAAAAAGATGTAAAAGTCAACTAGCAATCATAAAATTGCAAAAAGTTAGTTCGTAGCTGCTCCTCAATTTTTGGAAGACTTAAAATTTTGACGATTCCTCGCAAAATCTTTGTCCAATTTCAATAAATTTGATCTCAAAGATGCCCAAGAAAACAACTAAAATCTTAAAATTACAAACTGTAAAATTTTCAAACACACTAATGTAAATCTAGATTTCTGCAGGCGATAAATTTCGAACGGTTTGACGTAGCGACTTCCGGTTTTCACCGTTGGATTCAGCATGCCAAAATTATTCCAAAAACATGTAAAAGCTAGCTAGGAATCATAAAATTGCAAAAAGCTTTCTCGTAGCTGTTCCTCAACTTTTGGAAGACTCTTCAATTTTTGACGATTTCTCGCGAAATCTTTGTCCGATTTCAATAAATTTGGTCTCAAAGATGTCCAAGAAAACTACTAAAATGTCAAGTTTTCAAACAATTTATTCTCAATCTAGATTTCTGGATGCGATAAATTTCGAACCGTTTGTCGTAGCGACTTCCCGTTTTCACCGTTGGATTCATCCTGCCAAAATTACTCAAAACACATGTAAAAGTTAGCTAGGAATCATAAAATTGTAAAAAGTTTGTTCATAGCTGTTCCTCAATTTTGGAACGGTTTGTCGTAGCGACTTCCGGTTTTCACCGTTGGATTCAGCATGCCAAAATTATTCCAAAAACATGTAAAAGCTAGCTAGGAATCATAAAATTGCAAAAAGTTTGTTCGTAGCTGTTCCTTAATTTTTGGAAGACTTAAATTTTTGATGATTCCTCGCGAAATCTTTGTCCAATTTCAATAAATTAGGTCTCAAAGGTGTCCAAGAAAACTACTAAAATGTTAAAGTTACAAGCTGTCAAGTTTTCAAACAAACTATTCTCTAGATTTCTGGATGCGATAAACTTCGAACGGTGTGTCGTAGCGACTTCCGGTTGTCACCATTGGATTCAGCATGCCAAAATTATTCGAAAAGCATGTAAAAGTCAACTAGGAATCACTAAATTGCAAAAAGCTTGTTCGTAGCTTTTCCTCAATTTTTGGAAGACTTAAATTTTTGATGATTCCTCGCGAAATCTTTGTCCAATTTCAATAAATTAGGTCTCAAAAGATGCCCAAGAAAACTACTAAAACGTTAAAGTTACAAGCTATCAAGTTTTCAAACAAATTTAATCCTAATCTAGATTTCTGGATGCGATAAATTTCGAACGGTTTGTCGTAGCGACTTCCGGGTTTCACCGTTGGATTCAGCCTGCTACAATTATTCGAAGAACTTGTAAAAGTTAGCTAGAAATCACAAAATTGCAAAAAGTTTATTCTTAGCTGCTCCTCAATTTTTTGAAGACTTAAATTTTTGACGATTCGTCGCGAAATCTTTGTCCGATTTCAATAAATTTGGTCTCAAAGATGTCCAAGAAAACTACTAAAATGTCAAGTTTTCAAACAATTTATTCTCAATCTAGATTTCTGGATGCGATAAATTTCGAACGGTTTGTCGTAGCGACTTCAGGTTTTCACCGTTGGATTCAGCATGCCAAAGTTATTTGAAAAACATGTAAAAGTTAGCTAGAAATCACAAAATTGCAAAAAGCTTTCTCGTAGCTGTTCCTCAACTTTTGGAAGACTCTTCAATTTTTGACGATTCCTCACGAAATCTTTGTCCAATTTCAATAAATTAGGTCTCAAAGGTGTCCAAGAAAACTAATAAAATGTTAAAGTTACAAGCTGTCAAGTTTTCAAACAAACTATTCTCTAGATTTCTGGATGCGATAAACTTCGAACGGTGTGTCGTAGCGACTTCCGGTTGTCACCATTGGATTCAGCATGCCAAAATTATTCGAAAAGCATGTAAAAGTCAACTAGGAATCACAAAATTGCAAAAAGCTTGTTCGTAGCTTTTCCTCAATTTTTGGAAGACTTAAATTTTTGACGATTCCTCGCGAAATCTTTGTCCAATTTCAATAAATTAGGTCTCAAAAGATGCCCAAGAAAACTACTAAAACGTTAAAGTTACAAGCTATCAAGTTTTCAAACAAATTTATTCCCAATCTAGATTTCTGGATGCGATAAATTTCTAACGGTTTGTCGTAGCGACTTCCGGTTTTCACCGTTGGATTCAGCCTGCTACAATTATTCGAAAAACTTGTAAAAGTTAGCTAGAAGTCACAAAATTGCAAAAAGTTTATTCTTAGCTGCTCCTCAATTTTTTGAAGACTTAAATTTTTGACGATTCCTCGCGAAATCTTTGTCCGATTTCAATAAATTAGGTCTCAAAAAATATCCAAAAAAACTACCAAAAAGTCAAGTTTTCAAACAAACTATTCTCAATCTAGATTTCTGGTTGCGATAAATTTCGAACGGTTTGTCGTAGCAACTTCCGGTTTTCATCATTGGCTTCAGCATGCCAAAATTATTCGAAAAAGATGTAAAAGTCAACTACCAATCATAAAATTGCAAAAAGTTTGTTCGTAGCTGCTCCTCAATTTTTGGAAGACTTAAAATTTTGACGATTCCTCGCAAAATCTTTGTTCAATTTCAATAAATTTGATCTCAAAGATGCCCAAGAAAACAACTAAAATGTTAAAGTTACAAACTGTAAAATTTTCAAACACACTAATATAAATCTAGATTTCTGGATGCGATAAATTTCGAACGGTTTGACGTAGCGACTTCCGGTTTTCACCGTTGGATTCAGCATGCCAAAGTTATTTGAAAAACATGTAAAAGTTAGCTAGAAATCACAAAATTGCAAAAAGCTTTCTCGTAGCTGTTCCTCAACTTTTGGAAGACTTCAATTTTTGACGATTCCTCGCGAAATCTTTGTCCGATTTCAATAAATTAGGTCTCAAAAGATGCCAAAGGAAACTACTAAAATGTCAAGTTTTCAAACAAACTATTCCCAATCATGATTTCTGGATGCGATAAATTTCGAACGGTTTGTCGTAGCGACTTCCGGTTTTCACCGTTGGATTCAGCCTGCTACAATTATTCGAAGAACTTGTAAAAGTTAGCTATAAATCACAAAATTGCAAAAAGTTTATTCTTAGCTGCTCCTCAATTTTTTGAAGACTTAAATTTTTGACGATTCCTCGCGAAATCTTTGTCCGATTTCAATAAATTTGGTCTCAAAGATGTCCAAGAAAACTACTAAACTGTCGTTTTCAAACAAACTATTCTCAATCTAGATTTCTGGATGCGATAAATTTCGAACCGTTTGTCGTAGCGACTTCCCGTTTTCACCGTTGGATTCAGCCTGCTAAAATTATTCGAAGAACTTGTAAAAGTTAGCTAGAAATCACAAAATTGCAAAAAGTTTATTCTTAGCTGCTCCTCAATTTTTTGAAGACTTAATTTTTTGACGATTCCTCGCGAAATCTTTGTCCGATTTCAATAAATTTGGTCTCAAAAAATGTCCAAAAAAACTACTAAAAAGTCAAGTTTTCAAACAAACTATTCTCAATCTAGATTTCTGGTTGCGATAAATTTCGAACGGTTTGTCGTAGCAACTTCCGGTTTTCATCATTGGCTTCTGCATGCCAAAATTATTCGAAAAAGATGAAAAAGCCAACTAGGAATCATAAAATTGCAAAAAGTTTGTTCGTAGCTGCTCCTCAATTTTTGGAAGATTTAAAATGTTGACGATTCCTCGCAAAATCTTTGTCCGATTTCAATAAATTAGGTCTCAAAAGATGCCCAAGGAAACTACTAAAATGTCAAGTTTTCAAACAAACTATTCTCATTCTAGATTTCTGGATGCGATAAAATTCGAACGGTTTGGCGTAGCGACTTCCGGTTTTCACCGTTGGATTCAGCATGCCAAAGTTATTTGAAAAACATGTAAAAGTTAGCTAGAAATCACAAAATTGCAAAAAGCTTTCTCGTAGCTGTTCCTCAACTTTTGGAGGACTCTTTAATTTTTGACGATTCCTCGCGAAATCTTTGTCCGATTTCAATAAATTAGATCTTAAAAGATGCCCAAGGAAACTACTAAAATGTCAAGTTTTCAAACAAACTATTCCCAATCTAGATTTCTGGATGCGATAAATTTCGAACGGTTTGTCGTAGCGACTTCCGGTTTTCACCGTTGGATTCAGCATGCCAAAATTATTCAAAAAACATGTAAAAGCTAGCTAGGAATCATAAAATTGCAAAAATTTGTTCGTAGCTGTTCCTCAATTTTTGGAAGACTTAAATTTTTGACGATTCCTCGCGAAATCTTTGTCCAATTTCAATAAATTAGGTCTCAAAGGTGTCCAAGAAAACTACTAAAATGTTAAAGTTACAAGCTGTCCAGTTTTCAAACAAACTATTCTCTAGATTTCTGGATGCGATAAACTTCGAACGGTGTGTCGTAGCGACTTCCGGTTGTCACCATTGGATTCGGCATGCCAAAATTATTCGAAAAGCATGTAAAAGTCAACTAGGAATCACAAAATTGCAAAAAGCTTGTTCGTAGCTTTTCCTCAATTTATGGAAGACTTAAATTTTTGACGATTCCTCGCTAAATCTTTGTCCAATTTCAATAAATTAGGTCTCAAAAGATGCCCAAGAAAACTACTAAAACGTTAAAGTTACAAGCTATCAAGTTTTCAAACAAATTTATTCCCAATCTAGATTTCTGGATGCGATAAATTTCGAACGGTTTGTCGTAGCGACTTCCGGTTTTCACCGTTGGATTCAGCATGCCAAAATTATTCAAAAAACATGTAAAAGCTAGCTAGGAATCACAAAATTGCAAAAAGATTGTTCGTAGCTGTTCCTCAATTCTTGGAAGACTTAAATTTTCGACGATTCCTCGCGAAATCTTTGTCCAATTTCAATAAATTAGGTCTCAAAGGTGTCCAAGAAAACTACTAAAATGTTAAAGTTACAAGCTGTCAAGTTTTCAAACAAACTATTCTCTAGATTTCTGGATGCGATAAACTTCGTACGGTCTGTCGTAGCGACTTCCGGTTGTCACCATTGGATTTAGCATGCCAAAATTATTCGTAAAAGATGTAAAAGTCAACAAGGAATCATAAAATTGCAAAAAGTTTGTTCGTAGCTGCTCCTCAATTTTTGGAAGACTTAAATTTGTGACGATTCCTCGCGAAATCTTTGTCCGATTTCAATAAATTTGGTCTCAAAGATGTCCAAGAAAACTATTAAAATGTCAAGTTTTCAAACAAACTATTCTCAATCTAGATTTCTGGATGCGATAAATTTCGAACCGTTTGTCGTATCGACTTCCCGTTTTCACCGTTGGATTCATCCTGCCAAAATTACTCAAAACACATGTAAAAGTTAGCTAGGAATCATAAAATTGTAAAAAGTTTGTTCATAGCTGTTCCTCAATTTTTGGAAGACTTAAAATTTTGACGATTCCTCGCGAAATCTTTGTCCGATTTCAATAAATTAGGGCTCAAAAAATGTCCAAAAAACTACTAAAAAGTCAAGTTTTCAAACAAACTATTTTTATTCTAGATTTCTGGATGCGATAAAATTCGAACGGTTTGTCGTAGCGACTTCCGGTTTTCACCGTTGGATTCAAAAAAAATTATTCAAAAAACGTGTAAAAGTTAGCTAGAAAGCAGAAAATTGCAAAAAGTTTATTCTTAGCTGTTCCTCAAGTTTTGGAAGACTTATAGTTTTGACAATTCTTCACGAAATCTTTGTCCGATTTCAATAATTGCGTTCTTAGTTTTGCAGACATCTTAATTGTTGAAACGTTTTCAGGTTGAGCGAGAGATCGCGATAATGAAACTGATCGACCATCCGCACGTGCTGGGCCTGTCGGACGTTTACGAAAACAAAAAATACTTGTAAGATAGACGCGTGGTCGCGGCGCACACAGTCTAACCGGTTTCTTGAGTGCAGGTATTTGGTGCTAGAGCATGTTTCCGGGGGCGAACTCTTCGACTACCTGGTGAAGAAAGGACGACTCACGCCGAAGGAAGCTCGCCGATTCTTTCGCCAAATCATCTCCGCATTGGATTTTTGCCACAGTCATTCCATTTGGTAAGTGGATATAATTAGTGTTAGAGTCAGCAGACTTCTCGAGATATCATCAAAATCCCAACCAGTTCCTCCAATAAATGAATTATAAAAATCTTGCGGATATTTTGAGACTAAATTTATAAAAAACGGTCGAAGCCTTCTCGAGATATCATCAAAAAACCAACCAGTTCCTCCAATAAAAGAGGAATAGCTTCAATCTAAATTTAAGCTATCTTACCAAACAAAACTTATTTTCCTACTAATTTTGCTGTGGGGAATCCAATGTTGAAAACCGCATATCGCTGAGACAAACCGTTCAAAAGTGATCACATCAGGGAATCTTGATGTGCTAACTTTTGAACGGTTTGTCGCAGCGATTTGCGGTTTTCACCATTGGATTCGCCACACCAAAGTTAGCATAGAAATAAGTTTTGTTTGGGAAGACAGCTTAAATTTAGATTGGAGCTTTCACTCGTTTATTGGAGGAACTGATTGGTTTTTTGGTGATATCTCGAGAAGGCTTCGACCGATTTTTATAAATTTAGTCTCAAAATATCCGCAAGGAATTTGTCCACGTGAATTTATAAATAAATGTTTGACCGCAAAACAGACAACAGTTCCTTGGTCACTTCAATCTATTTTTTTTTTAGTCACAGAGATTTGAAACCTGAAAATTTGCTACTGGACGAGAAGAACAACATCAAGATCGCGGACTTTGGCATGGCGTCGTTGCAACCTCAAGGCTCGATGTTGGAGACCAGCTGCGGCTCTCCTCACTACGCCTGCCCAGAAGTCATACGTGTAAGTTCCTCTCATCAGAAAATCCAGTTATAACTAATTGTTATAATACTCATTGAAAACCTGTCATGTCAGTCTTATGTCACTTTTAAGATATACACTTGTCAGTTTAAGTCATTCGAAAGTCACTCACAAGTCATTCTCACGTCAGTGTTATCACTTGGAAGTCATATTTAGATCTTACGCATGTCACTTATAAATCAGTCTTGTGGCACTATCGAATCAATTGCAATTGATTCATAAGTCAGTTCAGTATATTCTTTGTTTATGTTATTGGTTCAGTTAATATTGTCATTTTTAAGTCAGTCGGTTGACATTTTGAAACGCAAACTGTCATTTTAATGTCATTAATTCTGTCAATTTCATGTCAGAAACTCTTAAGTAAATGAAAAAATGACTTTCAAGATATTGTATATATTCATAAGTCAGTTGAACACATCTTTAAAGTAGTGTCAAGATATATTCTAGTCGGAAAAAATCAGTCTCGCGTTGTTTTCATGTCATTTAGTGTGTTAGTCTAATGTCACTTTCAAGATATTCACTTCTCAGGTTAAGTCATGTAAAAGTCATTGAAAAGTCAATGTTATGTCACTTGGAAGTCATTTTCAGATTTTACTCATGTCACTTATAAATCAGTCTTGTGTCACTATCGAATGAGTCGCAATTTAATATTAAGACAGTTCAAGACATTCTTCGTTTATGGCATTCTTTAAGTAAATATTAAGTCATACTTAAGTCAGTTTTAAGCCAATCTTATGACATTTCGAAACGCAAACTGTCAATTTAATGTCATTTATTCTGTCACTTTCGTGTCAGAAACTCTTAAGTAAACGAAAATATGACTTTCAAGATATTGTATATATTCATAAGTCAGTTGAACACATCTTTAAGGTAGTGTCAAGATATTTTCTAGTCTAAACAAATCTCGCGTTGCTTTCATGTCATTTAGTGTGTCAGTCTAATGTCACATTCAAGATATTCACTTCTCAGTTTAAGTCATTTAAAAGTCACTAAAAAGTCAGTGTTATGTCACTTGAAAGTCATTTTCAGATTTTAATCATGTCACTTATAAATCAGTCTTGTGTCACTATCGAATCAGTCGCAATTTATTCAGAAGACAGTTCATCAAGTCATTCTTCGTTTATATCATTCTTTAAGTTAATATTAAGTCATACTTAAGTCGATCTTATGACATTTCTAAACGCAAACTGTCAATTTAATGTCGTTAATTCTGTCACTTTCATGTCAGAAACTCTTAAGTAAACGAAAAAATGACTTTCAAGATATTGTATATAGTCATAAGTTAATTCAACACATCTTTAAGATAGTGTCAAGATATTTTCTAGTCTAAACAAATCTCGCGTTGCTTTCATGTCATTTAGTGTGTCAGTCTAATGTCACTTTAAAGATATTCACTTCTCAGTTTGTCATTGAAAAGTCAGTGTTACGTCACTTGAACGTCATTTTCAGATTTTACTCATGTCACTTATAAATCAGTCTTGTGTCACTATCGAATCAGTCGCAATTTATTCGGAAGACAGTACAAGACATTCTTCGTGTATATCATTCTTTAAGTTAATATTAAGTCAAACTTAAGTCAGTTTTAAGTCAATCTTATGACATTTCGAAACGCAAACTGTCAATTTAATGTCATTAATTCACTTTCATGTCAGAAACTCTTAAGTAAACGAAAAAATGACTTTCAAGATATAGTATAGATTCATAAGACAGTTGAACATATCTTTAAGGTAGTGTCAAAATATTTTCGAGTCTGAACAAATCGCGCTATTTTCATGTCATTTAGTGTGTCAGTCTAATGTCACTTTCAAAATATTCACTTCTCAGTTTAAAAAATCACTCACAAGTCTTTCTCACGTCAGTATTATGTCACATGGAAGTCATTTTCAGATCTTACGCATGTCACTTATAAATCAGACTTGTGTCACTATCGAATCGGTTGCAATTTATTCATAAGTCAGTTTAATATATTCTTCGTTTATGGTTTATTATTTTATATAAGTCATTCTTATGTCAGTTTTTCAGTCAATCTCATGGTATTTTAAAACGCAAACTGTCAATTTAATGTCATTCATTCTGTCATTTTCGTGTCAGAAACTCTTAAGGAAACGAAAAAATGACTTTCAAGATATTGTATATATTCATAAGTCAGTTGAACACATCTTTAAGGTAGGGTCAAGATATTTTCTAGTCTGAACAAATCAGTCTCGCGTTGTTTTCATGTCATTTCGTGTGTCAGTCTAATGTCACTTTCAAAATATTCACTTCTCAGTTTAAAAAGTCACTTACAAGTCATTCTTACGTCAGTGTTATGTCACTTGGAAGTCATTTTCAGGTCTTACGCATGTCACTTATTTGTCATTTAGTGTGTCAGTCTAATGTCACTTTCAAGATATTCACTTCTTAGTTTAAAAGAGTCACTCACAAGTCATTCTCACGTCAGTGTTATGTCACCTGGAAGTCATTTTCAGATCTTACGCATGTCACTTATAAATCAGACTTGTGTCACTATCGAATCAGTAGCAATTTATTCATAAGTCAGTCCAATATATTATTCGTTTATGGTTTATTAGTTAATATTAAGTCATTTTTAAGTCAGTTTTTAGTCAATCTCATGACATTTTAAAGCGAAAACTGTAAATTTAATGTCATTCATTCTGTCACTTTCGTGTCAGAAACTCTTAAGTAAACGAAAAAATGACTTTTAAGATATCGTATATATTCATAAGTTAGTTGAACACATCTTTAAGGCAGTGTCAAGATGTTTTCTAGTCTGAACATATCAGTCTCGTGTAGTTTTCATGTCATTTAGTGTGTCGGTCTAATGTCACTTTCAAAATATTCCATTCTCAGTTTAAAAAGTCACTAACAAGTCATTCTCACCTCAGTATTATGTCACTTGGATATAATTTTCAGATTTTACGCATGTCACTTATAAATCACTCTTGTGTCACTATCGAGTCAATCGCAATTTATTCATAAGTCAGTTTAATATATTCTTCGTTTATGGTTTATTAGTTAATATTAAGTCATCCTTAAGTCAGATTCAAGTCAATCTCATGGCATTTAAAACGCAAACTGTCAATTTAATGTCATTCATTCTGTCACTTTCGTATCAGAAACTCTTAAGTAAACGAGAAAATGACTTTCAAGATATTGTATATATTCATAAGTCGGTTGAACACATCTTTAAGGTAGTTTCAAGATATTTTCTAGTCTGAACAAATCAGTCTCGCGTTATTTTCATGTCATTTCGTGTCGCAGTCTAATGTCACTTTCAAGATATTCACTTCTCAGTTTCAAAAGTCACTCAAAAGTCATCCTCACGTCAGTGTTATGTCACCTGGAAGTTATTTTCAGATCTTACGCATGTCACTTATAAATCAGTCTTGTGTCACTATCGAATCAGTTGCAATTTATTTATAAGTCAGTTCTATATATTCTTCGTTTATGGTTTCCCTCCAGTGGAAGTCATTCTTAAGTTAGTTTTAAGTCAATCTTATGACATTTTGAAACGCAAACTGTCGATTTAATGTCATTCATTCTGTCACTTTCTAGTCTGAAAGTCTTAATTAAACAAAAAAATGTCTGAAGATATTGCATATATTCATAAGTCAGTTGAACACATCTTTAAGGTTGTTGAAAGATATTTTCTAGTCGGAACAAATCAGTCTAGCGTTATTTTTATGTCATTTAGTGTGTCAGTCTAA
Source organism: Phosphuga atrata (assembly GCA_944588485.1). Classification (NCBI taxonomy): domain Eukaryota; kingdom Metazoa; phylum Arthropoda; class Insecta; order Coleoptera; family Silphidae; genus Phosphuga; species Phosphuga atrata. The sequence continues at coordinate 6,856,173 of OX155904.1, read as the reverse complement.
TGTCAGTTTCAAGATATTCACTTCTCAGTTTCAAAAGTCACTCACAAGTCATTCTCACGTCAGTATTATGTCACTTGAAAGTCATTTTCAGATCTTACGCATGTCACTTATAAATCAGACTTGTGTCACTGTAAAATCAGTCGCAAGTTATTCATAAGTCAGTTCAATAATTTCTTCGTTTATGGTTTTCCTTCAGTGAAAGTCATTCTTAAGTCAGTTTTAAGTCAATCTTATGGCATTTTAAAACGCAAACTGTCAATTTAATGCCATTCATTCAGTCACTTTAGTGTCAGAAACTCTTAAGTAAACGAAACAATGACTTTCAATATATTGTATATATTCATAAGTCAGTTGAACACATCGTTAAAGTAGTGTCAAAATATTTTCTAGTCTGAACAAATCGCGCTATTTTCATGTCATTTAGTGTGTCAGTCTAATGTCACTTTCAAGATATTCACTTCTCAGTTTAAAGTCACTCAAAAGTCATTCTCACGTCAGTATTATGTCACTTGGAAGTAATTTTCAGATCTTACGCATGTCACTTATAAATCAGTTTTGTTACTATCAAATCAGTCGCAAGTTATTCATAAGTCAGTGCTATATATATTATTCGTTTATGGTTTATTAGTTAATATTAAGTCATTCTTAAGTCAGTTTTAAGTCAATCTCGTGACATTTTAAAACGCAAACTGTCAATTTAATGTCATTCATTCTGTAACGTTCGTGTCAGAAACTCTTAAGGAAACGAAAAAATAACTTTCAAGATATTGTATATATTCATCAGTCAGTTGAACACATCTTTAAAGTAGTGTCAAGATATTTTCTAGTCTGAACAAATCAGTCTCGCGTTGTTTTCATGTCATTTCGTGTGTCAGTCTAATGACACTTGTAAGATATTCACTTCTCAGTTACAAAAGTCACTTACAAGTCATTCTCACGTCAGTTATCACTTGGATATAATTTTACGCATGTCACTTATAAATCACTCTTGTGTCACTATCGAGTAAATCGCAATTTATTCATTCAAGTCAGTTTAATATTTTCTTCGTTTATGGTTTATTAGTTAATATTAATTCTTAAGTCAGTTTTAAGTCAATCTCATGGCATTTTAAAATGCAAGCTGTCAATTTAATGTCATTCATTCTGTCACTTTCGTGTCAGAAACTCTTAAATAAACGTTGAAACTCTGAAACTAATCACGGTAACTTGTGTCACTTTGAAGTCCAGTTGTCCAGTTGACTCTAGTACATTGAGTTGACACATTTGACTTAAATGTCATATTACAGTGCGATTTAATATACCGTTTTACGGTTAGTTAAGCGCGTCCGCCATGTTTTAATGGCGGGAATATGAAAGTTTCGGGCACATTTTGTTATTATCACTGGTAATACGTCAAAGAGTGTTTTATTTTAGGGTGAGAAATATGACGGACGGAGGGCAGACGTGTGGTCGTGCGGAGTGATCCTGTACGCGTTGCTGGTGGGGGCGTTGCCCTTCGACGACGACAACCTCCGACAGCTGCTGGAGAAGGTGAAACGGGGCGTGTTTCACATCCCGCACTTCGTCCCGCCCGACTGCCAGAGCCTGCTCAGGGGCATGATCGAAGTGAACCCAGAGAAACGCCTAACAGTAAGAAGATTCACCGTCACAAACAAATTTGTTCCAATTCTTGTTTCAGTTGTCGGATATTAATAAGCATCCTTGGGTGACGGCCGGTGGGAAGGGAGAGCTGGAGCTGGAGCTGCCGATGATGGAGGTGGTGCAGACGCACGTGCTGCCGTCCATCGAGTCCGTGGATCCCGACGTCTTGCAAGCGATCTGCAGCCTGGGCTGCTTCAAAGAACGCGAGAAGTTGATCCAGCACCTCCTCAGTCCGAAGTAAACGCGCGATTTCCAACGCCCGAACGCGATTCAATGTTCTTTGTTGCAGTCACAACACGGAAAAAGTGATATATTTCCTGCTGTTGGACCGTAAACGAAGACGTCCGGCGTACGAGGACGACACGGACTCCATGCTGCGGATTCGGACCACGGAATCTGCTGATCCGCCGAGGAAGCGTATCGACACCTGCAGAGTCAACGGGCAGAACACGCTTCAGTTCGGACAGATCAGCGAGGGATCGCCCTTAACGCCACGGCGCTCCCATTACAAGTGAGATTGAAGACCCTAAACCCGTTCAAAGTCTAGTTTGGTTTCGGTTTAGGAGGCATCACGCCAGGAGAAGTCCCTCAACGGGGAGCACGCATAGCAGTCTGAGCATTCACTCGCCGACGAGGTCATCGTCCGGAGCTTCTAGTCCTGTCCACTTTAACAGCACAACACCAACGAATAGTAAGATATGAAGACTACAAATATTATATTACAAATATCTCCAAAACTAAATGATATCAAAGTTTTAAGACCGTAGCTAGTATACTAATTGTAAGATAGATAGCATCCATATTTATCTGTAAATAGTTGCGAACTTTTCTCTAAATCTAAGAAAGTAATTGAGATAACTTCACCAAAATCTACATAGATATAATCAAGTAAATTATTTAATACGTAGTGAAGACTAGATGACAATATCTGCTAAAATGCCAAAGCTAGAGGCTGTCAAACTTAAGTTAACGCCTACTGTAGGGTTACACCTACTTATTTATATAAACCCCGCCTAGTAACGCTATTGTTGTGTAGGGATGTCGTCGCCGGTTGGTCAACGTTCCTCCTCCCACCACGCCAGCCATCGTAGCTCCACCCACGTCAATACCCACGTGACCGTGACGCCGCCCCCGACGACACCCACCCACCATCGAGCCAACAGCAGCGGCGGCACCACGGGGCCCTACCTGCTCTCCGCGCTGACCTCCCCCGAAACAGACACAACAAACTTAGTAACAGGTAAGCGTGTCAATGGTTCAGGGTTGTTTTAATCCGTGTTTACTCGGATTAGGGCCGACAATTTTGACGCCGATGACGCCGCCGGGGTCGCCGCACTCGAGCAACACGGGCCACCACTGGCGGTCGCGGCTGACGACAATCAAGAACAGCTTCCTGGGCTCGCCGCGGTTCCACCGCCGGAAATTGCAAGGTTTGTTTGCACGATATCTCTGTTAATCTGGAGCCAAATTTCGGTAATTTGCGGACAGCGTCGTCGGAGGAGGTCCACCTCACCCCCGAGTCCTCGCCAGAGCTCACCAAGAAGTCTTGGTTCGGCAGCCTCATGACCACCGAGAAGGACGAGACGTTCACGATACTCGTCAAGGGGAAACCCCTAGCCACCGTCAAAGCTGATCTTATACACGCATTTTTATCCGTAAGTTACACAAACTGTTACTATCTATGCAAGGCAAGACTACACAGAATAAAAAAAATGACATTTGTCAAAAATAAATAGCATCTGTCATATATAAATAACATCCGTCAAAAATAAATTGCATCTGTCATATATAAATAACATCCGTCAAAAATAAATAGCATATGTCTTATATAAATAACATCCGTCAAAAATAAATAGCATATGTCAAATATAAATAACACCCGTCAAAAATAAATAGCATCTGTCATATATAAATAACATCAAAAATAAATAGCATCTGTCATATATAAATAACATCCGTGAAAAATAAATAACCTCTGTCATATATAAATAACATCCGTCAAAAATAAATAGCATCTGTCATATATAAATTACATTTGTCAAAAATAAATAGCATCTGTCATATATAAATAACATCCGTCAAAAATAAATAGCATCTGTCATATATAAATTACATTTGTCAAAAATAAATAGCATCTGTCATATATAAATAACATCAAAAATAAATAGCATCTGTCATATATAAATAACATCAAAAATAAATAGCATCTGTCATATATAAATAACATCCGTGAAAAATAAATAACCTCTGTCATATATAAATAACATCCGTCAAAAATAAATAGCATCTGTCATATATAAATTACATTTGTCAAAAATAAATAGCATCTGTCATATATAAATAACATCCGTCAAAAATAAATAGCATCTGTCATATATAAATTACATTTGTCAAAAATAAATAGCATCTGTCATATATAAATAACATCCGTCAAAAATAAATAGCATCTGCCATATATAAATAACATCCGTCAAAAATAAATAGCATCTGTCATATTTAAATAACATCCTTTAAAAATAAATAGCATCTGTCATATATAAATGACATTTGTCAAAAATAAATAGCATCTGTCATATATAAATAAAATCCGTCAAAAATAAATAGCATCTGTCATATATAAATGATATTTGTCCAAAAATAAATAGCATCTGTAATATATAAATAACTTCCGCCAGAAATAAATAGCATCTGTCATATATAAATAACATAAGTCAAAAATAAATAGCACCTGTCATATATAAATAACATCCGTCAAAAATAAATAGCATCTGTCATATATAAATAACATCCGTCAAAAATAAATAGCAACTGTCATACTTAAATAACATCCGTCAAAAATAAATAGCATCTGTCATATATAAATGACATTTGTCAAAAATAAATAGCATCTGTCATATATAAATAACATCCGTCAAAAATAAATAGCATCTGTCATATATAAATTATATTTGTCAAAAATAAATAGCATCTGTCATATATAAATAACATCCGTCAAAAATAAATAGCATCTGTCATATATAAATTACATTTGTCAAAAATAAATAGCATCTGTCATATATAAATAACATCCGTCAAAAATAAATAGCATCTGTCATATATAAATTTCATTTGTCAAAAATAAATATCATCTGTCATATATAAATAACATCCGTCAAAAATAAATAGCATCTGTCATATATAAATGACATTTGTCCAAAATAAATAGCATCTGTCATATATAAAAAACATCCGACAAAAATAAATAGCATCTGTCATACATAAATAACATCCGTGAAAAATAAATAACCTCTGTCATATATAAATAAAATCCGTCAAAAATAAATAGCATCTGTCATATATAAATTACATTTGTCAAAAATAAATAGCATCTGTCATATATAAATAACATCCGTCAAAAATAAATAGCATCTGTCATATATAAATTACATTTGTCAAAAATAAATAGCATCTGTCATATATAAATAACATCCGTCAAAAATAAATAGCATCTGCCATATATAAATAACATCCGTCAAAAATAAATAGCATCTGTCATATTTAAATAACATCCTTTAAAAATAAATAGCATCTGTCATATATAAATGACATTTGTCAAAAATAAATAGCATCTGTCATATATAAATAAAATCCGTCAAAAATAAATAGCATCTGTCATATATAAATGATATTTGTCCAAAAATAAATAGCATCTGTAATATATAAATAACTTCCGCCAGAAATAAATAGCATCTGTCATATATAAATAACATAAGTCAAAAATAAATAGCACCTGTCATATATAAATAACATCCGTCAAAAATAAATAGCATCTGTCATATATAAATAACATCCGTCAAAAATAAATAGCAACTGTCATATTTAAATAACATCCGTCAAAAATAAATAGCATCTGTCATATATAAATGACATTTGTCAAAAATAAATAGCATCTGTCATATATAAATAACATCCGTCAAAAATAAATAGCATCTGTCATATATAAATTATATTTGTCAAAAATAAATAGCATCTGTCATATATAAATAACATCCGTCAAAAATAAATAGCATCTGTCATATATAAATTACATTTGTCAAAAATAAATAGCATCTGTCATATATAAATAACATCCGTCAAAAATAAATAGCATCTGTCATATATAAATTTCATTTGTCAAAAATAAATATCATCTGTCATATATAAATAACATCCGTCAAAAATAAATAGCATCTGTCATATATAAATGACATTTGTCAAAAATAAATAGCATCTGTCATATATAAATAACATCCGACAAAAATAAATAGCATCTGTCATACATAAATAACATCCGTGAAAAATAAATAACCTCTGTCATATATAAATAACATCCGTCAAAAATAAATAGCATCTGTCATATATAAATTACATTTGTCAAAAATAAATATCATCTGTCATATATAAATAACATTTGTCAAAAATAAATAGCATCTGTCATATATAAATTACATTTGTCAAAAATAAATAGCATCTGTCATATATAAATTACATTTGTCAAAAATAAATAGCATCTGTCATATATAAATAACATCCGTCAAAAATAAATAGCATCTATCATATTTAAATAACATCCGTCAAAAATAAATAGCATCTGTCATATTTAAATAACATCCGTCAAAAATAAATAGCATATGTCATATATAAATGACATTTGTCAAAAATAAATAGCATCTGTCATATATAAATTACATCCGTCAAAAATAAATAGCATCTGTCATATATAAATTACATTTGTCAAAAATAAATAGCATCTGTCATATATAAATAACATCCGTCAAAAATAAATAGCATCTGTCATATATAAATTTCATTTGTCAAAAATAAATATCTGTCATTTATAAATAACATCCGTCAAAAATAAATAGCATCTGTCATATATAAATGACATTTGTCAAAAATAAATAGCATCTGTCATATATAAATAACATCCGACAAAAATAAATAGCATCTGTCATATATAAATAACATCCGTGAAAAATAAATAACCTCTGTCATATATAAATAACATCCGTCTAAAATAAATAGCATCTGTCATATATAAATAATATCCGTTTAAAATAAATGACTTTTGTCAAGAATAAATGATATTTGTCAAAAGTAAATGAAAGAGTGATATTGTTTTGTGAAAGATAAATGGTGTGTTTTAGATAGCGGAATTGAGTCATTCGGTGTCAAGTCCGATGTCGTTTCGGGTGGAATACAAGCGGGGCACGACGGGGCCAGCGATGTTCCAGCGCCACGTCCGGTTCCAGGTGGACATCTCGACGATCACCAAACAGGCGCTCGCCGCCGAAAACGCCAAAGAGTATCTGTTCGCCATAACATTTACGTTACTCTCAGGTAACTGTCAAGAAAAAATTGGTATGTCAAGGTTAAGGTTGTCAATTTTTTTAGTGTGAATTTGTCAAAATTGACAGATTAGTTCCAACAAAATAGACCTTTTTACGGTTAGTTAAGCGCATGCGTATCCGCCAAGTTTAAAAGGCGGGAATACGAGAATTTTTGGCACATATTTAGTTATACATCAAAAAGTTCGGGCACTTTTTGACATATAACATGGCGGAAATTGACACATGCGTACAAAAAAATTCAAAAAAATATGAAAAGGTCTATTGAACTATTGGCTTGGTTAATTTTGACAGATTGGTTTTGTCAAATTTAATAGTTTGTCAAATTTGACAGATTAGTTGTAACAATTTTTATAGTTTGTTGTGTCAAATCTTACAGATTGGTTTTATCAAATTTAATAATTTAACTGTCAAAAAATTTGGTTGGTCAAGATTGAGATTGTCAATTTTGATAGATTGAACTTGTCAAAATTGAAAGATTAGTTGCATCAAAATTGACTTATTGGTTTGGTTAATCGTTTGTAAAAATTGAAATTTTTGTAGGTAATATTAGAAGATTTAGGAGGGTTTGTGAGCATATTCAGGCGCAAGTGTGTACACGCCGTCCTCCGCCTAGTCCTCGCGCTCAAAGGAAGTTCACGACGGAGATCAGCGAGAGTTCGAGCTGCGGGTCGGACTCGAGCGAGCTCTACCTGAACACGCGACAGGTGAGTTAAAGCTAGGAAATTAGTTGAACAAAAATGTAGATAAAGTTGAGAAAAAACTCGGTAAGAGAGATCACATAAGTGGGTGGGTTCAGTTGAACGTTCTGCAGTTGGAGGGCAGCGACCTGGAGAGCGAGTGCTCGGTGTTTGACGTGCGGACGGCGGCCCGCGAGGCGGGCAGGCGCGCCTCCACCAACAACAACACCGAGACCGACGTTGAGCAGATGCTGCCGTCCACGCCGAAGGCGGTCCGCTCCAGCTCCGAGAACACGGACTCGCCCTGCGAGAAGACCTGCATCACCACCATGTCCGGCAGTTCGATAGCGTAATCAAAACTTTTACTTTCATTATTATCTTTACTCATTTGATTTGTGTTTTTTTAATTTTTTAAGACAAGACAGAAACTGCAAATTTGTTAGACATAGATGTCAAATTTGACAATTCTTAGATATAAATTTGAAATTTGACGGATTTGAAAGATGGTAGTTGTCAAATTTTATAGATGTTAAATTTGACAGGTATGAAATATAGTGGTTGTCAAAGTTATGTTCCTTTCACCGCCATTACGGGAGATGTGACCCGGGGCCCTTAATTTATACAGCGCCGTCCCGGGGTTTCTTTTTTGCTAGCGCCATCTAGTTTTTGCGCTGGATTACTAAACGAGTAACGAGCCGTCACTGAACTCAACAAATAGCCGAATAAAGAAAAATATTCACCCCCAGATGAGGGACCAGTATGCCTGGACATAATATAAATACCTGGACCCCCAAATAAAACTTGGTGAGAGAAATCTCGATTTTTTGTAAAAAAAAAATTATATTTAAATATTACGCAACGATTGGAAATCTCCCACAACCGATTTGCAAAAGAATCGGGTATTTGTTAAAAATAATTTCACCGACCTTCCGTCTCCGGAGGCGGATGGGTGAATTTTTCCAGGTTTTTCACTTTTTCACACACAAATCGGACAGTTTTCGTCGCACGGACGTGGTTGCGGCGCCGGTGTGTCTGGAACGTAGCCGTCCATCCGTCTGTCAGCTCACTTTTCGACATATTTACTTAAAATTTTTGGGACGTGCGAAAATCTCACATTTTCTTGCAAAAAATCCTCATTTTTGGACGCCTAAATGACGCGAACCGGACGCGTTATCGAAAATCGCCGTGCGTGGGGTCGTTCGTCTATTCTTTGGCTACAAGAATGTGATGCACCGCCGCCGCTGGTGCCGTTTTTGTCGGAGGACCCGGATTCGCAGAAAAATGTGAATAACGTCGCCGACAAAAGTCGCACAGCGACGAGGGTGGAGTTTTCTACAGGAATTCTTTCGTGAATTTAATTTTCCTCGGGCATCTTCGCCGTGGCCTCCGTAAAAGTGGTAATTTATCTAATGCAAATTTTGGGGTCCGTGAGGGGAAGCGTTCGGTCTGAATCGCCAGGTCACGACGGAATCGCAATGCTTTAACTGCGAATGTCCGTCCGCACGTTGCGTATCCCCAGATTTCGGCCTCTGACCTGCCGGGCACCTCCAGAGGGTCAAAATCAAAATCGTGGTTTTTGCGGAAACGGCCCGACGGAAGCGGAGGCGGCGTACATTTGTACATTTTTCTGGTGTAGAACCGAGAGCACCGTCGAGCGGTGCCATTTTCGCGACTCAACTCCCCCAGGTTTGGACGCACCAGACCGAAACCTAAAATCACGAATTTTTTACCTTTCGATCTCGAAAATTCTTTAGCTCTAGCTGCCGTTGCGCCACGTTTTTAGAGCCCTTTCTCGCCGTCCTGCGCTGTTCCGTTAACCTGGTGCAAGAGAAAATGTCTCTTTTTTTGCCGATTTTGCAATCACTTCCACGGACACTTCTCTTCAGATCACATGCCTGCAGCTATTCCTGCAAGAATTTTTAAGCTTCGACGACTTTTTGAGAATCTGCGGCAGTTTAAAGAGAAAAGTGCGCATAAGGTGAAAAAAACCAGAGGTGTTTTGCGGCGGTACCTAGAACGTCCGAACCAATTGACCCATCGGTACGGAATCGGCGCCGTTCGATCGGACATAGAACCTGTTAGTTTGTTTTCGAGTTTAATCTCGATTCCGTTACTCGACTCCATAAACACGACGTTTTTTGAAGGTCCAGGAAAACTCTTGCAGAATCGCGAACTTGAGCTCTGCGGGAACGGTTTCGCGCGATTCCCGCAGAGAATTGAACGCTTTATCTTCTAATGCAAGCGGCATGGCGCTTCGTCGTTTGAAACCGTCGCGACGCCCGCCGAAACTCGCCGTATTGCAGGAAACAAATTACGATATTTTTGTAGCCCCCCGGTGAATGTTCTGGATTTTTCAGTGGATTGTAGAATGGTGTTTTCGCTTTCCGCACTCATAATGGGAAGTCGCAGAATCGTGACGCCCACTTATAACTGTTAAGGTGCTCACTGACCGGAGCGAAAGTTTCGTTGCCGCGACCGCTGCGATATCGCGGCGGACAGATTGATACGGCGGCTTGTGTACATGTTCAGATCAACAAGCGCGATTTTCGGCGCTTGTTGGTCTGGACATGTACATAAGCCGCCGTATCAATCGGTCCGCCGCGATATCGCAGCGGTCGCGGCAATAAAACTTTCGCGCCGGTCTGTGAGATCCTTAAATCTGCATAGAGAAAAACTTGAATGTCGATTTGGAGCACCAGGATGTCGCGTTTTTGAAATTCCAAAAAAACTGACTGGCACGCGTCGCTGCGAATAAGGAGTCGCCCGCCACAAACGTATCGGCTCTCCTTCGCTAGAAGGTGCGGTCAGTCTGACCGCTACAGTTTTGCCCTTCTGGGCGCATCGACTCGAAACTACACGCGTTCGATTCGGAACGGACACCCGCACCGCGTTCGCGATCCGAACTGTCCTCGTCGAGCTGCTGACGTTGCAAAATATCACTCTTTTTTATGCACGATTTTTTGACATTTACCCCCCTCCCGCGCGGCTAAATCCGACACGAGGCACGAGGCGATGCCGCCCGCCGATACGCATATTTCGGTAGCACTCGCGGCTTCCTGCGTCACTCCCTTCATCCGGTGCGTCCGAAAGAAATCCGCAACCGCCTCTTTGGCCGGCAATTTGCGAGTTCGACGGTCAACGGCGAAAATTCGGGTGCACATCGCGCAGGATAGATGCGGGAATCTAAAAAAGCGATCGTCACTTCCGTCGCCCCCCCCCCGATCCGGATATATCTCAATTAGAGTTGCACTGTAAAAGTGCATCTTCAAGTTTGCCGCAGTCTGCGTTCTAATTGCCGCGGCGGACTCGATTCGCGATTTTTTTACGAAGTTCTTTATGCCCGCCATACACACAACGGTCCACCGGAGACGACTACCTGTGCAGGTTTGCCTGCGCAGGTAGATCGGAGCGTGTGTGGTGCAGTTTTTTGCGTACGGTTGACCTGCGCAGGCAAACCTGCACCTGTAACCTCTCTGGTAGACCGTAGCGTGTATGGCGGGCATTAGTGAACCTATGGCTTTGCGGCAGTTTAACCGGTGCAGCCGCCGGGCGCCGCGTCGCCAAGTTTTCGAGGAACAAAGGATTATAGAGGAGCGCTATTTTCCGCTTTTGATCAATGGGTGATGAATGTGAAAGGGGTTGCATAACTACCGGCATTTTTATAAATATTGGCGCTGTATTTCATTCCTTAAAATTGACATGGCAGTGAAAGGGTTAAATTTGACAGGTTACGGTTTTCAAAAGATAGTAATTTGTGGTTTGTAAAAATGTCAAATTTGTAAAAACAAGACAGTTTTGAATTAAAAATTTGACACTTTCGTATCAATTTAAATTGTCAAACTTGACAATAAAAACAAAATATAGAAATTTAGCAAAAATTAGAGAATTTAATTTTATTATTAATATGACAGTGCTCAAAACTGTTATTTGTCACTTGATTGTAATGATTTCTATCATAATGCTTATGTTACAATTTGTTGCAAATTTCATAAATACAGGAGGACTACAAGAAACACTGCAAAAATTTACAATTGTTATAGATATCAAATTTGACAATACTTAGACATAAATGTCAAATTTGACGGATGTGAGAGATGGTAGTTGAAAGACGATTGTTTGTCATGCGACAAATTTAATAGATGTCAAATTTGACAATTGTAACTTAATGATGAACTTAACGTTTTGCTACAATTTATTGTTTTAAGAAATGACATGTAACAAATTATTAAATTTGACACAAGATTTAACAAGACTAGACACGGCTAAATAAGCTTAGACAAAATTAGACAAAACTAGACAAGACTAGTCTAGTTTAACAAGATGATGATGAAGATTAACAAGATTTAACAAGACCAGAAGTAGGGAAAGATTATGTTTTAGGCCACTCCTCCTCGTTATGAGATTTACATGTAAATCTAGCCCCTTATGGGGGAATTACATTTAAATCTAGCACCAAGCCCCTTATGGGGAATTACATGTAAAATCTAGTATGGGGAAATCCTATACAAAATAGTTCTGAACGTGTCCGAGCGAGTATGTCTAGATGGCGCTCAAGATACGTGCACGGTGGATAGCGGGAAAATTAAAAATTTGTTGTGGGGTGAATGTGAAGGGAGGGGTTGATTCAATTAAGATTATAGGGGGTTTAGATTGACAAGACTAGACAGACAAAACTAGACAGACAAGACTAGGCAAACAAGACTAGACACATGAGACTAGATAGACGAGGCTAGATATATCAGACTAGACAGACGAAGCTAAATACATTAGACTAGATAAGACTGAACTAAAATATATAAGGAATTGGTTTGTGTTTTAATTTAATAAACGTATTAGGATTTTAATATACCAGTAGTCGGTAAAGCGTGACCGGATGTTTGGCACTCATAACAACTTCCTATTATCTTATCAGCTGCACGTGCGTGGAGAAATAATAAATTATGAAGCGCGATCTAATCAATTTCTTAGGATTGTTTTTCGTTTAATTTAATGAAGATATTAAGATTTTGATTTATCGGTAGTGGATTAGGCGCGACCGGACGTCTAGTGCTGATAACACCAGGCAAGAATAGAAGGACTAGACTAGACAGACTAGATTAGACAGACAAGCGGGGAAAATTCAAAATGAGTTGCGTGTGGGTAGCGGAGAATCGTATATGCATACATAATTGATTGCAAACATATTACGGATTGATTCAAATGAGATTATTGGTTTTAGGCCGGACAAGATCGGACAATACCGAACAAGAACGGTCAAGACTATACATACCACATATTTCCTGTGATGTTTATCCGAATATTTTTCTATTTGTAAGTGAAATTTCTTAAACTTGTGTGTGACCCAGATCGTATTAATGTTTTTCATTTATATAAATACCAAAGCAGAGCCGTCCTTAGACCGGGGCGAGCGGGGCCCAGGCCCTGGGCTCCGCGCTTAGACGGCCCCGCAGCCTTATGCGAACCGACAGGTTTAGATTTTACATCGTTTTTCATTATTTTCTCTCTACTTTTGAGAGGTTACATGTGCAGGTTTGCCTGTGCAGGTCAACCGTACGCAAGAAACTGCACAGGTCTATTGCGTCTACTGCACAGTCTAACTGGACAGCTTCTGTTTTTGCTTTATTACTAAGTAAAGATAGATATTTATTTTACTACTTTTTTTATTTTCAAAATCCAATATTATTTTGTAGATTTTAAATTATAAAAAAAATGGCTAAGGGGCCACAAAATTATTTTTTGCCCTGGGCCCCGCACTTTCTAGGGACGGCCCTGTACCAAAGAGTTCAATTTTCTGGCATCCACTTTTCATCTACTTGCATTTAACGCTAAACTGGGGTATGGGGTCTATGTAACCCCACGCTAAACAGGGTGTGAGGTCTATGTGACCCCACGCTAAACAGGGTGTGAGGTCTATGTAACCCCACGCTAAACAGTGTGTGAGGTCTATGTGACCCCACGCTAAACAGGGTGTGAGGTCTATGTAACACCACGCTAAACAGGGTGTGAGGTCTATGTAACCTCACACTAAACAGAGTGTGAGGTCTATGTAACCCCACGCTAAACAGGGCGTGAGATCTATGTAACCCCGCCCTTAACAGGGTGTGAGGTCTATGTAACCCCACGCTTAACAGGGTGTGAGGTCTATGGTGGCCCACGTTAAAGAGGGTGTGAGGTCTATTTTTAGTCAGCTTTCATCAGCTTTAAATCAGCTTTAATCTCATTGGGTTAGTTGTGTTAGCATTAGGTTAGGTTAGGTTACGGGGACGTTAGGAAAGGGGACGTTACGTTAGAGGTTAGGAAAGGTTAGGAGGTTAGGTTTATAAAAAACCTAACCTTGTCAATCTAAACCCCCCATAATCTCAATTGAATCAACCCCTCCCTTGACAGACATTCACCCTGCAACCCATTTTGAAACTGGGGTATGGGGTCTATATAACCCCACGCTAAACAGGGTGTGAGGTCTATGTGACCCCACGCTAAACAGGGTGTGAGGTCTATGTAACCCCACGCTAAACAGTGTGTGAGGTCTATGTGACCCCACGCTAAACAGGGTGTGAGGTCTATGTAACACCACGCTAAACAGGGTGTGAGGTCTATGTAACCTCACACTAAACAGAGTGTGAGGTCTATGTAACCCCACGCTAAACAGGGCGTGAGGTCTATGTAACCCCGCCCTTAACAGGGTGTGAGGTCTATGTAACCCCACGCTTAACAGGGTGTGAGGTCTATGGTGCCCCACGTTAAAGAGGGTGTGAGGTCTATTTTAAGTCAGCTTTCATCAGCTTTAAATCAGCTTTAATCTCATTGGGTTAGTTGTGTTAGCATTAGGTTAGGTTAGCATTAGGTTAGGTTACGGGGAGGTTAGGAAAGGGGAGGTTACGTTAGAGGTTAGGAAAGGTTAGGAGGTTAGGTTTATAAAAAACCTAACCTTGTCAATCCAAACCCCCCATAATCTCAATTGAATCAACCCCTCCCTTCACAGACATTCACCCCGCAACACATTTTGAATTTTCCGCTATCCACCGTGCACGTATCTTGCAGCGCCATCTAGACATACTCGCTCGGATACGTTCTGAACTATTTTGTATAGGATTTCCCCATACCAGATTTTACATGTAATTCCCCATAAAGGGCTCGGTGCTAGATTTACATGTGGGGGAATTACAGATTTACATGTAAATCTCATAAAGAGGAGGAGTGGCCTAGAACATACTATCTTTCCCTACTACCAGATAAGACCAGACAAGACTAGACAAGGCTTGACAAAACCAGGCAAGACAATACAAGACCAGACAAGACGAGCTAAGACAAGATAATGCCAGACAGGGGCGGATAAGAGTAGACAACACCAAACAAGAGCAGACAAGACCATATAAGAGCAGTCAAGACTAGACAAAATTAAACAAGGCAATGGAAGAATAGATAAGTCCGGACAAGACCAAAGAAGATGAGACTAGAGGGGAAGGCTTGACAAGATTGTACAGGACAGGACACGCCTAGACTAGACTGGACAAAACTTAACAAGATTGGACAAGACAGGGCAACACTCGAGAACACTGTACAGGACTGCACACGACTTGACAAGACTGGACAAAACTTAACAAGATTGTACAAGACGGGGCAACACTCGAGAAGACTGTACAGGTCTGGACAAGACTAGACAAGACTGGACAAAACTGGGCAACACTGGAAAGAACTGTACAGGAGTGGACACGACAAAGCAAGACTACACAAGATTGTACAAGACTAGATAAGACTGTAAATAACTTTATCTACGACCACTATTGTAAATGCCCATTATCGTACAGTTCGTGGATTATGTAAATATATCATAACACACACGTATGTAACAGTCCGAGATTAATGTTATGTAATAATTGAAAACACACATGAGCGTTTTACGTTTACGCTTCGTTGATTGGTTGAGGGCTGCACGTTGATACTATTTTTAAATATAGTACTCCGTGATTTTCAAACAATCATTAAACGTCACATCATTCACTTAGGAGCTGTCATACATTTCGTTTTTTCACGTTTAAATCTAACGAAAACTACAAATGAGTACTAAATAAAAAGTATGTAACAATTATGAATGTATTTCTTTTCATATCTATCGAGTTAAATAAGGTCGAGTAACAATTATATAAACAAATTTTTCTTATTAAACAGAAAGAAATAAGTGTGGTCGTAGATAAAGTATAGTACATAACTCGAGTTGTAATGCAATTACGTTCTCGAGGAATAAACTGTTCCGCTCGTATGTAATATGCTTTTTACAACTCTTGTCACGTAATATACTATTACAAGCCTGGGAAACATTCGACAAGACTGGACAAGATTTAACACGACTAGACAAGATGGACAAGACTGGACAAGACTAGGCACGACTAGACAAGACTTGACAAGACCAGACAACACCCGCGAAATTACGCACTCCCCGCTACGCGGGTCTTGCGTAACTGTTCCGCTCGTACGTAATATGCTTCTTACAACTCTTGTCACGTAATATACTATTACAAGACTGAACAAGCCTGGGAAACTTTGGACAAGACTGGACAAGACTTGACAAGACTCGATAAGACTTGAAAAGACTGGAGAAGACTAGACAAGACTGAATAAGACTGGACAAGACTTGAGAAGACTGGATAAGATTGGACAAAACTGGACATGGTGGAAACGACTGGACAAGATTTGAGAAGACTAGACAAGACTGGACAAAACTGGAAAAGTCTGGACAAAACTGGAGAAGGCTAGACAAGATTGGACAAGACTGGACAAGGCAGTTACGTAACTTTACAAGGCATTACGTAATTCCGCGAGAACGTAATTGCATTACAACTCGAGTTATGTACTATACTTTATCTACGACCACACTGATTTTTTTCTGTTTAATAAGAAAAATATGTTTATATAATTGTTACTCGACCTTATTTAACTAGATAGAATTGAAAATAAATACATTCATAATTGTTACATACTTTTTATTTAGTACTTACTTGTAGTTTTCGTTAGATTTAAACGTGAAAAAACGAAATGAATGACAGCTTCTAAGTGAATGATGTGACGTTTAATGATTGTTTAAAAATCACGGCGTACTATATTTAAAAATAGTATCAACGTGCAGCCCTCAACCAATCAACGAATCGTAAAACAAACGCTCATGTGAGTTTTCAATTATTACATAACATTAATCTCGGACTGTGTTATGATACGTGTGTGGTATGAATGACAGCTTCTAGGTGAATGATGTGACTTTAATGATTGTTAAAATCACGGAGTACGATATATGACACAATTTCTTTAAAAATGTTACTATTTTCTATATTAAAGATGACATAAACTAACATTTGTCAAATTAGACATTTTTTATGTAAGGTTTGACACACGTCACTATTGATACAATCTGTCAAATTTTATTTTATTTTCTATTCTTGATGACATAAACTAATTTCTATTTCAAGATGATATAAGCTAAGACTTGTCAAATTTTACATTTTCTGTAGTTATAATTTAAATCTTCAGTTCTGTAGATAGATAGATTCTGTATAAAATTTATTCTGTAGAAATATATTTTAAAATTTTGCATTTGTCACTTTTGACAATAGTTTTGACGTTATTTTTGACAATAGACAAGATATTTTATTGACTAGACTAGGCAAATTGTCACTTTTGACACTAATTTTAACGTTATTTTCAATAATAGACAGAATATTTTTTTGACTAGACTAGACAAATTTTATAATTGTCACTTTTAACATTAACTTTGACGTTATTTTCGATAATAGACATAATATTTTATTGACTAAACTAGACATTTTTATATTTGTCACTTTTGACAATAGTTTTGACGTTATTTTTGACAATAGACAAGATATTTTATTGACTAGACTAGGCAAATTTTATAATTGTCACTTTTGACATTAATTTTAACGTTATTTTCAATAATAGACAGAATATTTTATTGACTAGACTAGACAAATTTTATAATTGTCACTTTTGACATTAACTTTGACGTTATTTTCGATAATAGACACAATATTTTATTAACTAGACTAGACAAATTTTATAATTTTTGTTTTTTTTGTGGGCGTTGGGCAATATTATTGTAATTTTTCGTAAAAAAAAAATGAAAATGTTCCTCAAGAATATTCAAGAAACACAGTTGAATAGCGATATGTAGGGGAATTATGTTTAAGGTTAAATTCCTTTTGTAAGCTTTTTGTATTTGTAAATATCGATGAGAAATTTTTAGTGCAAATTGAATAATATTGTAAGGCAAAAAATACGGCTTTTGTGATTATCGAAACAAACAAAAATTTTTGAGAAAAAAAAATTTTTGGAAATTTTTAATTTGAAAAATAAAATTTACGCAAACGTGTGTGCATGTTTAAAAAAAGTGTGTTTGGTATAAGAATAAATCCGATTTTCAATGAAACTTTTAGTTTTGCCAAAAAGTTTCCTAAAAAAAATTTTTGTTTTTTGAAAAAAAAAAATATCTAAATAAATTTGTGTAAATATTTCCATTATGAATTGCTCTTAATTTGTTTATTATTATCATCTATTATCACTAAAACTACAAAAACAAAACGAATGTGCATATTATAAATATTAAAAAAAGTTACTCTCGATGTGCGTGACTTGTATAAAAAAGAAATCTCAATTGGTATTTACCCTCATTTCTATTTGCTTCTCCCCTTAACATCAAATTTCTTTCACTCTCTGTCCAAATGACAACTCCAAAATGTCAAAAAAGTCAAACCTCAAATTGTCAGTGTCGTATGTCATATTTGAGAGTAGTTTGTCAAACATCAGATACCTAAGTCAAATATGTGTTATATATTGTCAAATATTAAATGTTTGACATATGAGAGTGTATCAAAATTGTGTACGGTATAATCTCGATAATCCGACACATATGGGACCAAACAACCGCCGGATTATCAGAAAGAGTGTAGGGAGGGAAGAGCGCGAGCGGTCTCCAGACCGCCGGATTACTGAACGTGTCGTCCGATTAACCAACGTCCGAATTACCGAGATTATACTTTATTTGATTTATGAAAATTTGTCGAAAACTGTTAACTGCTAGAAAATATAAAATTGTCATTCAAACCAAGAACTTTCAAATATTTCAAAATCAAAAGTTTTTATCAAAAAAAATTCAAATATTTGAAATATTTTATCAAATCTGACAAACCTACCTATGTCACTTTTTTTGAGAAGACATTTGATGTATTAATCAAATTTGACTTATGGTACTTTCCTTGACAACACCTTTGATGTATGATACTTTTTTGACAACAAATTTGATGTATTAATCAAATTCGACGTATGGTACCTTTTTGACAACACATTTGATGTATCAACCAAATTTGACTTATGGTAATTTTTTTGACAACACATTTGATGTATGATACTTTTTTGACAACAAATTTGATTTATTAATCAAATTCGACGTATGGTACTTTTTTGACAACACATTTGATGTATTAACCAAATTTGACTTATGGTACTTTTTTGACAACACATTTCATGTATGATACTTTTTTGACATCAAATTTGATTCATTAATCAAATTCGACGTATGGTACTTTTTTGACAACACATTTGATGTATTAACCAAATTTAACTTATGGTACTTTTTTGACAACACATTTGATGTATTAACCAAATTTGACTTATGGTAATTTTTTTGACAACACATTTGATGTATGATACTTTTTTGACAACAAATTTGATTTATTAATCAAATTCGACGTATGGTACTTTTTTGACAACACATTTGATGTATTAATCAAATTTAACTTATGGTACTTTTTTGACAACACATTTGATGTATTAACCAAATTTGACTTATGGTAATTTTTTTGACAACACATTTGATGTATGATACTTTTTTGACAACAAATTTGATTTATTAATCAAATTCGACGTATGGTATTTTTTTGACAACACATTTGATGTATTAACCAACTTTGACTTATGGTACTTTTTTTAACAACACATTTGATGTATGATACTTTTTTGACATCAAATTTGATTCATTAATCAAATTCGACGTATGGTACTTTCTTGACAACACATTTGATGTATTAACCAAATTTAACTTATGGTATTTTTTTGACAACACATTTGATGTATCAACCAAATTTGACTTATGGTAATTTTTTTGACAACACATTTGATGTATGATACTTTTTTGACAACAAATTTGATGTATTAATCAAATTCGATGTATGGTACTTTAGTGACAACACATTTGATGTATTAACCAAATTTGACTTATGGTACTTTTTTTGACAACATATTTGATGTATTAGTTGTCAAATAAATAGTATGTCAAATTATATTCTTGTTTTTGTTAATTGAAGGTTATTTCTGAGAGGTAGTGAAAGATAATTGATGATAGGGGAAGGGTGAGAGGAATAAAGACGATAATTAAAATAAATGAAGAAAAAAAAAATTGTGAAAATTAAATTAATATTTAAAATAAATTGCCGGCCATATTATATATATGATAATATATATAAAAAGTATATTTAGAAAATAATCTTAGGATTGAAAAATTTCGAGAAAAAAAAAACACGTTTTGGAGAGAAAAATATTCGAAAACTCGTCAAAGAGTAGGAAAAGGGAACGACGAAGGTTTTAAGTTTATGGAAAATTGATAAAAATAATTTTGAGAAAAATTGTCAAAAATTGATTTTCATTGTCAAAATAAAATGTTTGATCAAAATAATGTATTTGCCTTAAAACAAAACACCAATTGTGTCAAATAACAGAGAAAAGCTCAAAAATAATATCCGACATATATGCGTCAAAATTAAATAGTTACCTTCACATCTGACACAATGTCACTAGTCATTAGATTTAAAACGTCATGTTATATGAGAAGTCATTTATATCAAATATGACACAGACGCCGTTTATGTTAAATATGATTTGTTGGTGCTGATTTTATGAAAATTGCAAAATCTCACTAATTAGACTTTTAATAGAATGTCAAGATTAATATTATTGTTTTTGTAATTTATTATGTCAAATAAATGACATTAAAATTAATACGTTTGCCAAATTTGACGTAACACTGATACTAGTTTTTCGATTTATGACACAATTTGTTAAAAAAAACGGTTACCATTTCCTGTTACAAAGATGACATAAACTAAAACTTTTATATTTTAACAATTTTTTATGTTAAATCTCTAAACAAAAAAATGTAAAATCTCATAAATTATTTAACGTCCATTTTTTAAGAATGCAGTAACTAGAAACCTGATTTACGCTATGACAAATGTTCAATCTAGTTGCAAAATTTGGCGCTAAATTCAAATATAGTTACTTGAATATAAAAATTGGCAATTTATTAATGGTTTCATTGAATATCTTGTTTAAATACTCCAAATGGCAGCAATAGTAATAAAATACAAACAAATAAATGGAGAAAAACGCAAAAATATTAATGATACAATCAGATCAGATGACAATTGTGAATTGACAAGGCAGCCATTGACAACTAACAGCTGCAAATGTATGTGAAAAAAAAAGAGAGAGAAGAGGTTGAGATGGAGAAGTAAATATTGTCGGTGTGAACTTCTCCTCGATTTAAGCCAATCAGAAACAAAGTCAAATAAGGCCAATCTTTCCTGTACTGCATTCTTAAAAAAAATGGACTATAGATATTTAATACAATATGTCAAGATTAATATTTAAGTGAACATTTATTCTGTCAAATAAATGACATTAATATTAACACTTGTCAAATTTGACGGAATTTACTGTTTTTTTTTGACATAAATTTTGTGTGATATTTGTCAAACTTGATTTAACCCCTTACAATGTACCCCGTACAATGACGTCTTTAAGACGTCACATATTTGTGATAAGATCACATGTATATTGACACGTCAACGCACATTTTATTCGTATGTCAAGGGGTTAATACACGAAATTTGACAGGAATTAAATCTAAACTATCATAAAAAGACTATGCTGTCAAATAAATTGCAAACTGTTAAATTTGACACTCATTTATTGTATACATTTTTTAATAAATTACGAAAATTGTATACAAACTATTTAAAAATGAAAAATAATAATAACATCTACTTCGGGACAACTTCATTACTTAAATCAACGGTGGAACACGGAAATCTTCGGTTGTATACAACAACGTAATTGTCCTATTTATCAAAATCAAACAATATTTGATAAGAGACACATATTTTTGATAAGATCACATGTATATGGGCACGTCAACGCACATTTTATTCGTATGTCAAGGGGTTAATACACGAAATTCGACAGGAATTAAATCTAAACTATCATACAAAAGGCTATGCTGTATAATTAAATTGCAAACTGTTAAATTTGACAGTCATTTATTGTATATATTTTTTAATAAAATACGAAAATTGTATACAAACTATTCAAAATTCAAAAATGAAAAATAATAATAACATCTACTTCGGGACAACTTCATTAATTAAATCAACGGAGGAACACGGAAATCTTAGGTTGTATACAACAACGTAATTGTCCAATTTATCAAAATCAAACAATATCTTATTGACAGAATACTTCAAAGTTCAGATAGACTTGAAACTTCAATTTCGTCCTTAACCCCTTGACATACGAATAAAATGACGTTGACGTGTCCATATACATGTGATCTTATGACATATACATGACGTCTTCGAGACGTCATTGTATGTCAAGGGGTTAAAAGTGATTTTAAATGAAAATGACATTGAGCTAGATGAAATTAAAGTTTAAAAGGACGAATTTTTAATTGATTGAAAATTTTAAATTTAAAGTTCAAATTCTGTTTAGTTGTCAATAATTCCACGCCTGCTTTGACGTAGCGCCAACTATTTTTAAAATTAAGTAAATGAAAGCAACAAACAAAAGTAGTTTATAATGCAAGTGTGTGAAGAAGGGCTTTTGTGCATGAGTTGCGAAGTTTAAAGCACGAGCTGAAGGCTCGCAACTCATGCACAAAAGCCTTTCACACACGTGTGTCATACGTTATTTTATCTACGAAGCAAGTTAAAACACCGTTGAATCTACAAAAAAATAATTGTTTCTTACCGATAATATTGGAAAAATTGTATTTTTACAGACTACATACTTCAAATCACTGAAACAATAAGGTTAGAACGTTTTCTAAATTGATAACTAGTAAAAACGCACAGTAACGGGAACACTATTTGGTCGTTTGTCGATGAGTAGGGAAAGATTTTTCCTTCTAAGCCCTCCACCTCGACTGACCTTGAAACTTCCGGTTCCGATTTTGAATTTTCCCGCCTGCGTCAAATATTGAATTTTCCCGCGCACAGTATAGGAACCGGAAATGGGGCGGCCGGATGTCTCTCTCTGTAGCTCTTACAACCCATGGTGCATTTTGGCTGACTCAACAACTCTCCTCCATTGGAATCTGTCCATCATTAGCTCCTCAGCTTCCATGATATTCAGGGATCTAAGATCAGATGCTATGTTGTCTCTCCACCGTAGTCGCGTGGAAAAGTCACCGGATGTGGGAAACCGAAAGTGGGGAACCGAAAACGGAAGTCGAAACCTGAAATCGAAACAAGACCTCGCACCCAGAGTGGGGTTACATAGACTTCACACGTGGGACTACATAGACCTCAGACTGAGCTTGGGATTACATGGACCTCGCACGTGGGGCTACATAGACCTCACAATCATCTGTGAAAAACTGAAGTGGGAAACCGGAAACGGAAGTCGAAACCGGAAACGAAAGTCGGAACCGGAAGTGTCAAGGTTAATGGAGGTGGGGGCCTAAAAGGAACCATCGTTCACTACTTCGATGTAATCTAGGTTAATGTAGATTTAATCTAGATTAGATAATGGTTAGGTTATGTTATATTAGAACCAGACTGGGAGGCCGAGACTTCTTGATTCAAAAAAAGAAAAATTAATTCAATTTTAACTTACGTCAGAAAATTATAAATAAAATATTTTCACTACGTCTATGTTTTTTGTTGAAAAGTGACGCGAGTTGTTGCCGTAGTAACAACAAACAGAAATCGTTTAATAATGACACTCCATTTGATGTACATTGGACTTTTCCGCACGATTTGGATACTTTTACACACGATTATAATAATGGCATCCTTCACACACAATAATGTATTATATATTTATTTTTTCAATTTTAACATACGTCAGAAAATTTATTTTCACTACGTCTATGTTTTTTGTTTAGTGACGCGAGTTTTTGCCGTAGTAAAAACAATCATAAATCGTTTAATAATGACACTCCATTTAATTTACATTGGACTTTTACGCACGATTTGGATACTTTTACACACGATTATAATAATGACATCCTTCACATACAATAATGTATTATATATATATTTTTTCAATTTTAACATACGTCAGAAAATTTATTGTCACAACGTCTATGTTTATTGTTTAGTGACGCGAGTTGTTGCCGTAGTAACAAAAAACAGAAATCGTTTAATAATGACACTCCATTTGATTTACATTGGACTTTTACGAACGATTTGGATACTTTTACACACGATTATAATAATGACATCCTTCACATACAATAATGCATTATATATTTATTTTTTCAATTTTAACATACGTCAGAAAATTTATTTTCACTACGTCTATGTTTTTTGTTTAGTGACGCGAGTTGTTGCCGTAGTAACAACAAACAGAAATCGTTTAATAATAACACTCCATTTGATTTACATTGGACTTTTACGCACGATTTGGATACTTTTACACACGATCATAATAATGGCAACCTTCACATACATAATAATGTATTATATAAAGCTATTATATAAATAAGCTATTATTTTGATCTGTAAAATTGTTTTCATAAATTCAGGCATCAAATTCACAACGGTCATCACAAAACAAAATCTTTTTTTTTTAATCAGTAATAAATAAAATCTGAAATCTGAATTGCCAGTGTCATAACGGCGTGCTGAACGCGTTTTAAGTATCAGTGTTATTTGTCAGAAGTGACAGCAGTGTTACCGTCATTTATGATTTAACAAGTTTGTGACATATCTGAGTTATATATGAAATGTCAAATCTGAATTACCAGTCATGTGTTTGAAATAACATTGTGTTATTTGTGAGATGTGACAGCAATTTTAACGTCATTTGTGATTGAATTTTCACAAATTTAGAATTGGTGAAACCATACTACATTATAAATAATCATATAAACTTAATAAAGTCGGAACACAGCCTGAATATATAAATATATTCAACCTTTCCGGAGCTCTATAACATTAACCACTTGAGATAAGACGTCATGTATATGTGATAAGATCACATGTATATGGACACGTCAACGCGTCAAATGTATTCGTATGTCAAGGAGTTAATGAGTCTTTTTAGGACTACAAAAAAAAATCTCATGTGAAATTTGTCAGTTATTTTCTAGTTTTCTGAAATCTGAATTGTCATAAGGGCGTGCTGCATGTGTTTAAAGTATCAGTGTTATTTGTCAGAAGTGACAGCAATGTTAACGTCATTTATGATTTAACAAGTTTGTGACATATCTGAGTTATATATGAAATGTCAGTTATTTTGTAGCTTTCTGAAATCTGAATTGCCAGTGTCATAAGGGCGTGCTGCATGCGTTTAAAGTATCAGTGTTATTTGTCAGAAGTGACAGCAATGTTAACGTCATTTATGATTTAACAAGTTTGTGACATATCTGAGTTATATATGAAATGTCAGTTATTTTGTAGCTTTCTGAAATCTGAATTGCCAGTGTCATAAGGGCGTGCTGCATGCGTTTAAAGTATCAGTGTTATTTGTCAGAAGTGACAGCAATGTTAACGTCATTTATGATTTAACAAGTTTTTGGCATATCGGAGTTATAAATGAAATGTCAAATCTGAATTTAAATCTGAAGGTTTAAGAACCTTCATGGCACACAACAAAAACTATAAAAATAACATTTTTAAGATCATGTCTTTCCGATACCTTAAGTGGATAGCCATCTGTAGACGCGTTTCGAGATTTATCTCTCATCAGTGCAGCTTTGCTTTTAGGTACAACAATTTGTAAACCACTTACTTGAAACCCATTTGGGTGATTAGGGTTAGATATTTTTGATTCGCATACAAATTTCACATGAGATTTGTTTTTAGTAGTCTTAAAAGATTCATTAATGTTATAGAGCTGCGTAAAGGTTAAATATATTTATATATTCAGACTGTGTTCCGACTTTATTGAATTTTGACAATTTTTAACGTGTTAATTGTTTTTATGATATTTTTGGGTGGTCGTATCAAAATTTACAAATTAAAAAAAGATATTCTCTATGTGTATATTTATATAAATAACGAAATAAAACGATTTATTGCATATAAAAACATATCAAAAAAATAATGAAAAATGAAAAAAAAATGTTGTTTCAAAAAGAAAAGGCTCAAATTTTCCTTTTTAAATCGTTGAAATGAATGCTAAAACTCTGCGTATCGGCCGTATGCAAACCATTGGAGCGTTCGGAAAGTACTTTCGTTTTTTTTTTTTTTGTAAAGTCGTTTCATGAATAGGATGGATGGTTGCGACGGTTACTACGTGGTAATTCATACTTACATTGAACTGAACAATTCAACTTAAAATTGTTTCATTCAACAAATTGTTGTTATTCTTCACCTTGAACTGGCTTTAACACCTAACTACCTGACATACGTCTCTCAGACCCAAAGTAGCAGTAATTTTCTCACCTGAGACGTATGGCAGGTGGTTAAGGGTTAATATGCTTTTGCACTGTCGTTTTGTTGCCAGATCTATTTTCTTGCTAGTATTGTAACTTGCTTGTAACAGTATTTTATCACATCGGTGATAAATGTAGAAGAACGAAGTTACTTTTCGAACAGCCCAATGTATATTAACTGCAGTAAAACTCTTTAATATAGTTTGTTGAGAAAAAGGATTTGTTAAATTTGTTTTGAGTTATCGAATTGGAAATTAAAGTTTTGCGCGCAAAATGTTCTGAAATTAGGATTGGGAGGTAATGGATGCTAAGGACGAAGATTTTGCGACAAAACGAGCTAATAAATTATATATATTTGTACGATATAATCTTGCGAAAGTTTCGTGAATAATTGCAACAAAATAAACACAATCTAGTATAATTTGTAAAAGTTTTGTAAATATTGATTGATTAAAAAACATATTAATTAAATACGTGTAAAAACTTTAATCCAAAAGTTATAATTAAATAAATTTTTTTCTGTTGAAATTAAAAAAAATATGGTTTTAGTTCATTTTTACAGGTCTTTGTACGTTAATTCTTCCCCGTTTTTTTTTTAATTCATGCGGCACCTGTATGTTAGTGTTATCGGTGAACTGTCTCTCTTTCTCTCTAAAGCTCTCCCTATCTCTCCTACAAGAACTTAATTTTATAAATATATACATAAAACATAAAGTTAGTTATATTAATTACATGTAAGTGCTTGTATATAATATTGTGATAAATAAATAAATTTAAAAAATAAATCACATTATTTATCTAATTCAATTATTTATGTAATTTATCTGTAATTTACACAATTTCTTAGCTACTGAAATTCCAAGCTATTCTTAGCTATATAAATGTCCTGACTGGCTAACTGACTGACTGACTTGTCAATGTCTGACTGTGACTCAAATCGTATAACCTAAGAATATTAAATTTGGAAGGAACTCGAAGTAGGAACTGGTAGTCTAGAAGCAGAAAAAAGTCTCTGTGGTGAGCCGTTCAAAAGTTATGACAGCATGAAATCAGTCGAAAATGCGAGATGGTGTACAGCGAAAAAATATATAAAAGTTTATATATTATTTATTTGTAACTATAGAGCGAAATAAACTGGAAAGCCGTTTTAGCATTTCGATTTCCTTCGGGTAACAAAAAAAAAAATCACGAAAAATTTTTCCAAAAAAATTTTCAAGAAAAAAATTTTCGTTGAAAAACATGTGCTTTTTCGTTTTTTTTCTTCTATTTTCTAGAGAACGGTAAGAAGCAGCGAAATCATTTTCGGTACACAGAAACTACACGACAAGACGAACAAGTCGATGTGTAAATTGTCCGGAAAGATTCAATAATTCGTCTAGAACAGGGGTTGGCAAACTTTATAAACTTAAGAGCCAATTTTTTATTTAAAATGATTTTAAACCGGATCAAGAGCCACGGATAATTTTTTTCATAAATTCATATTTTTTAATTTTCTTCATAATTGGCGGTGATTAAGCCCCTTTGCTATAATATTATTGGTGGTTTTGACTACCAAATCCAGCGTCGGACTGGTGATATAGTTGAGGTGGCGTTTACCAGCCGGGCCCTATCCTGCGCGACCCCCCTAAAGGTCTGGCTTGCGGGGCCTGCCGCTACATTTATTATTGTAATCTGTCTAATAACGGTAAAGTAGTTTATAATTGTCAAAAATAAACTGTTAAAAATGGCAACTACTATAAAATTAATAATAGCTGATAATAACTGTCAAAAATTACATTATCATTCCTTTATATGCAGAACTTTGGATGGCTAATGCCGGGTTTACGATGAACTTAACGCAACGGGACGCGACGCGACGTAAATTGATTTGACGTGAATTTAACTAACGGTAAGTTTGTGAAAGGTCCATCGGCATTTTCTTTTCTTTCTGTTGTTGTAGTTGTAGCTGGCTAATGCACAATATAAATCACAACACAATAACAATGTCACTCTTGAATTAGATGGCATGCGCGCAAGAATCGCGAGCGTTGATTGGCAAAAAGAGTCATGTGAATCAGCTAACGTAACGAGAAGCGAAGTTTGAACTTTGGCAGCTTTTACGTTACATTAAGTTCTTATACAAAACCTGACGCGAAGTCAGGCGTAATCAGTCGCATATAAAAGAACGTGTTTAAGTTATACGTCACGTCACATCCCGTCGCGTCCCGTTACGTTAAGTTCATCGAAAACTTCTTATTCTTCTTCTGTCAGCACTAAGGTCCATGTAGAACCTTGGCCTGCTGAATTACTTCCTTCCATTCCTCTCTATCTAGAGCCTTTCTCCTCCAACTTCTTATTTTCATCGAAAACTTATATTCCCAAAACTTGTCATAAATAGCAAAAACATTCTTTGCATCTTTGGATAATTACGTGGTCTGTTAGAAAAGTATCCGACCCTATTTTTTTATTTTGAAAATCTGATGGATTTGAATCAAGCGCGCTTGCATGAGCCGACCTTGAACCTTCGTGCGCATGCGTGAATTTTTCCCGCCTGTAGATAGCGTAAATTGCTGTCGAGCAGTGTTCGTAGTGTGTAGTGCTCTCGTCGGTTTTTCAATGCAAGTAAAATGAGGGATGTCCTACGTCGCCTACGTGATGCTGTGCGGCGCAAGCGACTGGAGTTGTGGTCATCAGGAAATTGGGGTTTCCATCACGACAATGCTCCAGCACCTTCCTCGCACTTGGTTCACAATTTTTTGGCGAAAAAACAGACTCCTCTGGTACGACAGGCTCCTTACTCTCCTGATATGCCCCCCTACGACTTCTGGCTATTCCTCAAAGTCAAGAGAAGGAACGCGATTTCAGACAAGAGAGGACATTATGGCTGCAACGACAGCCGAGCTAAAGTCGATTCGGAAAGAGGCTTTTTCGGAATGCTTGGCAACAATGGCGGCACCGCTGGGAGAAGTGTGTGGAGTCCCAAGTGGAGACTACTTTGAGGGTGATTAGGTTTCCAACGCTCTAGGTATGCCAGTTTTTTTTACCGGCTAAAGGTCGGATACTTCTCTAACAGACCACGTATGTGTATTTGTCTAATCGGTTATTATTAATCATTAAAGCTACATTTATATTTTAAATCTGTCAAAAGTGGTGAAAATCGTAAAATAGTTTATAATTGTCAATTAACATTGTAATAACTGTCAAAAATGTTAATTACTGTCCAAAATGACAATAGTTGATAAAAACTGTCAAAAATGAGAGTAAATTATATTATAATTCCTTTATATCCAGAACTTACAATTATCAATATCCCGTACCGTATAGCCACGGGTGGCACTAAGCGCAGTTATGCACGGAGCGAATGGTATAAAGTAAATAAATTTCTTCTTCATCTTCGGAAAGAACGTTGATTTTATGACATAAACGTCCACTAAGGGAGGATTTTTGGAAATTTCGTTTCTAAAGGCCGATTCTCATATACGCGACACTCAGCTACGCTACATCGCCTGTCAAATAATGATTACATTTTTTAAATGGGAACGTTCTCACTATGGCTACGCGACAGCTACGCGACGTGCCCATTTAAAACCATGTAATCATTATTTGACAGGCGATGTCGCACGACGTAGCGTAGCTGAGTGTCGCGCAGATGGGAATCGACCGTAAGGGTGTAAAAAGAGACAGGGCCGGCGTGAAGGGTGGGCGAACTGTGCGACGGCACAGGGCCCCGCGCATTCCGAGAGTTGAGTTGATATTTTGTCTGTAGGTCTGGGATCGGCATCTATAGGCGCGCGCAGCCGCCTGCGCCGCATCTGCTGCAACGCACACAACTTGACGAGCGCAGCTTCGCGACGGAAGGGATTTTCATTCCGGTAATCCTCGAAGTTTTCCACAGAAACGGACAAGGATTTAACAGGAAAATGCTCTTCATTCTGAGATAATCCTTCAAGTTTTCCACAGAAGCAGACGTGTATTAACCGGAAGAATCCGAGGAACTAGATGAAGAGAGGAATTTGATTAGCGAGAGGATCAAGACGAGCGCAGCTTCGCGACGGAAAGGATTTTCTAGGTTTTCTAGGACTAGGTTTTAATAGGAAAATCTCCTAGATAATCCTTCAGGTTTTCCACAGCAGCAGACACGGATTGACCGGAAGAATCCGAGGAACTATTTAGATTAGCGAGAGGATCAAGATTAGCGTATCTTCGCGACGGAAAGGATTTCCATTCCGGTAATCCTCGAAATTTTTCACAGAAACTGAAGAAAATTTAACAGGAAAATGCTCTGCATTCCGATATAACCCCAGAATGTCTAGCCGTGAAAGACATCTTTCGTATGAGAGAAGGCTCCGTTTCATCATTTTGCGCAAGGCCCCACTTCACTATTTTGCACAGGGCCCCGCAAAATATAGCCCCGGCCCCGAAGCCAAAGCATTTTAGTGCGATCTATATCACATAAACGGAAAATGTTAGAGATATGAAATTTGGTTTTAAGATTCGTTTTAAAAATAATGAAACACGTGTTTCAACCATGCCATATGTTTATAACTTACGTCTCTGAAACCAAATATGCCACAATGGCAAAAATTGGCAGTTAGATTCGTCTTACAAAATTACAAAAGATTAAAAAGCGTTTTGCCATTTTCCGAAAATCTAGCTTTGGCGGCTGCAAATGCGGGGTACTTATATCTCAAAAATTGGAGATGTTAGAGATGTGAAAATTGGTAGTTAAATTCTTTTCAAAAAAGGAAGATATAAGTGCATCAAAAAATCCAGTTAAAAGAGGTAGAACATAATTATTTAAAAAAATAATCCTCATTTTTTTAACAGCAACATTTAAGTAAAAGTTTATAATTAGAATTTATTCAAAAGGCAAATTAAAAATAGAAATGTATATGGTTTGATGACTGTATATACAATCGTACTAGTGTACGCGATGGATCTTGTCTATTCCTAATGCTAATGGGTTTTTCATTAAGGGCGTCGCATTTTGTTTTTTCAATTAAAAGACTTGCGGGTTAGTTATGTAAATGATTTTTATTTCGAACGAAGGTACAATCAATGCCATTAATTATGGAATACGACATCGTTCAAATGTCCGCCGCGGAAGTGCTGGCACGAGCGAACACGCTGGATCCAATTTTCCACGACTCCAGCACCAAAATCGACCGAAGCTGCTGACCTGCTAACTTGCTGACCTGCAGCAACGTTGCTGCCTTGTTGGCATAGACCAGCGATTTAATGTAACTCCAAACAAAAAAGTCCAAAGGGGTTAAATCGCAACGAGCGAAAACGAGCCGGCCATTCGCGACCACCGTTGCGGGAGTAGGGCTTCACACGAGAGTCTCGTTTCTGATCTCGTTCCCGGCAGCCGAAACATTTTCTTCGTAAAGTTCAACCCGAGCAACCCGAACTTGACGAAGCCCAGAACGAACATAATATTTTCTTCATAAATTTGAACCCAAGCAAAGACGAGATCAGAAACGAGACTCTCGTGTGAAGCCCCATGCGTGAGATAACTCGCTCATCAATAATTCGATTGTGTCGTAGCCTATATGGCACGTTGCGCCGCCCTGTTGGAACCACATATCTTCCAAGTCCATAGCGTCGAGTTGGTCCCAAAAATATTCCGATATGATGGCCCTGTAGCGATCGCCGTTGACGGTTATTGGCGGGCCGTTTTTATCAAAAATTAAAAATGGGCCGATGACAGTTTGCATCTGGTCCAGATTCCAATTAGCGAATGTGCGACGTTTGCAATGGTCAGTTGGCTACAGTTCTTGAGTCTTATATGGGCGCAAAGCCAAATACTTCCGCAAACTTCAAATGTGTGTGCAAAATTTGCCACAAACTAGTTACACTGATGTTCATCGCCTGCGAACGGCGTGGAATCGACTTCCTTGACTACTCACGCACACTCTCTCTAACGGCCACGATATTTTCTTCACTTCGAACATTACTTTACAAACATTTCGAGTGTCAGATGCCATTGTCACTTGTCATATCCTGTTAGGCATAAATATAAAAAAACTGTAATAAATTTGTTTAACAAAGTTGGTAAACAAACATTTCGAGTGTCACATGATATTGTCATTTGTCATATGTCACATCCTATTAGGCATATTTTTTTTGGCGAAAAACCAGACTCCTCTGGTACGACAGGCTCCTTACTCTCCTGATATGACCCCCTACGACTTCTGTCTATTCCTCAAAGTCAAGAGAAGGAACGCGATTTCAGACAAGAGAGGACATTATGGCTGCAACGACAGTCGAGTTAAAGTCGATTCGGAAAGAGGCTTTTTCGGAATACTTGGCAACAATGGCGGCACCGCTGGGAGAAGTGTGTGGAGTCCCAAGTGGAGACTACTTCGAGGGTGATTAGGTTTCCAACGCTCTAGGTATGCCAGTTTTTTTTACCGGCTAAAGGTCGGATACTTTTCTAACAGACCACGTATGTGTATTTGTCTAATCGGTTATTACTAATCATTAAAGCTACATTTATATTTTAAATCTGTCAAAAGTGGTGAAAATCGTAAAATAGTTTATAATTGTCAATTAACATTTTAATAACTGTCAAAAATGTTAATTACTGTCCAAAATGACAATAGTTGATAAAAACTGTCAAAAATGAGAGTAAATTATATTATAATTCCTTTATATCCAGAACTTACAATTATCAATATCCCGTACCGTATAGCCACGGGTGGCACTAAGCGCAGTTATGCACGGAGCGAATGGTATAAAGTAAATAAATTTCTTCTTCATCTTCGGAAAGAACGTTGATTTTATGACATACACGTCCACTAAGGGAGGATTTTTGGAAATTTCGTTTCTAAAGGCCGATTCTCATATACGCGACACTCAGCTACGCGACATCGCCTGTCAAATAATGATTACATTTTTTAAATGGGAACGTTCTCACTATGGCTACGCGACGTGCCCATTTAAAACCATGTAATCATTATTTGACAGGCGATGTCGCACGACGTAGCGTAGCTGAGTGTCGCGCAGATGGGAATCGACCTTAAGGGTGTAAAAAGAGACAGGGCCGGTGTGAAGGGTGGGCGAACTGTGTGACACGACACAAGGCCCCGCGCTAGACAGGGGCCACGCGCATCCAGAGAGTTGAGTTGATATTTTGTCTGTAGGTCTGGGACCGGCATCTATAGGCGCGCGCAGCCGCCTGCGCCGCGTCTGCTGCGACGGACACAACTTGACGAGCGCAGCTTCGCGACGGAAGGGATTTTCATTCCGGTAATCCTCGAAGTTTTCCACAGAAACGGACAAGGATTTAACAGGAAAATGCTCTTCATTCTGAGATAATCCTTCAAGTTTTCCACAGAAGCAGACATAGATTAACCAGAAGAATCCGAAGAACTAGATCAAGAGAGGAATTTGATTAGCGAGAGGATCAAGACGAGCGCAGCTTCGCGACGGAAAGGATTTTCATTTCGGTAGTCCTCGAAGTTTTCCACAGAAAGTGACAAGGTTTTAATAGGAAAATCGTCTTCATTCCGAGATAATCCTTCAGGTTTTCCACAGAAGCAGACACGGATTGACCGGAAGAATCGGAGGAACTATTTAGATTAGCGAGAGGATCAAGATTAGCGCATCTTCGCGACGGAAAGGATTTACATTCCAGTAATCCTCGTAATTTTCCACAGAAACGGACGAAAATTTAACAGGTAAATGCTCTGCATTCCGATATAACCCCAGAATGTTTAGCCGTGAAAGACATCTTTCGTATGAGAGAAGACTCCGTTCATCATTTTGCGCAGAGCACCGCTTCACTGTTTTGCACAGGGCCCCGCAAAATATAGCGTCGGCCCTGAAGCCAAAGCATTTTAGTGCGATCTATATCACAGAAACGGAAAATGTTAGAGATATGAAATTTGGTTTTAAGATTCGTTTTAAAAATAATGAAACACGTGTTTCAACCATGCCATATGTTTATAACTTACGTCTCTGAAACCAAATATGCCACAATGGCAAAAATTGGCAGTTAGATTCGTCTTACAAAATTACAAAAGATTAAAAAGCGTTTTGCCATTTTCCGAAAATCTAGCTTTGGCGGCTGCAAATGCGGGGTACTTATATCTCAAAAATTGGAGATGTTAGAGATGTGAAAATTGGTAGTTAAATTCTTTTCCAAAAAGGAAGAAATAAGTGCATCAAAAATCCAGTTAAAAGAGGTAGAACATAATTATTTAAAAAAATAATCCTCATTTTTTTAACAGCAACATTTAAGTAAAAGTTTATAATTAGAATTTATTCAAAAGGCAAATTAAAAATAGAAATGTATATGGTTTTTTGACTGCATATACAGTCGTACTAGTGTACGCGATGGATCTTGTCTATTACTGATGCTAATTTTTTCATTAAAAGCGACGCATTTTGTTTTTTCAATTAAAAGACTTGCGGGTTAGTTATGTAAATGATTTTTATTTCGAACGAAGGTACAATCGATGCCATTAATTATGGAATACGACATCGTTCAAATGTCCGCCGCGGAAGTGCTGGCACGAGCGAACACGCTGGACCCAATTTTCCACGACTCCAGCACAAAAATCGACCGAAGCTGCTGACCTGCTAACTTGCTGACCTGCAGCAACGTTGCTGCCTTGTTGGCATAGACCAGCGATTTAATGTAACTCCAAACAAAAAAGTCCAAAGGGGTTAAATCGCAACGAGCGAAAACGAGCCGGCCATTCGCGACCACCGTTGCGGGAGTAGGACTTAACACGAGAGTCTCGTTTCTGATCTCGTTCCCGGCAGCCGAAACATTTTCTTCGTAAAGTTGAACCCGAGCAACCCGAACTTGACGAAGCCCAGAACGAACATAATATTTTCTTCATAAATTTGAACCCGAGCAAAGACGAGATCAGAAACGAGACTCTCGTGTGAAGCCCCATGCGTGAGATAACTCGCTCATCAATAATTCGATTGTGTCGTAGCCTATATGGCACGTTGCGCCGCCCTGTTGGAACCACATATCTTCCAAGTCCATAGCGTCAAGTTGGTCCCAAAAATATTCCGATATGATGGCCCTGTAGCGATCGCCGTTGACGGTTATTGGCGCACCGTTTTTATCAAAAATTAAAAATGGGATGATGACAGTTTGCAGCTGGTCCAGATTCCAATTAGCGAATGTGCGACGTTTGCAATGGTCAGTTGGCTACAGTTCTTGAGTCTTATATGGGCAAAATTCAAATGTGTGTGCAAAATTTGCCACAAACTAGTTACACTGATGTTCATCGCCTGCGAACGGCGTGGAATCGACTTCCTTGACTACTCACGCACACTCTCTCTAACGGCCACGATATTTTCTTCACTTCGAACATTACAAACATTTCGAGTGTCAGATGACATTGTCACTTGTCATATCCTGTTAGGCATAAATATAAAAAAACTGTAATAAATTTGTTTAACAAAGTTGGTAAACAAACATTTCGAGTGTCACATGATATTGTCATTTGTCATATGTCACATCCTATTAGGCATATATATCAAAAGAAATGTAATAAATCTGTTCTACAAAGCTGATAAACAAAACTTTCGAGTGTCAGATGATATTGTCATTTGTCATATGTCACATCCTGTTAGGCATAAATATAAAAAAAATGTAATAAATTTATTCAACAAAGCTGCTAAACAAACATTTCGAGTATCATATGACATTGTCATTTGTCACATCCCGTTAGGCATAAATATAAAAAAAATGTAATAAATTTATTCAACAAAGCTGCTAAACAAACATTTCGAGTATCATATGACATTGTCATTTGTCATATGTCACATCCTGTTAGGCATAAATATAAACAAAATGTAATAAATTTGTTCAACAAAGCTGATAAACAAACATTTTGAGTGTCAGATGATATTGTCACTTGTCATATGTCACATCCTGTTAGGCATGTATATCAAAAAAATATAATAAATGTATTCAACAAAGCGGATAAACAAACGTTTCGAGTATCAGATGACAAACATTGTATTGTTACTTGTCATATCCTGTTAGGCATAAATTAAAAAAATGTGATAAATTTGATCAACAAAGCTGGTAAACCAACATTTCGAGAGTCAGCTGATATTGTCATTTGTCATATGTCACATCCTGTTAGACACTTCGAACATTACTTTGTCGCACAGGCACATTATGCAACGCACAAGTTGTTTCGAATTTTTGCAACAAACGTTCAATAGCCCGTCCTGTTGGACGGTTTCGTCGATCGAAAATTGTCGCAAGCGCGCGCATCGTATTCCGGATAGAACGTGAACCTTGATAAATAATAATTTGCAAATGTTGTTGAAGCGTGTATCTCGCCATGATTAAATGGCACAGACTGACGTTTCAAAATATGAAAAAATAGCGAAACCAACTTCACTCCTGTTCGCGAAATGCCAAAAACAAAATGCGTCGTCCCTATTGAAAACCCCAATATGTTATGTTATGACTGGAAGTCAAAAACTAGATAAGCAAGTCACTATAATAGGACGCAGGAGAAAGCAATTGGGATGTCAAATTGGAAAGTCCGAAATAGATGGGCAAGCCTCATCGAGAAGCATGCCATAGCCTTAATGAGAATTACCTGGACGCGATTATGCAATTAAAAAGTTGCGAAAGGATTAAGTCGCTTTGCTCGTAAAGGGGTAGGGGGAGTTAAAGGTCATTAGAAATTTTCAAACGGAGCCGTAACCCATCCGTTAATCTCCTTAACGAGATTAATCTTTTTGCAACTTTCATTTAACATCTTTTTGCAAATTGGCAACTTCACCCTGTATGTATCCGTTCACGCTGGCACCTGCCGGCACCAGAAGGCCACGCCGCCCAATTAACCTTTAAATAACAAACGGGGGTAGAATGTCGAAGACTGTGAAGGGTTGCTTACTATGTAGATCAGGCTAATTATAATCGTGCCGTGAAGGGGGGATGGGAGACAGGTGTCAGCTGTCCTACCCCAAGCGAAAACGTTTGTTTGTAGCGAACTAGCAGGAAAATGACGAGTATCACACTGCAGGGTTAAGATGATTGTGAGTGGGTCGACGGTGGAGCTGACGAAAATCCACTATTACGAGAGCTTCAAACGGGGGAGGAACCTCGAAATCCCGACGATTTCTCGCGAGGTTTTCGATAACAAAAAGAATTCGCTGATCAGGCGGAATGTGTTCGGGCAACGGTGGACGCTCAAGATCAACGAAAGGGATAAGAAGCGTTCAAAGCTGAAGATTACGGTTTACGTCTTGGTGTCGCTTTGTTTGGTAATCGCGGTGGTTTTCGGCGTGTATTTAACAATTTCCGGTGAGTCAATTTGCAGCAGCAGAAGCATTTCTAGAACTTGTATTGGTTTCTAGATGGAATTTTCGTGAGGAAAGGTTTGATCGAGGGGGATAAAAACGCGGTTCCATCGCGGATCCTTGTGGTACCGCCAGACTTTTCCGTCGAAGATATTTTGAAGGCGATGCAAGGAAACCAAGCCAAATCCGAATACAAACTCTCTAGTCAGGTAAAAAGATAGCAATTTGCCAAAAATTTCCACAGCAAAGTGTCATATGAAGTTGCCAAATTTAATGTCAACTTAATTATTAAAGCTTGTTATCAAATTTATTCAACAAATCTGGTAAACAAACATTTTGAGTGTCAGATGTTATTGTCAGTTGTCACATCCTGTTAGACATAAATATAAAAAAAATTTAATAAATTTGTTCAACAAAGCTGGTAAACAAACATTTCGAGTGTCATATGATATTGTCATTTGTCATGTCACATCCTGTTAGGCATAAATATCAAAAAAATGTAAAAAATTTGTTCAACAAAGCTGGTAAACACACATTTCATATGCCATATGATATTTGTCATATGCCACATCCTGTTAGGCATAAATATAAAAAAAATGTAATAAATTTGTTCAACTAAGCTGGTAAACAAACATTCCGAGTGTCAGATGATATTGACATTCGTCATGTCACATCCTTTTAGGCATAAATATAAAAAAATGTAATAAATTTGTTCAACAAAGCTGTTAAACAAACATTTCGAGTGTCAGATGATATTGTCATTTGTCATATGTCACATCCTTTTAGGCACAAATATAAAAAAAAAAGAAATAAATTTGTTCAACAAAGCTGGTAAACAAACATTTCGAGTGTCAGATAATATTGTCATATGTCACATTCCGTTAGGCATAAATATCAAAAAAATGTAAACAAACATTTCGAGTGTCAGATGATATTGTCATATCCTGTTAGGCATAAATATAAAAAATGTAATAAATTTGTTCAACAAAACTGGTAAAGAAACATTTCGAGTGTCAGATAATATTGTCATATGTCATATCCTGTTAGGCATAAATATCAAAAAATGTAATAAATTTGTTCAACAAAACTGGTAAACAAATATTTCGAGTGTCAGATGACATTGTCATTTGTCATATGTCGCATCCTGTTAGGCATAAATATCAAAAAAATGTAATAAATTTGTTCAACAAAGCTGGGAAACAAACATTTCAAGTGTCAGATGATATTTTCATTTATCATATGTCACTTCCTGCTAGGCATAAATACCAAAAAATGTAATAACTTTGTGCAACAAAGCTGGTAAACAAACATTTCGAGTGTCAGATGATATTGTCATTTGTCACATCTTGTTAGGCATAAATATAAAAAATATATCGTACCGTTATCAGATTCTAAAAATGTTCATCTTGAAAAGCTCTTTATTATATGTTTTGCCGAACTGTCTGTCAAATTTCCAATGTCAAACATGGCTTGAATATGTTGTATTGTAATTTGTTATATGTCACATCCTATTAGGCATAAATATCAAAAAAATGTAATAAATTTGTTCAACAAAGCTGATAAACAAACATTTCGAGTGTCAGATGATATTGTCATATGTCACATCCTGCTAGGCATAAATACAAAAAAATGTAATAAATTTGTTCAACAAAGCTGGTAAACAAACATTTCGAGTGTCAGATGATATTGTCATTTGTCATATGTCACATCCTGTTAGGCATAAATATCAAAAAAATGTAATAAATTTGTTCAACAAAGCTGGTAAACAAACATTTCGAGTGTCAGATAATATTGTCATTTGTCATATATTACATCCTTTTAGGCATAAATATCAAAGAAATGTAAAAAATTTGTTCAACAAAGCTGATAAACAAACATTTCGAGTGTCAGATGATATTGTCATTTGTCATATGTCACATCCTGCTAGGCATAAATACCAAAACATGTAATAAATTTATTCAACAAAGCTGGTAAACAAACATTTCGTGTATCAGATGATATTGTCATTTGTCATATGTCACATCCTGTTAGGCATAAATATCAAAAAAATGTAAATAATTTGTTCAAAAAAGCTGGTAAAAAAACATTTCGAGTGTCAGATGATATTGTCATATGTCACATCCTGCTTGGCATAAATACAAAAAAATGTAATAAATTTGTTCAACAAAGCTGGTAAACAAACATTTCGAGTGTCAGATAATATTGTCATTTGTCATATATTACATTCTTTTAGGCATAAATATCAAAGAAATGTAAAAAAATTGTTCAACAAAGCTGATAAACAAACATTTCGAGTGTCAGATGATATTGTCATATGTCACATCCTGCTAGGCATAAATACAAAAAAATGTAATAAGTTTGTTCAACAAAGCTGGTAAACAAACATTTCGAGTGTCAGATGATATTGTCATATGTCATATCCTGCTAGACATAAATATAAAAAAATGTAAATTTTTTCAACAGAGCTGGTAAACAAACATTTCGAGTATCAGATGATATTGTCATTTGTCATATGTCACGCCCTGTTGGGCATAAATATAAAAAAAAATGTAATAAATTTGTTCAACAAAGCTGGTAAACAAACATTTCGAGTGTCAGATGATATTGTCATATGTCATATCCTGTTAGGCATAAATATAAAAAATATATCGTGAAATTTTCAATGTCAAACATTGCTTGAATATGCTGTTCTTCAATATTGTCAATTAATTTTTCGACGAAATAATTCATAATAAATCTATTGTGTATAAGGATTCCGCCAACTGTCAACAATAAATGTCATGCGTCTGACATTTTATCATAATTCAACATCAATATGACATGTTATCAACGTTGTTCAACAAAGCTGGTAAACAAACATTTCGAGTGTAAGCTGATATTGTCATTTGTCAAATGTCACATCCTGTTAGGCATAAATATCAAAAAAATGTAAAAAATTTGTTCAACAAAGCTGGTAAACAAACATTTCGAGTGTAAGCTGATATTGGTATTTGTCAAATGTCACATCCTGTTAGGCATATATATAAAAAAAATGTAAAAAATTTGCTCAAGAAAGCTGGTAAACAAACATTTCGAGTGTCAGATGATATTGTCATTTGTCA
This sequence comes from Phosphuga atrata, assembly GCA_944588485.1. Classification (NCBI taxonomy): domain Eukaryota; kingdom Metazoa; phylum Arthropoda; class Insecta; order Coleoptera; family Silphidae; genus Phosphuga; species Phosphuga atrata. Next base: position 6,815,393 of record OX155904.1, on the reverse strand, counting down.
TATCCTGTTAGGCATAAATATAAAACAAATAATAAATTTGTTCAACAAAGCTAGTAAACAAACATTTCAAGTGTCATATGATATTGTCAATTATCATATGTCACATCCTGTTAGGTATACATATCAAAAAAATGTAAAAATGTTTTTCAACAAAGCTGGTAAACAAACATTTCGAGTGTCAGCTGATATTGTCATTTCTCACATCCTGTTAGGCATAAATATCAAAAATATGTACAAAATTTGTTCAACAAAGCTGGTAAACAAACATTTGGAGTGTCAGATGTCATTGCTATTTGTCATATGTCACATCCCGAGATTGAAGTTTTACAAATCACATTTTAATATAAACCGTTCCTTGTAAATTCATATTTTTAGATTTGCAATTGCAAAAAATACGAAGTGTGCCTCAAGGTTCACGATTTGGGCCCGCCCAGGTGCCTGCGAGCTTCCGATTTAACTGATCCCAGCGGCTGCGGAGGCTTGTGCCTAGTCAACACGCAGTTTTGCAGGAAACTGGACAAGCGCCTAGGCGTCCACGAATGCACGAACAACACAAACCTCCTGCAGTGCCCGCAGGAATATTTCACCTGCGGCGATTTGTGCGTCCGCTTGGAGAAGAGATGCGACGGATTTTTGCACTGCGCCGACGGAACCGACGAGGAAAACTGCAGTAAAAATCATCAAACAGAAAACATAATTCGCGAAATTTGAACGGTTGCTGTTGCAGGATGCGATTTAGAGGTGAATTTCCACTGCGGAAACAAAACTTCGTGCTTGGGGAAAGGGTTGAAATGCGACGGGAAAGTGGACTGTTGGGACAGTTCCGACGAAATTGATTGCAGGAACGGTAAGCACGATTCTCATTTGTTTCAGTAAAAGTTATAACACGCAAATTTCTACACAAAATATGACATTAAAAAAAAAAGTCAAAAAAGTCATATTTGACATATCCTTGAAAATTGGATTTCTTGTTTATTGTATTGTCATATTTGACAGATAATAATCATAATAATTAGTTATTAAACTATTTGTTTTATCTAGGATGTGAAGGGGATACAGTGCCGTGCCTTAAGGGAACGCGTTGCATCAGCAAGAACCAAATATGCGACGGACGGACGGATTGCGCAGACGGTTCCGATGAACCTGAAGGATGTATTGCACAACAGATCTAATCGTGAAATTAAAAAAAGGGTGCAAGTACCGAGTCATGGGGGAACCCTATGTCATCTGAATTTGATAAACTTTACAAAATAAATAATCTGATATAACAATGAAATATTTTTGACATATTTGTCACACTTTATATATATATATATATATATATATATATTCTAAAAACGTCATAAATTTGCTCGTCATATTCGATAGATATCAATTCTATCTTGCATTTGGTAAAATCATTGTCCAAATATGACAATGTTTCGTTACGATTTATTTGTCAAATTTGACAGTTCGATCGTAATTAATGGCCCTTTTTACGGTTTGTCAAGCGCATGCACATCCGCCAAGTTTGAAAGGCTGGAATATGACAGTTTTGGGCTCATATATTCGTTCGGGCAATTTTGACTTATAACATGGCGGAAATAGCCGCATGCGCACAAAAAAATTCAACTACGAAAAGGTCTATATTTTGTCACATATTAATGCTTACGTCACAAAATTTTGTCAAATTTTTACTTATGAATAAGTCAAATGTGACGTATCAGAAGGAACCAAAAACATGACGGATAGGATTTTGTGGAGCAACCTAAAATAAGCATTTATCAGGAACTGAGAATTAAGTAATAAAAATCAGTTTTTGTAATAATAAACTCTTTGTCGTATCACATTTCTAAGGGTTTCTTTGTGCAAAACCCCGCGTCAACTTTGTAAATAAAGATTTTAAAATAAAAATAGAAAAAACGTTACTAAAACTCATCCATGTCGTAGCAGAACTCGGAGAGGAAACCCAGCAGGAAATTGAACTTGGCGCTGCACTGCGACCCGCCGCCCTGCAGCACGTCCTGCAAACACGTCGACATACGCTTCAACGTGTCCTGCAAAACACGAAATAAAATTCCACTATGAATATATTCCTGCAAAAGCTCACGTCGTCCCAACTCTGCTGGTAAACGCCCAAACACTGCGTCTCGAACGCCTCGCAGTCGAGCAACTTCTCCCGCAGCAGGATTGAGAAAAGCGCCGAAATTCCACTCCAACGTTCAGCTTTCGCGCCCAAAAGTTTCACATTGCGAGGACACAAGATCCTGCTGAAAAACTCCTTTTGTCCTGCGACGCGCTCTCTCCAGAACTCCACGAAACCCAAGAACAGATCCGAATCGCACACCTCACTCCTAAAAACAACTGATAAAATGGTTACTTTAAGGTTCTATAATGTATCTAATTGCAAAAATAAATTTACTCAGCAATAAAAGAAAATCCAACAGACAGCGATCGATCAACGCCCCGATGGAATCGTTGATGTCGCAACGTTCCTGCACGCATTTCCTGCCGGACTCGAGCAGTTCTTCAACCCTTCTCCTGCTGACCTTCAAACCTTCCACGACTTCAATCGATAAATCCTGTAAACGAAACAAAACGCATCTATATAAGAATGTTGGAATTCCTGCAACCTTTACTCTGATTAGTTCGAGAATGAGCACGGCGCTCAAAGCGTCTTCGTTGTGTTCTTTGGTGCGTCCTGCTGATGGCAAGGTGAAAGCCGACTTTGCTTTGGCCTTCCTAGGCGATTTGTCTTCGTAGATTCGCAGGAGTTCCCCGTCGAAATCCTTGCAGAAAACACCTAGAACAAGGAGATACGTTGGGAATTTAAGAAACCGCGCTGTTGGTTTTTACTGTTGTTTATGTGCGAGTTGATCCAAAGCTGCACTCTGCCCCTGCACATCCTGCCGGCGATCGCGCAGCAAGCCTCCTGCGTTTGCGGGAGATCGTCCTCGGACAACAGCAGAGGTATCGTTTGACGGAGTTTGACCGAAATCTGCCGCTGGATTTCCTCCTCGCACGATTTCAAAAGATCCGACAACTTTTTCTGCTGGAATTCGTCACATTTACTCCTCAAATCCGACTAAAAAACAAAAAAATAAATAATCCCTGCCATTAAAATGTTTTTAAGCAAACGTTTTACTTTGAATCTTTTGTTGGTGCGGTCTAGATTTGACGTTAATTCCTGCAAAACTTGGCGTAACTCAACAAGTCCGTCGTGTTTCGCTGCAGGAACCAATCGATGACAGATGGTTTTCACGCAGGAAGACGCGACGCGTTCGCTGACGAACTCGACCGTTTTCCGCATGGAAACCGGCTGGGCGTTGAGAAAAGCCTCCTCTAACTGCAGCTGAAAGAAATATCGTTAAGCTTAAACAGTTTCTGCAAGTTACAAGTTTACTTTGATCCTGCGATCTCCCATTTGGTTTTGAGTCTCCACGGCGGTTACGGGAGTGATGTGTTTGACGGTTACGCCTGTGGTCCTGCTGTTATATTGCAGGAGCTTTTTGAACTCGTCCAGGTAGGGACAGCAGGAATACAAGACCTGTTTGTCGACGATGTCGAGCTTGTCCAGTCCGGTTTCTTGACTTGCGAAACTGATTTGCGTCTCCCTGCTGCACCAGGCGTAGTAAAACTCGCTGGGGAAGTGCGGAAGCTCGAACAACCACCCCAAACAGAGCTTGACCAAGACCCCTCCACTACCCTTATAGAAGATTTCGAACAGACTCTCGTAAAGTTTCTCGTAATAGCTCAGTCTTAGTGTGGCAGGATTCAGCATCGATAGCAGTTTCGTTAGCCAAGGTATTACCAGGATTAAAGTTCCCGTTTTGGCGGAGCTCCTCAAGATTTGCTGCAGGGGCAACGGCGGGGCGCTCCAGGACCGAGATTCGATTTCGATGGGCAGCAGGCGGTAATTTGTGGCAGAAGTCGGATGGCCGTAGGGCAACGCCTCGAGGAACCCCAAGAATTTCGCGAGAATTCGCAGCGATTTCACGCAAATCAGATAGGATTTCCTCGTTTCCACATCAACTTCGTTGTCTAAATTAGAACAAAAATGCAATTTGACAGATATTTTAATGTCATTCATTATTTTTTATTACTCGTGCGTTAAAAGTACTATCTTGGCGCACGTTTTTTAGTGTGATAAATGCCATTTTTTTGTTGTATTACCACATAACTGAAATTTTGAGAAATTTTGTTTCAATACAAAATAAAAATATAAATTAAAGTAAACCTTTTAAAATGAGTATAAATTCTATCGTGTTGCCCTATGACCCCATAAGTTTTGGTTGGCCCCTGGATCCCAAACTTTTAAGATACGTCCCCTTGCATGAGTAACAAAAAATAATATCTGCAACACAGGCGCTATTGTCAATTCGTCACGAGAGTGAAATTGGGCGCTCGAACGAAGTGAGTGCGCACATTCACTCTCGTAACCAATTGACAATTTACCGCCCTAGTTGCAAAATATACGATTAAATTGAGTATTTTCACCTATGTCTTCGAGGTCATTGCAGGAAAACTTGTTATCGTTGAGTTCGAGAATCCCGTTGATGAAGCAATCCCTCAAGTGAATGTAAAGCTCGTGATTGGCTGCAGTCACAATGAAATCCCTGTAGAATTCCTGCTGTCCTGTGAAGACCGGCAGGGAGTTTATTGCATTGGACGGGTCTTGCCGCGAAGTCAGTCGGTTCTTCAAGCGGTTAAGTTTCTCGGAATTTATATTGGTCGAGGAGAGGAAGGAAAGGGAGTTTTCCGAGAGGGAATTCTCAGGGTTCTCCGTGCAGGAGCTTAGGAGCTGCGATTTGAACAGCCGCGAGAAGTGGCGGAGGTTTGCAGGATCTGGGTGGAGGGTGAGCAGAAGCTTGATTTTACCAGAAAGCGCTTGCAGGAAGCTCCAGTGATCAAGCGAGTGATTTGCTTGGTAAATATGGAGGATCTCATAGAACAGATCCCGTTGTTTCTTGAAAGCGTGAAAAGATGAATCAGTAGGAAAGTTCTCTCGATTATCAGTTTCTGATATGAAACAAACGTTTTGTGGGGGCTCAGGAGGCTCAAACTTCACCTCAACCTTCTCCTCATAAACAGCTCTAAGTCTCCGCACCAAATCTTGTGATAACGAAGCAATCCTTTCATTCCCAACGAGTAATTTAATGCAGGGCTTCTCCAACTTCCCTAATATCCCGACTTGTGTCTCCAATACTTTGATCCCAAAATACACAGAGTTATGAACGTTGGTAAAGAGATTCTTCATTGAAACATAAGGAGTCTCATCGAAGCTTAAGCCCCCGAACATGGGAGCCACATCACTTTCAAACTGCCGGCTTAGAACTAATGACAACACGAAATAAACTTCACTGACTACGTTCAAAACCAAGTTCGAGTCCAAACAGTACACGTAAATCTTGACAACCTTCTCCAATTGTCGTTGGCAGGAAACTAAACGTAAGTTTGGGGACACCTCAATTTTATTAAGAATCTGCACGATTTTAACTTTATCTTCAGTAATGTTTAAATTCGAAGCACCACCTTCTTCGAAGTTAAAACTATTGGTGAATGAGCCACTGAATCTCCTCTGACTCAAATTCGTTGGATTAATCCGCCTTGTCTTCCTATTCTCGATGTTCTCCTTTACAACCTTTTTCTTACCGGAGCTCTTCCTTTTAGTAATAAAATCACCTAAGCACAAGCCTTTGTCTTTGGGTGTCAACCGATTCCCATACAAAGGTGAAACGGGGCTTGCATGGTTTTGCTCATTGAGTAGTCTTTTCGGGGAGGCATTCGTGGGGGTTTTGGGGGGTTCGGGGAAGAGAGCAGGGCGTTTTTTAACAGAGGAGGTTGTGGGGTTCAGTTTGCGGATGGATTTCGGTGTGTGGACCTTCTGCGGGACGTCCAATGACTTGTCAATGCTGAAATGCGAAATTAATTTTAGTTCTGTCAAAATTGATGTGTTGATGACAACAAAATTTTAACCTCAAAATTCCAACCTATAAACTGGGGGTGGTTCTTACCATTGCGCCCTTTCGTGAACGGAATTTAAGAAATTGGATACGAATTCGCCCAAAGTGCATCCATATCCGTCTATCTGTCCCCGTTCTGTGTGTTTTAGCTAGAAATTTAAGAAAACTCTGCTTGATTTCTTTGATAATTTTAGGTTACGTGTGTTTGTTTACTTTGTGTGAGAGCCAGTTAAACACGGTTTCAAGGGGGACTTTGTCATTTATCGTGTCATTCAGGAGGTCCTCGGCCATTCTGAATGATTTTCCCTCGAGTTTTCACAAGTTTTAACTACATTTACCTTGGTTAGAATTCAAGATACGCGCCTGAATCACCAGCAAACGTCATTTTATAAAACAACACTACCAACATAAACTATATGTCAAAATGCTAACAAATTTAAAATTCTAACAAATTGGAAATGCTAAACATAATAATTAGTAAATGTCAAAATTGTCAAAGTGACAGACCAATTGTCAAAAAATTGTATTGTTCTCAAACAAAACACTAAAATATTTAAAATGCTAACAAATTTAAAATGCTAAACATAATAAATAGTAAATGTCAGAATTGTCAAAGTTACAGATCAATTGTCAAAAAATTGTATAGTTTTCAAACAAAAAACTAAAATATTTAAAATGCTAAACATAATAATTAGCAAATGTCAAAATTGTCAAAGTGACAGACCAATTGTCAAAAAATTGTATTGTTCTCAAATAAAAAACTAAAATATTTAAATGTTAACAAATTTAAAATGCCAAACTTAATAATTAGTAAATGTCAGAATTGTCAAAGTGACAGATCAATTGTCAAAAAATTGTATAGTTTTCAAACAAAAAACTAAAATATTTAAAATGCTAAACATAATAATTAGTAAATGTCAAAATTGTCAAAGTGACAGACCAATTGTCAAAAAATTGTATAGTTCTCAAACAAAACACTAAAATATTTAAAATGCTAACAAATTTAAAATGCTAAACATAATAAATAGTAAATGTCAGAATTGTCAAAGTTACAGATCAATTGTCAAAAAATTGTATAGTTTTCAAACAAAAAACTAAAATATTTAAAACGCTAAACAAAATAATTAGTAAATGTCAAAATTGTCAAAGTGACAGATCAGTTGTCAAAAAATTGTATAGTTTTCAAACAAAAAACTAAAATATTTAAAATTCTAACAAATTTAAAATGCTAAACATAATAATTAGTAAATTTCAGAATTGTCAAAGTTACAGATCAATTGTCAAAAAATTGTATAGTTCTCAAACAAAAAACTAAAATATTTAAAATGCTAAACAAAATAATTAGTAAATGTCAAAATTGTCAAAGTGACAGACAATTTGTCAAAAAATTGTATAGTTCTCAAACAAAAAACTAAAATATTTAAAATTCTAACAAATTTAAAATGCTAAACATAATAATTAGTAAATTTCAGAATTGTCAAAGTTACAGATCAATTGTCAAAAAATTGTATAGTTCTCAAACAAAAAACTAAAATATTTAAAATGCTAACAAATTTAAAATGCCAAACATAATAATTAGTAAATGTCAGAATTGTCAAAGTGACAGATTAATTGTCAAAAAATTGTATAGTTTTCAAACAAAAAACTAAAATATTTAAAATGCTAAACATAATAATTAGTAAATATCAAAATTGTCAAAGTGACAGACCAATTGTCAAAAAATTGTATAGTTCTCAAACAAAAAACTAAAATATTTAAAATGCTAACAAATTTAAGATGCTAAACATAATAATTAGTAAATGTCAGAATTGTCAAAGTGACAGATCAATTGTCAAAAAATTGTATAGTTTTCAAGCAAAAAACTAAAATATTTAAAATGCTAAACATAATAATTAGTAAATATCAAAATTGTCAAAGTGACAGATCAATTGTCAAAAAATTGTATAGTTTTCAAACAAAAAACTAAAATATTTAAAACGCTAAACAAAATAATTAGTAAATGTCAAAATTGTCAAAGTGACAGACCAATTGTCAAAAAATTGTATTGTTCTCAAATAAAAAACTAAAATATTTAAAATGTTAACAAATTTAAAATGCCAAACTTAATAATTAGTAAATGTCAGAATTGTCAAAGTGACAGATCAATTGTCAAAAAATTGTATAGTTTTCAAACAAAAAACTAAAATATTTAAAATGATAAACATAATAATTAGCAAATGTCAAAATTGTCAAAGTGACAGACCAATTGTCAAAAAATTGTATAGTTCTCAAACAAAAAACTAAAATATTTAAAATTCTAACAAATTTAAAATGCTAAACATAATAATTAGTAAATTTCAGAATTGTCAAAGTTACAGAACAATTGTCAAAAAATTGTATAGTTCTCAAACAAAAAACTAAAATATTTAAAATGCTAACAAATTTAAAATGCCAAACATAATAATTAGTAAATGTCAGAATTGTCAAAGTGACAGATCAATTGTCAAAAAATTGTATAGTTTTCAAACAAAAAACTAAAATATTTAAAATGCTAAACATAATAATTAGTAAATATCAAAATTGTCAAAGTGACAGACCAATTGTCAAAAAATTGTATAGTTCTCAAACAAAAAACTAAAATATTTAAAATGCTAACAAATTTAAGATGCTAAACATAATAATTAGTAAATGTCAGAATTGTCAAAGTTACAGATCAATTGTCAAAAAATTGTATAGTTTTCAAACAAAATACTAAAATATTTAAAATGCTTAACATAATAATTAGTAAATATCAAAATTGTCAAAGTGACAGACCAATTGTCAAAAAATTGTATAGTTCTCAAACAAAAAACTAAAATATTTAAAATGCTAACAAATTTAAGATGCTAAACATAATAATTAGTAAATGTCAGAATTGTCAAATTACAGATCAATTGTCAAAAAATTGTATAGTTCTCAAACAAAAAACTAAAATATTTAAAATGCTAAACATAATAATTAGTAAATGTCAGAATTGTCAAAGTTAGAGATCAATTGTCAAAAAATTGTATAGTTCTCAAACAAAAAACTAAAATATTTAAAATGCTAACAAATTTAAAATGCCAAACATAATAATTAGTAAATGTCAGAATTGTCAAATTACAGATCAATTGTCAAAAAATTGTATAGTTCTCAAACAAAAAACTAAAATATTTAAAATGCTAAACAAAATAATTAGTAAATATCAAAATTGTCAAAGTGACAGACCAATTGTCAAAAAATTGTATAGTTCTCAAACAAAAAACTAAAATATTTAAAATGCTAACAAATTTAAGATGCTAAACATAATAATTAGTAAATGTAAGAATTGTCAAATTACAGATCAATTGTCAAAAAATTGTATAGTTCTCAAACAAAAAACTAAAATATTTAAAATGCTAAACATAATAATTAGTAAATGTCAGAATTGTCAAAGTTAGAGATCAATTGTCAAAAAATTGTATAGTTCTCAAACAAAAAACTAAAATATTTAAAATGCTAACAAATTTAAAATGCCAAACATAATAATTAGTAAATGTCAGAATTGTCAAATTACAGATCAATTGTCAAAAAATTGTATAGTTCTCAAACAAAAAACTAAAATATTTAAAATGCTAAACAAAATAATTAGTAAATGTCAGAATTGTCAAAGTGACAGATCAATTGTCAAAAAATTGTATAGTTTTCAAACAAAAAACTAAAATATTTAAAATGCTAAACATAATAATTAGTAAATCTCAAAATTGTCAAAGTGACAGACCAATTGTCAAAAAATTGTATAGTTCTCAAACAAAAAACTAAAATATTTAAAATGCTAACAAATTTAAAATGCCAAACATAATAATTAGTAAATGTCAGAATTGTCAAAGTTACAGATCAATTGTCAAAAAATTGTATAGTTCTCAAACAAAAAACTAAAATAATTAAAATGCTAAACATAATAATTAGTAAATGTCAGAATTGTCAAAGTTAGAGATCAATTGTCAAAAAATTGTATAGTTCTCAAACAAAAAACTAAAATATTTAAAAACCTAACAAATTTAAAATGCCAAACATAATAATTAGTAAATGTCAGAATTGTCAAAGTTACAGATCAATTGTCAAAAAATTGTATAGTTTTCAAACAAAAAACTAAAATATTTAAAATGCTAAACATAATAATTAGTAAATGTCAAAATTGTCAAAGTGACAGACCAATTGTCAAAAAATTGTATAGTTCTCAAACAAAACACTAAAATATTTAAAATGCTAACAAATTTAAAATGCTAAACATAATAAATAGTAAATGTCAGAATTGTCAAAGTTACAGATCAATTGTCAAAAAATTGTATAGTTTTCAAACAAAAAACTAAAATATTTAAAATTCTAACAAATTTAAAATGCCAAACATAATAATAAGGAAATGTCAAAATTGTCAAAGTTACAGATCAATTGCCAAAAAATTGTATAGTTTTCAAACAAAAAACTAAAATATTTAAAATGCTAAACATAATAATTAGTAAATGTCAAAATTGTCAAAGTGACAGACCAATTGTCAAAAAATTGTATAGTTCTGAAACTAAAATATTTAAAATGCAAACAAATTTAAGATGCTAAACATTATAATTAGTAAATGTCAGAATTGTCAAAGTTACAGATCAATTGTCAAAAAATTGTATAGTTTTAAAACAAAAAACTAAAATATTTAAAATGCTAAACATAATAATTAGTAATTATCAAAATTGTCAAAGTGACAGACCAATTGTCAAAAAATTGTATAGTTCTCAAACGAAAAACTAAAATATTAAAAATGCTAACAAATTTAAGATGCTAAACATAATAATTAGTAAATGTCAGAATTGTCAAAGTTACAGATCAAATGTCAAAAAATTGTATAGTTTTCAAACAAAAAACTAAAATATTTAAAATGCTAAACATAATAATTAGTAAATATCAAAATTGTCAAAGTGACAGACCAATTGTCAAGAAATTGTATAGTTCTCAAACAAAAAACTAAAATATTTAAAATGCTAACAAAATTAAAAAGCTAAACATAATAATTAGTAAATGTCAGAATTGTCAAAGTGACAGATCAATTGTCAAAAAATTGTATAGTTCTCAAACAAAATACTAAAATATTTAAAATGCCAAACATAATAATTGGTAAATGTCAGAATTGTCAAAGTTACAGATCAATTGTCAAAAAATTGTATAGTTTTCAAACAAAAAACTAAAATATTTAAAATGCTAAACATAATAATTAGTAAATATCAAAATTGTCAAAGTGACAGACCAATTGTCTTAAAATTGTATAGTTCTCAAACAAAAACCTAAAATATTTAAAATGTTAACAAATTTAAGATGCTAAACATAATAATTAGTAAATGTCAGAATTGTCAAAGTTACAGATCAATTGTCAAAAAATTGTATAGTTCTCAAACAAAAAACTAAAATATTTAAAATGCTAAACATAATAATTAGTAAATGTCAAAATTGTCAATGTGACAGACCAATTGTCAAAAAATTGTATAGTTCTCAAACAAAAAACTAAAATATTTAAAATGCTAACAAATTTAAGATGCTAAACATAATAATTAGTAAATGTCAGAATTGTCAAAGTGACAGACCAATTGTCAAAAAATTGTATAGTTCTCAAACAAAAAACTAAAATATTTAAAATGCTAACAAATTTAAGATGCTAAACATAATAATTAGTAAATGTCAGAATTGTCAAAGTTACAGATCAATTGTCAAAAAACTGTATAGTTCTCAAACAAAAAACTAAAATATTTAAAATGCTAACAAATTTAAGATGCTAAACATAATAATTAGTAAATGTCAGAATTGTCAAAGTTACAGATCAATTGTCAAAAAATTGTAAAGTTTTCAAACAAAAAACTAAAATATTTAAAATGCTAAACATAATAATTAGTAAATATAAAAATTGTCAAAATGACAGACCAATTGTCAAAAAATTGTATAGTTCTCAAACAAAAAACTAAAATATTTAAAATGCTAACAAATTTAAGATGCTAAACATAATAATTAGTAAATGTCAGAATTGTCAAAGTTACAGATCAATTGTCAAAAAATTGTAAAGTTTTCAAACAAAAAACTAAAATATTTAAAATGCTAAACATAATAATTAGTAAATATAAAAATTGTCAAAGTGACAGACCAATTGTCAAAAAATTGTATAGTTCTCAAACAAAAAACTAAAATATTTAAAATGCTAACAAATTTAAGATGCTAAACATAATAATTAGTAAATGTCAGAATTGTCAAAGTTACAGATCAATTGTCAAAAAATTGTAAAGTTTTCAAACAAAAAACTAAAATATTTTAAATGCTAAACATAATAATTAGTAAATATAAAAATTGTCAAAGTGACAGACCAATTGTCAAAAAATTGTATAGTTCTCAAACAAAAAACTAAAATATTTAAAATGCTAACAAATTTAAGATGCTAAACATAATAATTAGTAAATGTCAGAATTGTCAAAGTTACAGATCAATTGTCAAAAAATTGTATAGTTTTCAAACAAAAAACTAAAATATTTAAAATGCTAAACATAATAATTAGTAAATATAAAAATTGTCAAAGTGACAGACCAATTGTCAAAAAATTGTATAGTTCTCAAACAAAAAACTAAAATATTTAAAATGCTAACAAATTTAAGATGCTAAACATAATAATTAGTAAATGTCAGAATTGTCAAAGTTACAGATCAATTGTCAAAAAACTGTATAGTTCTCAAACAAAAAACTAAAATATTTAAAATGCTAACAAATTTAAGATGCTAAACATAATAATTAGTAAATGTCAGAATTGTCAAAGTTACAGATCAATTGTCAAAAAACTGTATAGTTCTCAAACAAAAAACTAAAATATTTAAAATGCTAACAAATTTAAGATGCTAAACATAATAATTAGTAAATGTCAGAATTGTCAAAGTTACAGATCAATTGTCAAAAAACTGTATAGTTCTCAAACAAAAAACTAAAATATTTAAAATGCTAACAAATTTAAGATGCTAAACATAATAATTAGTAAATGTCAGAATTGTCAAAGTTACAGATCAATTGTCAAAAAACTGTATAGTTCTCAAACAAAAAACTAAAATATTTAAAATGCTAACAAATTTAAGATGCTAAACATAATAATTAGTAAATGTCAGAATTGTCAAAGTTACAGATCAATTGTCAAAAAACTGTATAGTTCTCAAACAAAAAACTAAAATATTTAAAATGCTAACAAATTTAAGATGCTAAACATAATAATTAGTAAATGTCAGAATTGTCAAAGTTACAGATCAATTGTCAAAAAATTGTAAAGTTTTCAAACAAAAAACTAAAATATTTAAAATGCTAAACATAATAATTAGTAAATATAAAAATTGTCAAAGTGACAGACCAATTGTCAAAAAATTGTATAGTTCTCAAACAAAAAACTAAAATATTTAAAATGCTAACAAATTTAAGATGCTAAACATAATAATTAGTAAATGTCAGAATTGTCAAAGTTACAGATCAATTGTCAAAAAACTGTATAGTTCTCAAACAAAAAACTAAAATATTTAAAATGCTAACAAATTTAAAATGCCAAACATAATAATTAGTAAATGTCAGAATTGTCAAAGTGACAGACGAATTGTCAAAAAATGGCAAAGAAAAAATAAAATTGGCAAAGTGACAAGTGACATATACATTGACAAACCAACAAATGAATTTCTTTAATAACAAATAAATTGTCAGTCCAGTGATTGAAGGAACTGTTCAAGGAATAGAACAATGAACTTTTTTACGGTTAATTAAGCGCATGCGCGTCCACCTTGATTAAAAGGCGGGAACATCAATGTTTCGGGCATATTTTCTTATTCTCACTGGTTATACGTGAAAAAAGTGCCCAAAAACATGACGTAAATTGACAAAGCGCATAAAGTTCAACTATGAAAAGGTCTATTATCAAAGTTTCAATAGATCAATTATCAAAGTTATCTTTTGTTAAAGTTACAGATCAATTTTTAAAGTTAAAGATCAATAGTGACGGATCAGTTGTCAAAATGACAGGCAATTATCAGATAGATTTTTAAACGTTTACCATTTTAGGTAACTTTTGGTTTCAAGGTAATTTAAGTTTGAAATCTCTCGTGAAAACGCAGTTTTCTTATTATTATTTTTTCATTAATTTCGTACTGATGTGCTCAAACAAACAGTTACTGTGGATATTTCAAACGAGTTCAAATATTTGCACGGAAAACAAAACAAGCTGTGCAATGGTTTATGAGTGCGGAAGAGTTTCAAGTTTTCTTTATTAAACGTTTGCTCAAACAATACTCTCGTTTGTTTGCCGATTGTGCGAGAAAGGAACATTAAAAAAGCAACGAAAAACACTCGCCTTGAAATCAAACGTCGCAGTTTCAAACAAAAAATCAAATAAAAAACAATTGATAGTAAAGTGGCCACACGTCCCGATTTTGCGGGACAATCCCGCTTTTTGGAGAACAGTTCCACGTCACGCCGATTTTTAAAAATGTCCCGCTTTTTAGAAAATATCTGCATTTTTTATTTGAAATGTACTGTAATATATAAAATAAGATTTTTTTACGTATTCCCGTAAAATCTCCCTTTCTTAGTGTCACCCAATGATATTTTTTAATATCCTCCAATTGAACTGTCCATTCTTCAAGGTATGCCAAGTAGTTATTATAAAAAATTCATACGTCTTTCAGAAAATCCGGTCGTTTAATGGTATCATTTATCTCTCATCAGTACAGCTTTGCTTTTATGAACAACAAGTGAATGGTTTACAAATTGTTGTTCATAAAAGCAAAGCTGTACTGATAAGAGATAAATCTCGAAACGCGTCTACAGATGGCTATCCACTTAAATAATCGGAAAAACATGTTCTTAAAAAACAATGTTATTTTTCTGGCGTTTGTTGCGTGCCACGAAGGTAAAAAGATTCATTACTGTTATATACTGCTCCGGAAAGGTTGAAAATATTTATATATTCAGGCTGTGTTCCGACTTCATTAAGCTTATCAAAATATTAAAAATGGTAGAATAGGCTCTCTTCCTTCCAGGAACAAATGCTTGTTAAATTATTGTTTTTTACAAATATTTTTGTATAGAACAAATACATTTTTCTATATTTATAGACAAGTATATGAATGTATACAATAATAGTAGTTTATGATACAAGTGTGTGAAGATGGGCTTTTATGTATGAGGTGCGAGTTTTATGTAATCGCAATGAGTGCACGTCAGAAAATTTATTTTCACTGCGTCTATGTTTTTTATTTAGTGACGCAAGTTGTTGCCATAGTAACAACACACAGAAATCATTTAATAATGAAACTCCATTTGATTTACATTGGGTATTTATGCACGATTTGGTTACTTTTACACACGATTATAACAATGGCATCCATCACATACAATCATATATTAAAGCGTTCATTTTGGTGGGTGTGTAGATAAAATATATTTTGAATTATTGGTCTTTCGTAACAAAATTATAATTCGCATTTCATGCCATTTGTCCCGCTTTGTCTCAATGAAAATGTTGTCAGTTTAATTAATAGTCTTAACCCTTAACCACCTGCAATACGACTGAGGTGAGAAAATTACTGCTACTTTGGTCTGAGAGACGTATGTCAGGTGGTTAGGTGTTAATATTATAGAGCTTAATAATATTATAGAGCTTAATATTATAGAGCTACGGACAGGTTGAAAATATTTATATATTCAAGCTACATTTCGTCTTTAATAAGTTTATATGAATGTATTTTTAATTAGTGTGGTTTCACCAGCATAGAATTGTCATTAATAAACTATTATTATATTATATTATATATATAATTAGAATCAAAGTAAACGAATTCAATTCTAATTTAGATGTAATTGACGGCATTTACGCGTCTTATTTTTTGTTGAATTTTTATAAAAAAGAGAAAGGATAAATTTAAATATAAAAGAGACAAACAACCCAGATATTTGTTAATTGAATAATCAAACAATAATTACATGATGTAACAGAGTATTTTCAATGGAATAACGTAATAATTATTTAAAAAATTTGAAAAGAATTAGTCAATTTTAGAAAATTAGAAAGTCATAGCTACAACTGTCAAAATGACAGATCTTAAAATTTAGAACAGTTCTATCTATGGTTTTTTAACACTCACAATTGACATATTATTTGTCAAGTTTGACAATTTGAAAGTTTGGACAGATAAAATAAGACAAGACAGACAAGATTAGATTTAGACAAGACTAAACAGACAAGGCTAGAGAGACAAGACTAAACAGACTAGACAGACTTTTTTTTTATTTGCGGGAGGAGGGAAAACCTCAAAGGCACCTGGTCTCACCAGGTAGTGTTAGATTCTGGACCTCTTGGCCGAGCCTACCAACTAAAACCCCTCACTCATGTCGTGTGAACCCAACGGGACTGCTCTTCGCATAACTTCATTGGATCAGACCAATTTCTGTACGTCTGGTATTATGCTCCTTGTCCACTCCTTGTCCACCCATTCGTCCTGCCAGGTTTTATACAAAGTATCAATCATTCTATTTCTAGCTTCTTTCTTTGACATCGTTCCTAGGAGTTTTGCCATTATACGGATTTGTTCTTCCGTCATCAGATGTTCGATGACTTAACTTGATACTGTCCTGCATGCGCTACTGACTCTTAAGCCAGTTTCCGTTGTACTTTGCCCCATACTGGCGCTCCGTAGAGCATATGGGACCCCCCTCGCAGTGGGACCCCCCGCGTTCGGCATTAGCCGATCCAGCGCAGCGGTCATTTTCTGCGCTTTCTCCGCCGCTTTAGAAACGTTTACGACTTTTATCGATGCGTTATTGTGACATCTTTAGGACTATCAGACACAACTGTCTCTTGCCTGCAATTATAAAAGCCTCAGTCGTCTCGGGGGCTAGTTTCAGCCGTTTTCCCTCCAGCCACTCATCTACCAGCTTCATTGCCTCGTTCATATTTTCCGTTTTCCCGCTGATTATTATAGCCAGGTCGTCAGCAAAACCAACTATCTCGGCTACTTTGGGCTGTTTTAGCCTGAGCACTCCATCATAGAGGATGTTCCATAGTGTTGGGTCCATTACTAAGCCCTGTGGGATACCATACTTATTTTCTGCCTCTAAAACAATTTTTCTGTTTCTGAGGTAGCTTCGGATTATATGGAGAAGGTAGGGTGGTAGCCCTGCCTCTGTTGCCTCGTCCGTGATGTTCTGCCACCCTGCGGACTTGAACGCATTTCTCACGTCGGGCTTTATTATAAGGCAGATCTTTTAGCAGCCTTCGTTACCTCTACCACCTTTCTTATGGCGACAATAGTTGATCTACCTAGTCTAAAACCGAACTGTTTCTCCGACAGATTCATTTCCTGTCTGATTCTACCTAGTAGTAATTGTTCAAGGAGCTTACCTCCTACGTCCAGAAGACAGAGTGGTCTGAATCCAGCAGCGTTTAGTTTTGCCACCTTCCACTTCTCGGGGAAAATTCTCCTTTTGAGGCATCCGTTCATGGGCTCTAATACATACTCGGGTGTCTTGCTTGGTACGACTTTCATGGCTTCTGGCGGGCCCTGGCGCTCTCCTCCCTCCCATTTTATTCGGCCTGTCGCGGTTTCTAGCTCGTCCAGCGTAAACGCAGGTATATTATCGACCGTTGGCTACTCCCATATTTGATCTTGCTGTTTGGGAGATAGTATGTCCACTACTTCCTCGATTTTTTGGAGGATATCTGGTCTTTAGGCCTCTAGTGGCAATAGCATAGGCATCCCCACATATATCCTCGTCCACCATCTGGCATAGTTTTTGCCAATGTTTCCTTTTTGAGAAATCTATTTCTCTTTTTAATGTTTTTTTTTTATTCCTTGTATGCTACCCTAAGGTTTATAACCACTTCCCTGTGATCGGTATTTTTCTTTAGATTCCTCTGGAGCTTTCTTCACATGCCCCGCATTCTCTGCTCAGTTGGGCGACAGCTTCGTTCCACCAGTAGATTTTCCTGTTATTTCTGTTATTTTTTCTGTTTGGCAGTGCCTTGTTGCAAACTCTGGAAATTGCAGCCACTATTTCCTCTGCCGTACTTCGCTGTGCTCGGCCAATCTCAAGTTTCGGCGCTGGATCAGTTCTCCTTCATTGATGTTCCTGATTGTCCATCCCTAGTGTTGCGAACTGGTAATTTGGTATGGTGCTGCTCCAGAATCAGGACAATGGATGAATTAATTACACGCAAATATGTCCTTTATATGTAATTAAATACTACTTATCTGCTAATATCTTACAATATGTACAACTAATCGCTAACTTATTACAATGATTACTAACTAACAACAATACACTTAATTCTACGATACTTGTGGTCGAAAAGCGGAATTTACTTCGACGAAAATACGGAGGTTCGTTTTCAAAACTCAAATTACTCTCTTGCTAGCTCAATTCTGACTGCCCCTTTTGAACTTCAGATCAGACCCATTTCTGTACGTCTGGTATTGTGCTCCTTGTCCACTTTACTTTTTCTGTGTTGTCCCATTCGTCCTGCCAGGTCTTATACAAAGTATCAATCGTTCTATTTCTAGCTTCTTTCTTTGACATCGTTCCTAGGAGTATTGCCAGTATACGGGTTTGTTCTTCCGTCATCAGATGTTCGATGACTTAACTTGATACTGTCCTGCATGCGCTACTGACTCTTAAGCCAGTTTCCGTTGTACTTTGCCCCATACTGGCGCTCCGTAGAGCATCACTAAGTGGGCCACCGAACACAGCTGCCTTCTTTTACTCGCAGTGGGACCCCCGCGTTCGGCATTAGCCGATCCAGCGCAGCGGTCGTTTTCTGCGCTTTCTCCGCCGCTTTAGAAACGTTTAACGACTTTTATCGATGCGTTTTTTGGGCGTTATTGTGACATCTTTAGGACTATCAGACACAACTGTCTCTTGCCTGCAATTATGAAAGCCTCAGTCTTCTCGGGGGATAGTTTCAGCCGTTTTCCCTCCAGCCACTCATCTACCAGCTTCATAGCCTCGTTCATATTTTCCGTTTTCCCGCTGATTATTATAGCCAGGTCGTCAGCAAACCCAACTATCTCGGCTACTTTGGGCAGTTTTAGCCTGAGCACTCCATCATAGAGGATGTTCCATAGTGTTGGGTCCATTACTAAGCCCTGTGGGATACCATACTTATTTTCTGCCTCTAAAACAATTTTCCTGTTTCTGAGGTAGCTTCGGATTATATGGAGAAGGTAGGGTGGTAGCCCTGCCTCTGTTGCCTCGTCCGTGATGTTCTGCCACCCTGCGGACTTGAACGCATTTCTCACGTCGGGCTTTATTATAAGACAGATCTTTTAGCAGCTACCTCCGCTACCTCCACCAGCTTTCTTATGGCGTCAATAGTTGATCTACCTAGTCTAAAACCGAACTGTTTCTCCGACAGATTCATTTCCTGTCTGATTCTACCTAATTCTAATTGTTCAAGGAGCTTATCTCCTACGTCCAGAAGACAGAGTGGTCTGAATCCAGCAGCTTTTAGTTTTTCCACCTTCCACTTCTCGGGGAAAATTCTCCTTTTGAGGCATCCGTTTATGAGCTCTAATACATACTCGGGTGTCTTGCTTGGTACGACTTTCATGACTTCTGGCGGGCCCTGGCGCTCTCCTCCCTCCCATTTTATTCGGCCTGTCGCGGTTTCTAGCGCGTCCAGCGTAAACTCAGGTATATTATCGACCGTTGGCTACTCCCATATTTGATCTAGCTGTTTGGGAGATAGTATGTCCACTACTTCCTCGATTTTTTGGAGGATATCTGGTCTTTAGGCCTGTAGTGGCAATAGCATAGGCATTCCCACATATATCCTCGTCCACCATCTGGCATAGTTTTTGCCAATGTTTCCTTTTTGAGAAATCTATTTCTCTTTTTAATGTTTTTTTTTATTCCTTGTATGCCACCCTAAGGTTTAACCACTTCCCTGTGATCGGTATTTTTCTTTAGATTCCTCTGGAGCTTTCTTCACATGCCCCTGCATTCTCTGCTCAGTTGGGCGACAGCTTCGTTCCACCAGTAGATTTTCCTGTTATTTCTGTTATTTTTCCTGTTTGCCAGTGCCTTGTTGCAAGCTCTGGAAATTGCAGCCACTATTTCCGCTGCCGTACTTCGCTGTGCTCGGCCAATCTCAAGTTTCGGCGCTGGATCAGTTTTCCTTCATTGATGTTCCCGATTGTCCATCGCTAGTGTTGCAAACTGGTAATTTGGTATGGTGCTGCTCCAGGATCAGGACAATGGATGAATTAATTACACGCAAATATGTCCTTTATATGTAATTAAATACTACTTATCTACTAATATCTTACAATATGTACAACTAATCGCTAACTTATTACAATAATTACTAACTAACAACAATACACTTAATTCTACGATACTTGTGGTCGAAACCCGGAATTTACTTCGACGAAAATACGGAGGTTCGTTTTCAAAACTCAAATTACTCTCTTGCTAGCTCAATTCTGACTGCCCCTTTTTAACTTCCCCTCTACCTCATCACCTCGGTCTTGGTGTGAGTCCTCCCCTAATCTTTATGGAAAATTTCCAGAACTCATAAAACAAAATCCTTTCGGCGTCTCGGCACGATCCTTAAGTTCGAGCGTCTGCCCGCATGATTTAGATAAACCAGACTAATGGTCCTAAATAAACAAAAACTAAACGGGTGTCCACTTAGTTTTCTTTGCCGACTCGTGAGAAACTCAAATTCTTTGAAACCAAAATCGCGAGATCACAACACTAGGTGGCTCTCGCCGCAGTTAGGCGTCTCTTGGATGCTGTAGGATATATAGCTGTGGTCGTTTAAGGTTTCTCTGTCGAGTACCTCCCAGTAGTGCACCTTTCCCCCGAGCTTTTCAGTAAGGGTGAGGTCCAGGATGGATCGCGATTCTCTTCATACGAAGGTGTTCCCAACGTTTTCTAAGTGCAGGTCTAGCTACGAGATCCAGTCAGGGACTAGGTCGCCTCTTTTATCCATAGTCGCACTTCCCCATGATGGCGATTTTGCATTAAAATCTCCTGCTATTATTTTAGGTTTCTGGTACCTTCTTACCATATCGCTGATTTCATCGAGCGAGTTTTCTAGATCCTTTATTTGGTCATTTGCGGAAAAGTAGCAGCTGAGAATTAACAGTTTCCACCCATACAAAGCCCGTTCCACTATTTCCGCGTTATTCATCCTATTGGCCGTATCGCTCTTACAATCCCCGAACCACTCGGGCGAGCTGACTATTTTTTTGTTTGGCTCGCCAATAATTGTGACATCTGCTTTCATTTCCGTCACTTTGACCCGGCTGCGCATGGCATTTATTTGCAGCACTTTTAGCATTTGTGTGTCGGTGGTGTGAACCCTGCCTCCGATCGGGCCGTTTTTACATCGCCTCTGGCCTTCGAAAGCGCCTTCCTCAAGGCCATGCGATCTGTCTGTGCCGCTGGAATCACATTCGCTTTCATCATTCTAGTTGGAAATTCATCGTGCGCACGCGAAAAAAAAAACAATGAATAATTAGCAACTCTGCCAAATCTCGCCACGTTATGTAATCGTTCGCGATCATATAACAGCGAAATGAACACACGGAGAAGTGTCATAATTCCGACTGGAAACAGATTACAAAAAAATATGACAGTAGTGACAGTTTTTTTGAAAATTAATTTTGACGAATTATTTTTGTTGCGGAAACGATCGGTTGTGGTTTTTTGACGGAGGATATGTACCTTGTCGTATTAATATAAACACACAAAATATATTGAAAAGTTTGTTCTATTGGGAATGGGAAAAAACAGTAAAACCATTTTCCCATACCCAATAAAACAAACGATGAATAATAGGGATGATAATAACCAACATTTTATATTGAAAAGTGTCATAATTCCAACAGGAAACAGATTACAAAAAAAATATTGTCAAATGTGACAATTTTTTTTTGTTCAATACACGAACTGAATACACAGAAAAGTGTCATAATAGAGCGGTTGGTTAAGCGCATGCGCATCCGCTAAGTTTGAAAGGCGGGAATATGAAAGTTTCGGGCACATATTTAGTTATACGTCAAAAACTCTGGGCACTTTTTGACGTATAACATGGCGGAAATTGACAAATGCGCACAAAAAAATTTCAACTATGAAAAGGTCTATTCCAACAGGAAACAGATTACAAAAAACATATTGTCAAATGTGACAGTTTTTTTAGATTAATTTCGAATGATTTTTGTTGCGGAAACAATTGGTTGTGGTTTTTTTGGCGGTGGTGATGCACCGTGTCGCATTAATATTCCAGGCGACGTTTCGCTTCGTTACATTCAAATCAGACTGCGTTGGTATTCTAGACAGGTGCCACACGAGCACCCGAGAAATCGTTTCACAATACTTTCTTACGTATAACCTACACCTTAGAATCACCCATTTACACGGCTAAATATGTCGGGAACCGAAACTGATGCGTCAACTGTCAAACGTCACACAGAATAATTTTGAATGATCAATGCGATAAAGAAAAATAATTTAAATTTGTCATTTCCAACATTTTTTCAATGCAACAATCTGTCAAATTTCTTAAGTTCTGTCGGTTATTTTTTGAAAATATTGTCAAAAATGACAAAAATTTGTATTCAAATATTAAATAATTTTCTATAGGTAACACAATACTACATATAGGTAATCATATAAACTGAATACAGTAGGTACACAACCTGAATATATAAATATATTCAATCTTTCCGGAGCTCTATAATTATAGAACTCCAGAAAGGGAGATTATACTTATATATTCAGGCTGTGTTCTGACTTTATTAAGTTTAAATAATGGTATTTATTCGAATATAAAGCATTTCCCGATGTATTTGATCAATTGCATCATAATAGTAATTTCAACAAACATCTGTCAAATTTGACATATAGTATACATCATTATAAACATAGTGGAATTTTAACCAAAAATATTATAATTTCACAATTTCAATTATTGCTAACCGTTTAATCTGTCAGTTTGACATCAATCTGTTAAATTTCATTACATTTTCTGTTGTTTTTGAAAAAATTACAAATTTGACATAAAATTAAAAAAAAATAGGGTTATTAATTTCTACATATTGAACTAAAAACACCACCAGACAAGTATCTAAAGAAACGTGAACCCCACTTTGAGCCATGGATCGATTCAACGTTTTTTAATTTGACATAAGGTAAATCTTCATTAAAAAAAAAGTAATCAAAATGGAATTTCAACCAAAAATATTATAATTTCACAATTTCAATTATTGCTAACCGTTAAATTTGACACCTGTCACATTTGACATTTATAAAAAAAATTAAAATCAGGGATGGTGAAGCTTATTCGTAGCCTCTTTGAAACCTTACAGGATTATTTAAACTAAATATTGTTAAACGGTGCACGTAGCAGGATTTGAAATGGAAACGAGATATTACGGGACACTTCCGCATTTCTTCAGGAAGTCAAGCAAAACGACGTTAAAAAGCAATAATTCACAATATATAAATTAATAATGTCTTATATTCAGCGTCAAATAGAAGTAAACTGTTGGGAATGTTATAATTAACAATGTTATAATTAACATTTGAAGTTTTCTGTCATTATATTTGCTTGTCAATCAAAATTCTCAATTTTGTCATTACGCAAAAATTCGATTTCAGAACAGTTTTTATAAACAACCAAAATTTTGAACTCCGCCATAGACGGTCCCAAGCCCGGTTTGCGAAAGGAGGAGGGTAGACACCCTGAATGGCCAGAAACACCAGTGCGTCTCAGGAAGTAGGCTAAGGACGGATAGAGTTGGACTCGCGGCATAGCTGTGAGAACTCCAACATATCCCATCCAGCTGAAAATTGTCAAGCCGTGTCTGTGCGGTTGAGTACACAGACCTGAGCCTCCAGATTGGGGGTTGGGCGATGGGCTAACAACCTATTCCCGGAAAAAGAAAAACTTGTTAAGGAACCTGACGCTTCGCCTCGGATTGGACAGATTCAACGGAAACGACCTGGCAAACGGAAATTTGATCACTCTTTCGGAACCTGGAATGTACGATCCTTGTTCAAACCTGGAGCTCTAAAATCACTCCTAGAACAAGTTGATAAATTTAACATTGATGTTATTGCACTCCAGGAAACTAAATGGCTTGGCAGCGAGATAACCGACATGAGGTCGCACACAATATTTAAAAGTGGAAAACTATCGGGAAGCCGTGAGTTTGGAGTAGATTTTGTCGTCAGCAAAGTTTTTCAACAGCATATTACCAACTTCAAACCCATTAACGAAAGATTGTGTGCACTTCGCATAAAGACAACATTTTTCAACATCTGGCTCATTAATGTTCACGCCCCAACGGAGGATAAGGACGAGGCCACTAAGGACGAGTTCTATAGTCATCTTGAATCAATGTATGACTCATTGCCCTCAAATGACATCAAGATCATACTAGGTGACTTCAACGCGAAGGTTGGGAAGGAGGAGACACAAAGAGGAACAACCGGAGGGCACAGTCTCCACGACATTAACAATGACAACGGCCAACGTCTAGTTGATTTCGCCTGCAGTAGAAACGTAATAGTAAGCTCAACGTGCTTCCCGCATCGAAGCATTCACAAAAGAACCTGGGCGTCACCTGATGGAAGGACGTATAACCAGATAGACCACGTTCTTATTGATAAAAGGGCAGCCTCCAGCCTCTTAGATGTAAGAACCTACAGAGGGGCTAACTGCGACTCTGACCACTATTTGGTCAAAGCCTTATTCCGGTGTCGAATCGCAAACAGAAGACCTGCAAAATTCCAACCGACACTCAAATTCGACATCGAGAAGCTGAAAGACGAGTCAACCGCAGGCGCATACGCATCAGCTTTAAACAGACATTTTGACCAAATATCCAACCATCACGAATTGCCAATAGAGCAGTTATGGCTCTCCATCAAAAATGGCATTAAGTCTGTCGCAGAGGAGGTTATAGGCCACCAGCCCCGGCGAAAGAAAAACGATTGGTTCGATGATGAATGCCGAGATGCAATAGACAAAAAGAATGTAGCTTACAAACAATTCACCGAACGACCGACAAGAGCCAAGAGAGACATATTTGACGAACTCAGACGATCTGCAAACAAAATTTGTAGAAAGAAGAAAAGAAGGTACCTGAATGACGACCTATGCAAAATGGACGAACATTTTAAGTCAAATAACACAAAAGCGGCATATGCAATAGTTAAAAACCAAAAACGAGGGTATCAACCAAGCACGAGCCTATGCAAGGACGCTGCAGGAGGCATTATTAGCAGCACAGAGGAGATAAAGACGAGATGGGGGCAATATTTCCAACAGTTGCTTAACCCGAATTCACCACCGTCCACTACCGTTACTGACAACTTGACCGAGGCAGCTACTGACGAAAATATAGTAAGCCTCCCTACAGTAGAAGAAGTAAAAGATGCCCTCAACAAATTAAAAAACAACAAGGCGCCGGGCATAGACGACATTCCAGCCGAACTCCTGAAGAGCGGTGGTGAATGCGTAGCTACAAAAATTCACACCTTGCTGCTACAAATATGGACACAGGAAACACTACCTGACGATTGGCGAAAAAGCATTATATGTCCGATATACAAAAAGGGTGACAAACTGTGCTGCGAAAACTATAGAGGGATTTCATTGCTGTGCACATGCTATAAAATCTTGACGAAGATCATTGAGTCTCGAATTAAACCCTATGCCGAAAATATAATTGGAGAATACCAAGGAGGATTCAGAGCCGGACGATCAACTACGGATCAAATTTTCTCAGTAAAGCAGGTGCTAGAGAAATGCTGGGAATATAACATCGATGTGCACCAAATATTCGTAGATTTTAAACAAGCTTATGACAGTATCGACAGAAGTGTACTGTACACGATAATGCTGGAACTGGGAATACCAGCGAAACTCGTTCGACTGACAAGGCTCACAATGACCAACTCATCATGCCAAGTAAGAATCCAGAACGAGCTGACAACAAGCTTCCTAACGCTCTCAGGGCTGAAGCAAGGAGATGCCCTTGCACCCACACTGTTTAATCTGGCTTTGGAATATGTCGTACGAAAACTCCCTGTTGACACCAGAGGGACGCTATTATTTAAATCAACCCAAATAGTAGCTTACGCAGATGACATAAACATAATGGCGCGCTCAAAACTAGACGCCAAGGAAGTATTCGTTAATCTTGACACGGCAGCACTAGAAGTAGGGTTACGCATGAATGAAAACAAAACGAAAGTTATGGTACAATCACGAAGAAACACGCCAATCAGACAAAATCTAACGATAGCAAACTATAACATAGAAAATGTGGACAATTTCATATATCTGGGAGCCAATCTCTCCAAAGACGGCAATGAAATCAACGAAATAAAAAGACGCATAATGATAGCAAACAAGACATATTATTCGGTACTTCCTATAATCAAATGTAAAGACGTGCACAGAAAAACGAAGCTGCGAATCTACAAAACAATAATAAGACCTGTACTCTGCTATGGCATTGAAACGTGGACCTTTATACAGGCATCAGAAAAAATGGTCAATGCTTTTGAAAGAAAGGTATTGCGACGAATCCTCGGACCGGTGAGAGAACAAGGCGCATGGCGAATTCGGTACAATAAGGAATTGTATGCTATTTTTGAGGACCCAGAAGTCTCCACTCTCATCAAACTCCGAAAGCTACAGTGGGCTGGTCATGTACAGCGAATGGAAGACGGAAGAATACCCAAGCGAGTACAAAAAGGAAAAGCGGAAGGAAAAAGACCAGTCGGAAAACCAAGAAAACGCTGGGAGGATTCCATTGACGAAGACAGCAGATCGCTTCTGAAATTTGCAACGTGGAGGACGCGGTCATTGGACCGAGAAAACTGGAGACGGAGCATTCAGGAGGCCAAGGCCCGACTCGGGCTGTAGCGCCATTGATGATGATGATGAAAATTTTGACGATTAAAAATTTTGGTTATTTTTGTTCTGAAATCGAATTTTTGCGTAATGACAAAATTGAGAATTTTGATTGATAAGCAAATATAATGACAGCAAATTTAAATGTCATAAAGACTCATTAAATGTCATAAGCCAAAACAATCTAATTTCCTTTGCAAAACCCATATATTCTTAAAATCCATAAAAATTGTCAATTATGGGCAGAAAGACCTTTTGTTTTCAATAAATATTTATTCTTCTTCCTGTCAATTTTTTTTTTTGTCAAAATATTTGCTTTTCGGATTGATATTTGTTATCAAAACATTTTAAAACTATAAAAAGCACTTATCGAAGAAAAACACACTTTCTTTGCAGAATTCGCCATCGTCTGTGCAAACAGCGCGTCGATTTGCGATTTTTATTGTGGCGAGAAAACGCGTCATTATTACGCGTTCTTGAAACACTCGCGGGATGAACAAATATGCAAATTGATTTCTGTGTGCGGAAGATTTTATTGCGACAACAAAAAACCGAACAAACATTGTGAAAATGTGTGTTTACTGAAACAAAAAAATATATTTTCCTTATTGACTTACGATTATTATTCGCAAACTTGAATAATTCATTCAACATGCGATCCTTGACGAATTGCCTCTCATTCTATAAATCTCTCATAATGACAACGTGTAAATGAATTACTGTCAAATTGACACTAGCAATGTTCGTTTTTTAGTATCAACTGTCAAATAAACTTAGGAAAAATGTTGAGGTCTGATGCTATTAGAGAAAAGACAATAAATTCATCGCTTACAAAGTGTGAAATGTACTCAAAATATAAGCTATTAGCAAAATACTGCAACTTGGGAAAATGTTTCATAACTGATCAACAAATTTGCGCCACAAAATAAACATCACATCAAGTGTCACTATGACATTTACGCAACAATTTATTTGTCAAAAACATCGCAATATATATTTTTTTTCTTTAACAGCCGCTAAATTTGTTATTAATTGGAAATAAATAATAGAAAAAAAAAAACGGTCGTAAAACAACGCCCACGACAATTATTAACGATTATGTGCAAAGTGATGTAACTGCAAAAAAAGCGAAACCAATTGCAGAGTTAATTGGTAAACGCCAAAATTATGTTTGGTAATTATGATTTGTCATATTTATAAACGCCAGAAATAATAAACTAAATTAAGTCGGAATACAATATATATATATATATATATATATATATATATATATATATATATATATATATATATATACCAAAAGGGATTAGCGAGTGGCCAGTGAAGGCGGTTACAGAACTATACGGCATTACAAGCTGCAAAGTAAGAATGAGTGAGAGTGTGGATTAGGAAAGGGTTGAAGCAAGGGTGTCTACTTAGTCCTGTCCTATTCAATGTTTTCATCTCTGACTTACAATTATAAAAGGTTTGAAAAAATGAGCAGGCAGGAGGAGTGGTAATGGGTAGAAGGAAAGTGTGGTCGCTAGCATACGCGGATGACATAGTTGCTTTAGCAAGAAGAAGAAGAAAAGGGGAAATGAAAGTGATGATTGGAAGGATTAAAGGATATTTTGAGAAAAGAATGTTAAGTGTGAATGTAGAGAAGACTAAGTGGATGGTTTTTCGTTTCTAGTTTCGTTTTTAGGCGAATTTATATGTTTGTACACAAACAGAAGTGTTGACCCCACATGCCGTAAAGCGTGCATGAAACTAATCAGTGGGAAAAGTAAAGCGAGCAAACTAAGCTGAACAAACGAGTATATACTGTTGAGAAAATAAAATTAAAATGCTTTGGAAACTTCGGAAAATGAAAAGGCAAGCGGGAAGTGGGAAGAGTTAATTCCATTGGCATATTGGCGGTTGCATTGCGTATATATTATGCGGTTTTAATTGAGTTAATCTGAGGAAACTTTAACATGTAATTAGGAATGAATGAATTAGTCTATTTTTTAAAGCCACAGCTTCTAATCTAATTAAATAAATCATATCACTAAATCAATATGATCTTAACAAGGCTAGACAGAGCTGGCAAAATAGACCAGACTAGATGCCATTCAGTGAACTTAATGGGAATAAAAGAATCGATGGAGCAAACTGATGCTATGGAAGAAGCTATACATGAGTTGATATACTGCACAGATAAGACTGTGATGTGGCTTATCAGCATGATATGGTTTTATAGAACTGGCAAGAGAGACCAAAGTGGACGGTGGTGGCCTACCGTCTTTTTCCGAAAATAAGACACTGTCTTACTTTTTTTTAGGTCCAAAATACGTGCTAGGGCTTATTTTCGGGGAAGGGCTTATATTTCAAAAAGTAGATTTATATAGTTTTCTTTAATATTCATTCATATACAGAAATTTAAATTTAATCAATTACAGGCATGCCATCTTCTTCTGGAACAGCATCATAAATTATCAAATTTTGAATTCCGTTCTGATTTTCCTACAATCCATTTCCTGTAGAATCATTGGTCCGAATCTCTCATGTCTTGTTATAAAGCTATCGTTAAATGAATCCTTCTTGTCTAATTGGAAGTAGTCTGTACGTAGTGAAGCACAACTGTCAGTTATTTTGTCCCATGATTTTTAATCCAATTCACAACTTCTTGTAAGCCTGGCTTTACAAAATTATCTCGTTGATTTTTTACCATTTTGTTTTCAATATATTTATTGATTTCCATCCGCAAACGATCCTTAAAAGGCTTGTTTATTGCAATGTCAAGTGTCTGAAGGTAGCCAGTCGATCTTGCCAGAATCATTATTTGATCAATCTTCCTCTCAGCAAGATAGTTTTTCATGTCTTTGGCGCGGTGAGTACTGGCTGTAAAAACTAGTTACTGAACTAGTAATCCTTTTTTTACCAAACTAGTAAACCTCAATTTCGACCTCTCAACAGTAGTAGCAGCATAAAATCAACCCTATTTCTTATAACTGCTTGGGTGCACCAGCCTTTTTCATTCTCAAGGACATACATTCCTGAAACGCGTTCAATCTTTTCTTTTTTACCTTTTCTTTTTTTTTCTTCTTGCAGTCTTTCTCCTACCGGAGGTTGGACACTATCATGACTATTCTTATCCTGTTCACCGCTGCTCTGAACAGTTCCGTGCTGCTACAGCTGAACCACTCGCGCAGGTTCTTCAGCCAGGATACTCTACGCCTACCAATACTCCTGGTTCCTTTAATTTTTCCCTGCATAATAAGTCTTAGAAGACTATATTTGGGGCCTGTCATGACATGGCCTAGATACTCCAGTTTCCTTTGCTTAATGGTCAGCACGACTTCGCATTATTTTTTTACCTTTTCAAGTACCTGTTTGTTGGTGACTTTATCTTTCCAGGATATTCTAAACATTCTGCGATAACACCACATCTCGAACGCTTCCAACCGTTTTAGTTCAGGTTTCTTTAGGGTCCAGGCTTCAACTCCGTATAGCAGGGTAGAGAACACATAACAGCGTAGTATTCTAATTCGTAATTCTATATTAGTGTCTCTGTTACAAATAAACTTTTTCATTTTCATAAACGCTGATCTTGCTATCTCCACCCTTCTTCGTATCTCACCTGCCTGGTCGCTTGTTTTGTCTAGCACGGTTCCAAGATATTTGTAGGAATCTACTCTTTCAATTATGGTATTGTTGATATTTAGTTGCACTTGTTGGTTATGTGCCTTAGAAACTACCATACACTTAGTTTTTGAAAGATTCATTTGAAGTCCATAAGCTTCACATTAGTGGTTTACTCTTTCGAGTATGTGTTGTAGTTCTGCTTCGCTACCTGCCAATAATACCGTATCGTCGGCATATCTGATGTTATTTATTACCTCTCCGTTTATGTTTATACCTATTGGTTCTCCTAATAAAGCTTCTTCAAATATAGCTTCACTGTATATGTTGAATAATAGCGGGGATAGGATGCAGCCTTGTCTAACTCCGCGGCGTATTTCTATTTCGTCTGTCAGTTCATTTTCGATTTTTGCAACTGCACTTTGTCCCCAATATAGGTTGGTAATTATCCTGACGTCATTCCGGTCTAAATTCTTTCTAAGTATTAGTTGTTGTAATTTGTCATGCTGAACTTTATCGAAAGCCTTTTGGAAATCGATGAAGCACACAAACAGGTCTTGATTTATGTCTAGGCATCTTTGAAAAAGAATATATATTCCGAAGAGTGCTTCTCTTGTTCCAAGCCCTTCTCTAAATCCAAATTGGCTATCACTTATGTCCTCTTCTAGTTTACGATAAATTCTTTTATGGATGATTTTTAGAAAGATTTTTAGTGCATGGCTCATAAGTGCAATAGTCCTATAATCTGTGCACTCTCTAGCATTTGCTTTTTTAGGGATCAATACAAATGTCGAAAAAAGCCATTGTTTCGGTATGATGCCTGTGTCATATATTGTGTTAAACAGGTCTAGGAGACTATCTATTAGGTGTTCATCGAATAATTTTAATATCTCAGCTGGTATTTGATCCGGCCCCGTAGCCTTTCTTGGCTTCATACTGTTGAGGGCATATTCGAGTTCATGTTTCATTATTTTAGGTTCTTCGTCTTCTACTCTTATTGGTACTTGTGTTGGTCTTTCATCATTAAAGAGTTCCCGCACGTAGGTTTCCCATCTCGTTACTTTTTCTTTCACATCTGTTATTATGCGGCCATCCGCGCTCTTGATCACATGGTTAGCTTGGAATGTTTTTCTAGCTCCTGTCATCTCTTTGATTTTTTTGTGCATATGAAAGCTGTCATAGTTTCTTTCTTGCATTTCTATTTCTTCACATTGTTTAGAGATCCACTCTGATTTTGCCTTTTTTATTTCTGTTTGAATCGTTTTATGTAAGATTTTATTTTTGTTGCTTTCCTAGTTAGGTTTTCTTTCACTACTTCTGTCAGAACTGTTTGAGCTCGATTCCATCTTATGTCGACATCTTGATGTAGTTCATTTTCTTTCATTGCTGTTGTTACATTTTGCTTTATCTGGTCAACTACAACTTCGTGTATCTTTTTAACCTTAAGAAGTTGAATATCTATGTTGTTGTTCTGTTTCTTTGTGCTCTTCTTTAGTTTAACTTGTACCTTTGCTATTACAGGATTGTGATCTTAGTGGATGTCAGCTCCAGGGTAAGTTCTCACTGCTTTTACGGCATTTTTATATCTATTTCTGATGAGCACATAATCTATTTGATTTCGTATGATTTTCTCCTTTGTATGGGCTGGAGATGTCCAGGTATACAGCCTTCTTTTAGGGAACTGAAAGAGTGTGTTGGTGATTATAAAATTCTCATCTTGACAGAACTGAATCAGACGGTCACCGCGCTCGTTCCGATCCCCGATGTCAAATTCACCAGTGCAGCCAATTACCTTTGTTTTTCCTACCTTGGCGTTAAAATCGCCCATCACTATGGTCACTTCGCAACGATTTATACTTCTTAGTACTGCATTTAGTTGTGTATAGAATTCTTCAACTTCCTCATCTTCTTTATCTGTAGTTGGTGCGTATATTTGGATCACGTTCATAATTCCAGTATTTATCTTTAATTGTATCATTACTACTCTATCTGAATAGGGAGTAAAGTTTGTAACTGACCTGTTTAACTTTTTGTTTCGGATTATTCCTACTCCGTACTGATGTTTTGGGTCATTGTTTCCTGAGTAGTATAGCATTCCATTATCTGTAGTTATCGAGCCTATTCCTGCCCATCTTACATCGCTTACCCCAAGTAAGTCCACTTTTAGTCTTTCCATCTCAAGTACTATGTTGTCTAATCTTCCTGGCGAGTATAGACTTCTTGCATTCCATGTGCCTAGTCTTAGCGTGTCTGATCTCAATGACACTCTTTTTTCCACGACCTCATTCAAAACCGCCTCCCCCGGAGATCCGATTGGGAGACTTTTTACTCCGGAATAATTTGCTGTGAAATTCATCGTCATAATGGTGATTCTACAGATATCCACGAGGATCTTTAATGCAATAGTTTCTCCTTGCTTTTTGCATTCTTATGCCGTTGACCGCTTCAGCAGTTCATCCGCCTTCAGAATTGGTTTCTCAACTCTTGGACAAAAGAGTGCCCTAACATTTTCTAGCTCTTCCACCCATAGCTGTTGGCTAGTTAATGCTGGCTACTTATCCCGGTAGCACTTCGGTCCGCCGTTCTGGGGCTGTTGTGAGAATACATTTCCTTTATTCTCGTTGGAATGGTTATACCGCCATGACTCGGTCGCCAGAGCCTCGTTCGTTATCTAGCAGCGGGCACCGCGTGCAGGAGAGGTTGACATTTGGGTCGGACATACTTGGTGATTATTGCCGTCATCCCTTACTTTTTTTTACCTTTAGTGATGATAAATGGTGATACTTTGTTGACATCTAGACGAATCGCCAAAACACAGGTAGCACTATCATAACCGGTAGGAACGTAAATTGACGAGGATGCCTTGTGGTGATCCGTCGTTTGAGCTCCTTGGCCTAGAAATACTGCGGTGTCATCCATAGTCAGCAATCCATTCTTAAATGCATTCTTCCAACTCAGAAAATAACGGCTGCCGATCTGATCCAACCCTGCGTTTTTCCCATTTCCTTGGTCTACCAGTTGACACAGGTTATCGTAGTCTGCACGCTATTTTCGAACCATACGGAGATCCAACATCTTCTCTTTACAGAAGGCTACAAGATTTACATCCCCGGAGTCATCCACGATTCTCTTTTTGTACTCGACGGAATAGCTTTTTTTTATACCCATTTTATCTGGGTTTAAAACTTATGCACTTTATAAAAAATAAAATTGTGTTAGGTAATAAACAGACTTACAGGACTGAAATGCACAAACGTTGTACCTGCACTGTCACTTTATGTACCCAGCTGACCTATATTGTATTTTTAAGACAAATTCTTCTTTATAAATTCCAGGAATTAATTTTGACACGTGCCTGTGCATTGCTTGAAACGAACTGTAGAGGTAAACAAGGAATTTATATTCAAGAAATATTTTGTTCTAAACATTTCTCTGAAATATTAGGGCAGCATTTTACTTAACTAATTATATTTGTCACATAATTTTAACTAGGGCTTATTTTCCGGGGAGGGCTTATATTCCAAAATGTACCGAAAATCACGCTAGGGCTTATTTTCGGGGAATGTCTTATTTTCGGAAAAAGACGGTAGTAGTCAAGGTGTCGGACTTCGGAGCCGCAAGTCCCGGGTTTAAATCGTGGACATTGTGAAAAATAAGCCACCGTTCTCCTGTAGTTGGCTCTGGTAAAGTTATCGAAGTCAAAATCTGCCTCGAAATCCTCCGGATTAGTGGCTCGCCTTCCACGTTAAAAACTGTAAGGGCTCCCGTGTCTAAGATCAAGACACCAAGCACAAGTGTGGGCCGTGGGAGGAGGCCAAGGCCCGTCCTGTAGCACCATGGGTTTGTTTGTTTAAGAGAGACCAAAAAGATGCCATTTCGAGAACCCAATTGGCTAACTCATAAGGCTAACTCTTTGATCTTCTCTCTAGTCAGTGTAAACAGAAGAAGTGATCGCTTGATGAGTGTGAAGCTGTGCCCTGGGGAAGAGCTTACCATTGTAAGTGCCTATGCTCCTGAAGTTGGCTGTGAAGAGGATGAAAAAGATGTCTTTTGGAGGGACCTGCAGCAGGAACTTTCTATTATATCAGCAGATGAAAGGGTATTTCTGGGTGGAGATCTAAATGGACATGTTGGCAACAGTGTAAATTGGGAAGTAGTGAGAGAATGAGGAGGGTGAGAGAGTGCTAAGTTTTGGCTTGGCATTAGATCTAGCAATATGTAACACCTTCTTCAAGAAAAACGAAAGGTATCTAGTGACCTACAAAAGTGGAGGAAGAGAGAGCCAAATAGATTTCCTTTTGTGCAGAAGAATGCATTTGACGGAGGTTAAGAATTGTAAAGTTAATATAGGGGAAAATGTTACACCACAACAGTGTGCTCTAGATATTGATTATGAATTCGCGGACATTAAGAAAAGAACAGCAAGGAAAATTACTACAAGAATCAAATGGTGGAAATTAAAAGATCCAATTTTGAAAAGTAAATTCAAGGAAAATGTGTTGCAAGGAACACGGCCAGTGGAAGGAGTTCAGAGATGGTGGACAGTAAATGCAGAAGCAATCAGGAAATCAGGTGTGGAAGTTATGGGGAGGATGTCTGGGAAAGGTGCTCCACTGGATAAAGAAACAATGTGGTGGAATGATGTGGTTAAGGAAGCCATCAAGACAAAACGACAAACAAAAAAGAATTGGGATGATTCTGGAAATGACAAGGATAGAGAACACTACATAAAGGCAAATAATGGTGTGAAAAGAGCTGTAGGGAAAGCCACATGGAAGAAAGTCCATGAAGAACTAGAGACCACAGAAAGGGAGGTCAAGATTTTCAGAATCGCTACATCACGGTACAGCACGATACAGCGCTTCAAAAGATCTCATACACATCAGGCAGATGAAAAGTGATCAACGAATTGTAATTCAAGATGAAGAGCGTATTAACAAGAACTGGATGGAATATTTTGAAAGTTGCTAGAAGAGGATGGTATCCCAAATTACAACGTAATCACTGGCATATGAAGGGAAGACTAAAAACGAAAAACCATTCACTTAGTCTTCTCTACATTCACACTTAACATTCTTTTCTCAAAATATCCTTTAATCCTTCCAATCATCACTTTCATTTCCCCTTTTCTTCTTCTTCTTGCTAAAGCAACTATGTCATCCGCGTATGCTAGCGACCACACTTTCCTTCTACCCATTACCACTCCTCCTGCCTGCTCATTTTTTCAAACCTTTTATAATTGTAAGTCAGAGATGAAAACATTGAATAGGACAGGACTAAGTAGACACCCTTGCTTCAACCCTTTCCTAATCCACACTCTCACTCATTCTTACTTTGCAGCTTGTAATGCAGTATAGTTCTGTAACGGCCTTCACTGGCCACTCGCTAATCCCTTTTGGTCTCAGCTGTTCCCATCTTTCGGTTTACTGTGTCATATGCCGCTGTAAGATCTATGAATAAAGTACACACATTTACACCTTGCTGTGCCAGCTCTTGCTCTATTACGTATTTTAATGTAATCCACTGATCCGTTGTTCCCCTTCCTTTTCTCCTTATACTTCAAGAATCACTTCATTTTCCTCAATTTCTAACTGTACTTTCTTCTCCACTATTTTTGCATATATCGTATATGTATCCATGAGCGTAATGCCTCTGTAATTTTCTGCTTCTCAATTATTTCCTGCTTTGAAAATTGCTACGATGTCTCCTTCGCTCCAGCTCTCTGGAATTGCTTGAAGTCCTTGGAAAATCTTGTTGACTATTTCGTGGAGTTTCTTTTGTATTGACACCGGCGCTAGCCTCCAAGCGTTTGGGATTCCATCCGGACTTCTTTTCAGCCCAACCAGAATTTGCTCCATTTCCTCCCGCTTAATTTCTGGTTGTTGCCCTTCTTCTCCCTTTCCGTCCTCTTCCACTGTATTCTCTGCTTCTTTATCGCCTTTTCCCTCCAATAACTGTATAAAATGTTCTTTCCATTTTAATTTCAATAATATATATTTTTTTTTAATATATAGATATCTATATATATATATATATATATATATATATATATATATATATATATATATATGTTAGGGTGGTTCTTAACAATTTTCTCGTCTCAGAAATGCCCTCCCATGGTCAGAAAGTGTTTAATTGATGAAAAAATATGACGGATAACGTGACTCGATGGTTCTCTTATCAAAAACCCACTTATAGAGCCCAAAAACAGTTTTTCAGCTTAAAAATGTAGAATCGGTCAAAACTTCCATCAGGAGCCATCAGGAGCACATAATGAAAACCATCAGGAGCACATAAATATTGACACTAAATACTCTTCATTATCATTATCATTCAAACTAAGCCACAGAATCGTGTCAGGCAATTCCAGCCTTCCCTATGCACCTCGAACAAAATTTTGAACATTACTTTAAAGTATTCGAAATAAGAATTTTTTCGCATGAAATTTCATCACTTAATGATTACAAAAACATGAGTCATATGAAATATTGATTGTGATTCACTTTTCAACGCAAGCCAGCAATCGATTGGAAATTATTCGGGTATCTCGCTAGATGAATTATCAACAACTTTATCAACAGCAGAATCTTTCAAATCTACACCTGAAGTAGAACATCTTGCTAAAATCCGATTTATCAATGCAAGAGTTGTTGCAGCTTTGCATATATGTAATGTCAGTGATCACAAAGACGTTCATTTACTAGCTGCTGTGGCCGAGGAACTTGGCCATAATATAGGAGACCTTGTTCTCAATAGATGAACATTCATCAAACGCATCCGCGAACAGTTACGCCAAGAGAAATCTGAGTATATTAAAGACGTTTTCGACCATACATCACTGAAATCAGTTGTTTTACACAGGGACGGGAAGATGACGACTGATTTGATGAATAAAAAAACTGACAGACTTGCAGTTATTATTATTAATGACGGTTTTGAAAAACTTAGTACCTTAATACGAGTACCTAAATTGGAAAGTTCTACTGCCGAAGAACAAGCAGAAGTAATTTTTGATGTTTTAATAGATTGAGGTTTGGGTGATACAATAAGAGCTTTTTGTTGTGATACTACGCCAAAAAATTTGGGGCATATTAATGGCGCGGCTCAATTATTACAAAATGTGGAATTGGATGTGGTTGATAGTTTTGTATATGATAGGAGAATCGTTATCCAAGCTAGAGATATCGCGAATTATAAAGGCATTGAAATATTTCACTTTATAAATTCGAAATCAAAGGAATTATTTGAAAGATTTTCAATTGATATAACATTTTTGAAATATAATTCTAAGCACCGGACGAAAAATTAAAATTGCATTGAAGCAAGAAATATCGTCAAAAATATCAAAGTTGTTAATGGCACTGCTGAAAGTTTTAAAAATTAAAAGTCAAGTGCAGGATTACAAAAATAGTTTTACCAAAGATACAGAACAACGACAATTCGCATTACAAGTGATAGAAGGATATAATAAATTGTATAAAGACTCCAATAAGTCTAGGGGTTATGTAGGGGGTAATGTCTAGGGGTAACAACCCCAAATAATAAGCCTCCCAAGCTAACAACTTGGGTAGTATCTTGGACAGTGGCTCGCCACTGTCCCATGAAGAATATTTTTCAACTGTGCATGAAAGAAAATCTCGCTAAATACACTACCCCAGGTGGTAACCAATCCACCGTCACCTATGGTGACGTTAGCGGACCTTCGGATTCTGGGGACTCCGCACCAACATGCTTTAAGGATGAGTCGGAGCATCCTGAAATCACCGGACGTAAACTCAGACCAAGACGGCAAAGCTTCCTCGCAACATTTAATGCCAACTCACTGCTAAAAGTGGGTAAACTGAAACATTTGACTGATTCACTAACACGACACAACATAATACTGACAGCAGTACAGGAAACCATATTTACGGACGAACATGCCTTCGAGTCCCAAGGCTACAGAATCCTCAAAGGAAAAGTAGGTCAGCGGGTAATGAAGAACGTACTCCACTTAGGTACAGGATTTATAATCAGTCACAGGATACTGGATTCAGTCACCTACTTTACCTCCCCGAGTAGTCGTCCATCCATCCACTCTCTCAAATGCGCAAACAAGGGCTACAGTATAGTCAATGTACATGCCCCAATCAACCAGACGTAAACCAGACAAAACTGATAAATTATGGGAAGACTTAGAAGATATTATATCTAAACTTCCAGAGAGGCACACCGTTATACTGCTTGGTGACTTTAATGGTCAATTGGGAAGAATTATCCGGCGCATAAGCGAACCAACCGCAACGGAGAACGATTGGTGGATCTGCGTAGGACTTTTGGGTTGCTCATGAAGTCTAAAGCCTTCAAACACTTGCCAAGAAAGCAGAAGACTTGGATATCACCTAATACCCACCTGGGTGAATTTCAGATAGCTCATGTGGCCATTTCACGAAAATCTCAAAAGGAAATACAAATCGTGAAGGCACTAAGAAGCGCCAATCTGGACTCCGACCACTACCTCTCAAAGATCAAAATAAAACTCCAGCCTAGAAACACTAGATTACGCAGAACCTCCAAAATGGTAAGATATGACGTCGAGCGACTCAAGAACAGTCAAGAACTAAGTCAGGTGACTGAACAACACAGACCTGAACAACTGGGACCAACTGAAGGAGACTCTTGTCAAGGCGGCCAATGAACTCGCCCCTCTCGCTAGAAGAAGGAAACATCCGTGGTGTACTGAAGACTGTGACAATGCAATAGCCTAAAGACAGATAGCCTGGGTGAAGTGGAATTCTAAAAAGACCAAGGAAAATTGGCATACATTTTTGGAACAAAGAAAGGTTACAGCCAAGATAATTCGAGGAACCAAACGAACCTTCACACAAAACCAATTAACCCAAATCGAAGAGAGCTTTGCTAAGAATAATTCCAGAGATTTCCTTGGAACCTTTAAGCAGGAACTCAGAAAATACGCTCCGGCCTCGCAAGCCTCCACTTCAGAGACTCACAAGCAGTGTTCCCTCTAAGCTGTGCGCGTGTGCGCGCCCACATAGATTTTAGACATAGCGCACATGAAAAATATTGGCGCGCACACATTTTTTTTTCGTGCAGAAAATAAAATTGCACCTACATATGTAGTATATATAAAAAAAAAATTAATTGATAATCTATTGTTGGCAATTAAAATGAACATATCTTTACTTTCGGTTCGAGAAATAAAAAACCACATGGCAAAATACGTTTAGTCCAGTCATCTAGGCATATCACCTCGGAATCTAATTCCTTCATTTTAGCATTATCCTTCACAATCCTTCATTTTAGCATTAAAAATGTTGTCTCAAAAGTCACATATGCCAGCATATTAGCGTCCTTAGATATTCAAGGTCAAAGATCGAAAAAATCAGTTTTTTTGAAAATATCTCGTTTTCTCTGCCTTTTATCGTATTTGAATTTATTATGGAAGTTATTATCGAAAATATATTCTTTTTAATGTTGTTTTTATTGATATTAATATTACTGTTTTTATTATTATTATTAGTTTCTTTTGGTTGACCAGCAGTTTCAGACTCATTGTCATCTTCACTCTCCTCGTGATCATTGACATTAATTGTCATATCTCCCCGTTATCATTGACATTAATTTCAGGGTCATATGCATTGTCTTCATGAACATCTGAAGGATATGATGATGCATTGAGGCATGCATTTCTATTGCATTGACCAGAACCTAAAGAACATTGCATCCCTAAGTTACGGCATTCACAACGCGAACCACAACTATTCTTGCAGTTGCAGAATATTGAAGTGAGTAGTTCATCTGGTGCAGGTGGTAAAAATGACCCAATTTCATGTCAAGTGGTCTAATTTAAAAAAAGTTCCCCGCGCAACCAGCACGGATTTGGCTGAATTTTTTTGTGAAGGACTTCCTATGTCCCAAATGAACTTTCGTAAAATTTTAGGTTCACTGGTGGAATATTCATGGAGCTACAGTCCTTTGTTTGACTCTATACTGGAACCCGCGACAGTATGCCAGCGAGATTTCCACAACTTTGAATACCAATATCTCATTCACAAGTTTTTCATAATGCATGAAATTTTGCCACTTTGTACAACTTTATGGGCTTTATTCAATGAAATTAATGAAACTGTTTATGCATTGCACCCAAAAACTGTAAACTGCTTCAAAGTAGGCCTAAAATTTTACTTTTCAAAAAAATACAATTATGGCTGTAATTAAGCTACAGGCTTGATACTTTGCACATAGTGTCTCTGTATAACTGTGTTTTCGAATGTGCAGTTTGAACTTCCTAGTTGCTCATGTTAGCTTACAAATTGAGTGTAAAGTTTGTGATTTGTGTAATGCGGCCTATAATAGGGTATTTT
Organism: Phosphuga atrata; assembly: GCA_944588485.1. Taxonomy (NCBI): domain Eukaryota; kingdom Metazoa; phylum Arthropoda; class Insecta; order Coleoptera; family Silphidae; genus Phosphuga; species Phosphuga atrata. The sequence continues at coordinate 6,774,531 of OX155904.1, read as the reverse complement.
CAAACCGATTTTGTAAAAAAGAGTCATCCAGAAACTTTTTGAAACCTATTCCATTAGAAAGAGCATGTTTTAAACCCCCCTAAAAAAGTTGGATAGATGTTTCAACGCGGATATATAAGGCCCTAAAATCAGGTGCAAAGCAGAGCGTCATTGCCACGACGATGCCACGACTGCCCTGGTGTAGAAGCACTTGCCAAATATTTGGAAGAAACGTTTCAGAAGTATGATTTAGAGGAGCTGATTGAATTTAAACGATGGGTTCATACTGACCGTGAAACGTTGGAAACGTGTATTTTGACAGTGGATAATTTCATCGAAAAGTTGACAAACAAGATTCGGATGTTAACAGCCCATCATTTCGTCTCCAAGCATCAGAGTGAATATTTGAAGTCATTGAAAGAAAGCTTGAAAGAAACGGAACTGATTGTCTTGATGGATTTTGCTGAGAATTACTCGTTCATTGTCCAAGGCGCTGCCCAGGGCTTTCATTGGGAAAATTCACAAGCCACAGTAGATCCGTTGTTGTTTATTACATCAAAGTTGCGAATTGTAAATTTTTGCATAATTTCCGATCATATGTAACATGATACAGTAGCCGTTCACGTATTTATTCAAAAAATGATCGAGTTTTTGTTGACTGAAACAGACATCACAAAAATACACTACTTTAGTGACGGTTCAGCTGCACAATATAAAAACTGCAAGAATTTTGTCAATTTGTGCAACCAAAAAAATGATTTTAACATTGAGGCCGAATGGATTTTTTTCGGTACAAGCCATGGAAAATTGCCCTTTGATGGAGTTGGTGGCACTACTAAACGCTTAGCTGCTCGCGCACCACCAACGGCCATTGACCAAATATTGACACCAAAAGATTTGTTCGACTTTTGTGACCAAAACATACATGGAATTAAGTACGTGTGTGTTCCAAAAGAAGAAGTTGAGGAAAGCAAGAAAATTCAAGAAGAAAGGTGGAATGAAAGTAGCACAATAGCCGGTACAAGAGAACACTTCAATTTAAACCTGTCGATTTGAATTCAGTTTGTGTCAGCAAAATTTCAAACGATTCAATAAATTTTGTTGCCAAAGTTTCTGCTGCCATCTCGAGTTTGAAATTACCCAAACTGTTTCCTGGCTGTTATGTTGCCTGTATTTACGACAACAAATGGTGGGTCGGCAACATAGTGGAAATTTCAGTAGAACAAAACGATGCACTGGTAAAATTTATGCACCCACATGCTCCAACTGTTTCATTTTATTGGCCAGAAAAACAAGATGTTTGCTGGGTTCCTGAACAACATTTCATTTGCATGCTTCCTGCTCCTTCTGTTACATCATCTGGTCGACAATACCAATTTGCAGAAGCCGAACTGAAGAACGTGGCTAGTAAATACAAAAAGATGTAAAAGTACTGTTGGTGGCTAAAATCAAATTAGACTTCGGCTTGGGAACCCTATAAGATACCCAATTTAGGCTTGGGAACCTAGGATAAGCAGCCCAATCATCGGCTTGGGAACCAGAAAGAGAGGCTTTGGAACCTCAACAAAGAAACCGAACTACAGGCTTGGTAACCTGGATGAAGAAACCCACCCGTGGCTGGTATTGCACAGCTATTGGGCGTAACCCCTATGGCGATGGGGTTGCCAGTTCTAGCTTCTGAACTGGTAGTGACAAAGTCACCATGGACCATTGCAAGACATACACTTATTTAATCTACCATTGTTAAAACAACTGACAATCTTGAAAGATAAAGGTGAATTATATTCCGTCGGCAATGACGCCCTGCTTTGTACCTGATTTTTGGGCCTTATATATCCGCGTTGAAACATCTATCCTACTTTTTTAGGGGGTTTAAAACATGCTCTTTCTAATGGAATAGGTTTCAAAAAGTTTCTAGATGATTTTTTGCAAAATCGGTATGAAAATACCCTATTATTGGCCGCATTACACAAATCACAAACTTTACACTCAAGTTGTAAGCTAAGATGAGTAACTAGGAAGTTCAAACTGCACATTCGAAAACACAGTTATACAGAGACACTATGTGCCAAGTATCAAGCCTGTAGCTTAACTACAGCCATAGTTGTGGAAACCTAAACTTTAATTTTTTTTTGAACAGTAAAATTTTAGGCCAACTTTGAAGCAGTTTACACTTTTTGGGTGCAATGCATAAAAAGTTTGATTAATTTCATAGAATAAAGCCCATAAAGTTGTACAAGTTGGCAAAATTTCATGCATTTTGAAAAACTTGTGAATGAGATATTGGGATTCAAAGTTGTTGAAATCTCGCTGGCATACTGTCGCGGGTTCCAGTATGGGGTCAAACAAAGAACTGTAACTCCATGAATATTCCATCAGTGAACCTAAAATTTTACCAAAGTTCATTTTGGACATAGGGAGTCCTCCACATAAAAATTCAGCCAAATCTGAGATGGTCGTGCGGGGAGCCCTAGACCACTTGACATGGAATGACCCGGTTGTAAATCATTGCCTAACTAAGTTTGAATTTGGTAGTAGACAAGTTTAATGTGTTGATGAACTGCTGCACTAGTTGGTGGTAGAAGTGATAAATTCACAGATTTATTTAATTTGGTTGATTTAATAAACTATGTGTATCGAAAGAAATCGATACATTGAATTGAAAATTTCACTTTGTATTTACCACACTTATATTATGTAAAAATGTTATATAACTTATTATTCCCAGTTATATAAATTTCTACACATATCACGACTCGAGTTTTGACGTTTGACGGTCATTTTCAAGTGACTTAACAAATTGATGATGTTGAATATATACATACCCTTATAGTTTTGGTGGGGTGGGTGGGCGTTTGTTTGTCCGAAGATGAGGACTTATCTGTTTGAGATTGGGTGAGATTAAAAAGTTGGGAAAAGATTAGGTCAGTTTGCTCGTTTAGGAGATAAACTGAGGGATTACGGGTTTTTTTGAAAATTTCTAATGACTCTATTTATTTCGGGATTTAGTATTGAGATTTAGTTTCGGGCCTTTGTTGCAATTATGCAAGATTTTTAGATTATCTATTTCTGGAAATTTATGATTGCATTCGAGACAATGGTTTGAAAAAGAACTAGTGTCTTTTTTCAGACGAAAAGCGCGAGAATGTTCTGAAAACCGTGTTGAAAAACTTCGTCCTGTCTGCCCTATGTACACGCTATTGCATTCGGAACAATGAATTTCGTATACGCCGGATTTTTTAATGGGATCGATTTTGTCTTTGGCATTAAACAATATGTTGGACAACTTAGAGGAGGTTTTAAATGCTACTTGAAGATTTTGCTTTCGAAGGACATTTGCGATGTGTTGCTTGTTTTGCCAAAATATGTCAGGGAGATGAAAGTTTTGTCTGAATTTGAGGTTTTCGGATAAATTTGGGCCATTGCGAATTTGGTTCGTTTATTATTGATAATGTTTTGGATGAGTTTTGTTGGGAAACCATTCTCTGTAGCGATTGAAATTATGGTACTTAATTCTTTGATTCTCTTTTCTGTGGTAAGGGGGATTGAAAAGGCTCCATGTATCATTGAATGATAGGCCGCTAATTTGTGTGTTATCGGGTGAAATGATGAATACGGGATTGTAGAGTTAACATTGGTGGGTTTTCTGTATATATCAAATTCTATTTTGTTGTTTTTGTGAATCAGAGTAAGGTCTAAGAAATTTATTTTGTTGTCTGTTTCTACCTTGATGGTGAATTTAATTTTGGGATGAACGTTGTTTATTAGGTTGAGAAATTGGTCTAATTGACGTGTTGTACCACTAAAACACGCTATTACGTCATCGACATATCTATACCAAAATGAAATATGTTTTTTGGAGAAATCTAGTTTGAAGATTTTTTCTTCGATAGTTGACATGAATAGATCGGCTAAAAGGAGACTTAATGGCGATCCCATTGCTAGACCTGATGTTTGCTGATAGTAAGTGTTATTAAATTTGAAGTAATTTTGATTAACACATGTTTCCAGGGCTTCATAAAGTTCAGATTTTATTAGATGATGACAATTAGCTTTATCAATTAAATTTTGTATGATTTCGAGACACTCTTTAGTAGGTATATTGGAAAACATACTACTAACATCAAAAGATACGAGTTTGGAGTTTATTGGGGTTATTATTGGTTTGAGGAGTTCCGAAAGGGCGAGTGAACTTTTTACAGAATATTTTGGGGTAAATTTGGTGTATTTTTTGAAAAGAGTATTCAGTTTAATTGCCAAAACTCTTGCTACACTGTTAATATAGGAGAACTGGTCTAATTGGAGAATCGGGTTTGTGAGTTTTAATGAAACCATAGAGTCTGGGAGCTGTGGGATTCTGATTTATGATTTTAAATTTCTCAAATTCGGAGAACAAAGTTGTAATATTGGAATTTTTGTGTAGGATCCTTTTTCAAGGGAGTTAGTTTTTCTGTTGAAATGAAAGAGTTCATTTTATTAATGTACTGTTCTCTTTCCAGGACGACTATCGAATTGGATTTATCGGCTTTTGTAAGGACTAAAAAATTGGACTCAATTTTTGTTTTTATCGATTTGATCACTGCGGAGTCTGTGGTAGAATTACGGGCGTACGATTTTATATGATCGGCTATTTTGGCTCGGGGTATAAGAGGTTCTTGCACTTTTTTTAGCGCGATTTCTGACTACAATTATTGTGGATTTATCGGATTTGTTATTGATGAATGGGGTGTAGTTGGGGTTTTGGGAAAGAAAAGATTGTTCAATAGGGCTGAAGATAACTTTTGAGAAGTTGATTAATTTAAACACTAGATTCGGTTTGGACATTACTTTTTGAGGTTCGGACTTTTTGTGCTTTACGAGAACGGATAGTTTCTTTTTTAAATTTAAATGTTTTAGGTGGTTGACCCTACTTACATTATCACGAACAAAGTCATCAAAGATGTAATTTAAATGTCAACTCTGAATGCAATATCTTGAGATAATGTTGAATAACATCTCTCCGACGATGAAGATTTTTTATTTCGGATCTAATCCAACTGTTTTGGGCAGATTTTATGGCTGCTATTGCGGCCGAAGACGTGGAGCGGGTTTTAATATTTACATAGTTGGGTACGACTTTGGACCGAAGGCATTCTGAATTGAACCAGATATCCTGTGAAACGAGACGGTATTTTTTCATCAATTTGTTGTACAATTTTGTCTGGGTTGCCGTACAGGCTGATTTTATGAATAGGATGGTTGCGACAGTTACTACGTGGTAATCCATACTTACATTGAATTGAAAAATTCACTGTCTTTTTTACCACACTTATATTATGTAAAAATGTTATATAACTTATTATTCACAGTTATATAAATTTCTACACATATCACGACTCGAGTTTCGACGTTTGACGGTCATTTTCAAGTGACTTAACAATGTCACTTGTTAAGTCACTTGTTAAGTCACTTGAAAATGACCGTCAAACGTCGAAACTCGAGTCGTGATATGTGTAGAAATTTATATAACTGTGAATAATAAGTTATATAACATTTTTACATAATATAAGTGTGGTAAAAAAGACAGTGAATTTTTCAATTCAATGTAAGTATGGATTATCACGTAGTAACTGTCGCAACCATCCTATTCATGAAAGTAATCGATGTTGCCCTCGGATTTTGACTGACAAGAAAAGTCCAATTCCATTTTCATATAATGTTGGCAAAGTACTGTTTTCTTCTTGAAATACTTGAGCCAGACGATCCAAATGAGATATTTTTTTTAATGTTGTGATGACTCTATTTTTTTCCTTTCCAAAAAAGAGCAGACGTCGTGTCAATTTCTGAATGCGTGTAAGAATAAAATATGTTATTTACAACGGGGATATTTATCAAAACTTTTACTGGAGTATAGTTGTGTTTCAACGTTGCCCTTTTTTTAGTAAATGTTGAAATTTTTTTAAAGTAAATTTCTGGTTCATGTGATTTAGTACGTCCAGTTACAAATTATTAATAAATCTATGTCCGCACCTATCATGACAGCAGTTCTTTGTTGTTCTGATTTTAGTTTCGACAATAAGGACATCAGTATCGTCTCTGGTTACTTTCGTAGGGATATTAGCAATTTTCAATCTCTCAACGAGCATGTCGATTAGGTTTTCTTTATTAAGTCACTTTGATAAAAAAAAATCTTGGGTGATGGGAACTACCATTGTTTCATCAAAACGAACTTCATACGACTTTGAAAGAGCATCTGTTCTCCTTAGTTGTTAAATTAATATTTTTATCATTGTCTGTGTATACATTACATACGACTACAATATTAGATATAGAACCATAATGTGTTTGTAAATATTTAATATATTTATCTAAAACAGCAGAGAAAGTAGTTTCTTTACTTCATACGACGCGGTGCAGAAGAAATCCACCATCAACAATGTACGTAATATAACCATACAATTGGTGCCATACCATACTCTGATATAAAGATGATTTCGTGGTTTTTCTCATGCCATTGTTATCAAATATAGATGTCAGATACGGGCTGAGTTCATATTGAAGATATTCTTGAAGGTTGCTTTCGGTATAATACATTGGGATTCGTATGGCTTAGGATTAAGGTACGTATGGCTGGGCGCTCCACACTCTCTACGCCCTCTATCTCAAAAACAGCTCGACGTAGAAAACAAGGTTTCAGATGAAATCTGTAGCGAATTTTATTCTCTTCAACTTTTATAATAAATGCAAATACGATTACGGCAGACAAAACGAGATATTCTCAAAAAACTGATTTTTGCAACCTTTGACCTTGAATATCTAAGGACGCTCGCAACGAATGTTGGTTATTGTGATTTTTGAAAATCACAAAAATTCAGCCTCTTCAGCTAGTTTCCGAGAATGACCCCTTTTTTGACTGCGATGACTGGATTAGTTCATATTCCAGAAAGTTGGCGTTGTAAAAACTATGCGTTTTCATTTTTGGAAGTTGTGAATACTGTTGAAAAAAATTGAAATATTAAATGAAATTAAAATGGCACATTTTCATACTTTAATTCAGAGATGTTATGGATATGAAATTTCGGATCTGGATACGGTTACGGATATAGGAATAATATTAATATAACCGGTTTCGTATACGGTTACGGATATGAAATTTTTTTCAACGAGCTAATGCTTTGACTTGATTTTAGAGTAGTTTTTTCATGTCAATGCGTATAAGTCGGTACAAAATTTAGCTGAACATTAATTATTATTATTTTTTTTTACCCGCGGACAGGCCAACAAGGACCACGCAAATATCATTTCTTTGTAGGTCTAGTTTCCTTCTTTCTCTTCCAGAAGTCTTTCATCCTGGTCGACTGCGCAGCTCTTCTTTCAGCAGTCCACTCTTCTCTGTTGAGATTCCTCTTCTCCCCGACAAGAATTTTGTGGTCAAAAATTCTTTTTCTGTACTCTTTTCGGTTTACACAATCTTCTTCAGTAATTTTGAATTGTTGTAGTTCTTCCTTCATTTGTTTTACATAGCCCCCTTGCCCTTTATAGTTCCAGATTTTATCAAAAATTTGTTTATTTAACCTTGAGCAATCTATGCGGACCATATGTCCGTAGAACTGAAGTCGCCGTTTTCTGATCATTACTTCAAGGTTATCAATTTTACTATAAATTTCTGCATTGGATCTCAATCTATAACCTTCCTGTGTTTTCCTAGGTCCATAAATTCTTCTAAAAATTCTTCTTTCTATCTTCAGCAAATTCTCCATTCCGGTTATATTTGTAGTTTCTATGCCATACAAGATGACTGGTCTAACAGCTGTATTAAAATGTCGTAATTTTGCATTGATAGACAAGTTCTTTTTATTGTATATATTTTTTGTACAAAAATGTAATCTTTCCAATTTCCCTTTTTTGTTCTCAATTGCCAATTTATCTGTCCCATTGCTACTAATTATTTCTCCAAGATATTTAAATCGGTCAGTGACACTGATGCTCCCATAATTTGTTTTTATCATTTTCTTAGTATATTTCTGATCACTTGTCATCATCTCTGTTTTTACCAACGAAATCTGTAAGCCCGCTTTTTCTGCCGTTTCTTTTAACTGATCAATTTGGTTAATAGCTTCTTGTTCTGATTCAGCAAACAGCGCTATGTCGTCAGCAAATGCTAAACCTTTGACTTTGAGGTTCTGATTCTTTCTACCAATTTTAGCACTTGAATCGTTCTTCTCCCAAAGCGTTCTCATGACTTTATCCAAGACCAAATTGAAAAGCAGTGGTGATAGACTGTCCCCTTGTCTTAGCCCTGTTTTAACCTCGAAGGGCTCGCTAACTTCACTTAACAATTTTACTCTGGAAATCGTATTAGTTAATGTAAGTTTTATTAAATTTATAGTTTTTTGATCAACTTGGTATTCCTTCAATGTGTCAAAAACAGTATCCCTATCCACTGAATCATACGCTTTCTGAAAATCAACGAATGAGATAAAGATATTCTTTGGCCTGTTGTTGTAATATTTTAATATCAATTTTAAACTAAGAATTTGTTCTGCACACGATCTATTCTTTCTGAAACCCCCTTGGAACTCACCAAGCTGTGATTCGATCTGTGGTTCAAGTCTGTTTAGAAGTAATTTTGCAAATATTTTATATGTGACAGACAACAATGAGATCCCCCTATAACTATTGACATCAATTTTTGAGCCTTTTTTATGTAGTGGATGAATTAAGGCGATTAACCAGTCTTCTGGAATTGCTTCCTCAATCCAAATTTTCTGAAATAGATTTGTCGTCGCTATTAAAAATTCATCTTCTACAAGTTTCCATATCCCTGCAATTATCCCATCCTCGCCAGAGGCTTTATTATTTTTAAGTGAGTTGATAATACTTTTAATTCCGTTTACATCTGGTGGCGTAGAGTCAGAATTTTGTTTTGTAATTTTAAAACTCAACTTGTCTGTCGGTTTTGGACACTTTAACAACTTCTCAAAATATGCAGCCAGGATATCACAATTTTCCTTGTTGTTTAATGCAAGCGTACCATCTTCCCTTTTGAAGTTTAAACTCGGCGTTGAATATCCAGTGATTTCATTCTTAAATGCTCTATAAAATAATCGTGTGTCATTTTTCTTAAAATTGTCTTCCATTTCCGTTATTTGGTCCTTCATATATTTTCTTCGAATCGTCCTTAAAGTCTGGTGGGCCATTTTCCTTAATCTGTTTACTTCCTCTAAATTTTCTGGAGTCTTGCTCCCGTTCCACTTGTGCCAAGCACAATGTCTTTCTTTAATCACTCTTTCACACTCTTCCACCAAGCATGTTTCCTATAAAAGTTCAATGGTGCAATTTCCTGAGCTGGTTCATGAAGGTTATTAGTAACATCATTCCAATTGGTTGGTATTTTAAGTTTTCCTTGAAATTCTATCCTTTTTTCATTTGTAAGAACCTCTGTATAAATTTTTGGAATTTTAATTCTAGTTGTATTTTGTTTGCGTGTAAGAGGTATGAAATTCATCTTGATTTGAGAAAGGTAATGATTTGAAGTTACATTAAAGGATTTTCTGACCTTAACATTTTGGATTTCTTTGTAACAATTTCGAGAAATGGCTACATGATCTAATTGAAACTCACCCAGCAACACGTTTGGGGAGACCCACGTTTTCTTTTTACTTGGTTTTGCTTTAAAATGTGTGGACATAATCTTTAAGTTTAGATGTTCACAGAGTTTAACCAATCTGTCACCATTCCTGTTGGTTCTATTATGAGCGTGATATTTACCTATTATATCAGAAAATTTTCTCTCAGAAAAAAATAAATAATAAATTATTATTTATTATTATTGTATTTTTTTTTATTATATGCGCTTTTTTAATTGCCGCACACATTTTTTTATTTTGAAAAAAATTGCACACACTTAAAAAAGTGCGCACACAGGTCGCAAAAAATAGAGGGAACACTGCTCACAAGGCAAACTGGCTTATAACGACAAAGACAACTGCCACCTTTTGGGTCAGTACCTCTACTCAACTGTGACCCACCCAGCCAAGACTTCGACTATAAACAAACCACACCAAACCCGGACTCGCTTCCCCCTTCATTAGAAGAAGTTGGCCAGATCATTCAACTTTAAGAAAAATTAGGCAGCTGAAGAGGAGACTATCGTTGCTGAACTGTGGAAAGGTGCTGGAAACAATGCCGTGCGCAAGCTAACCGAGATCATCCAGGACATCTGGGAAACAGAGAAATTACCACCCGATTGGAAATCTGCTCTGATCCATCCGCTTCACAAAAAGGGAGATTTTACTGATCTAAACAACTACCGTGGAATTTCTCTCGTCCCGGTAACATACAAGATTCTCTCGAAGGCGTTACAAACAAGGGCAGAAAACCAGTTGGATAGTCAACTGGGAGAATACCAGGGGGGCTTCAGGAAGACCCGATCCTGTGTTGAGCAGATGCTCAATCTTAAAACTGTACTTGCATACTCCAAGATGAGAAACCGCAAGGTGGTCGTCACCCTTGTTGATTTTAGGAAGGCTTCTTTTAGGATTTTAGGAAGCTTTAGGAAGCTCGAAATAAAAACTGGAGTGAGACAAGGAGATGGACTTTCCCCACTTCTCTTCAACTGTGTCCTTAAAAAGGTTATGAGAGAATGGCGCAAGGAACTAAATAATTTAGGTGCTCAGAGTGGTATGTACCTGGGACGTAAGAACGATGGACTGGTTGTAGATTGCCTGGCCTTTGCAGATGACATGGCACTGTTTGCTGATTCTCTAGAGATGGCAACAATGCAGGTAAACTGCCTCAGAAAACAGGCTGCCAAAGTGGGTCTTCAAGTGTCGCTGGAGAAAACAGAATTTTGCACCAACAGCAGAGAAGCAAACAGAGAGATGTTACTAGAACAGGGAAACGTCAAGAGGACTGAGAAATTTAAGTATCTCGGCGAATGGATTGAACCCAACTTATCAGAAAGAGCATCATTATCCAAGAGAGTCAGCAAGTTAGAACTAGCCTATCGGCTGACTAAGAACACTTACAATAAGAAATGCCTGTCACGCAACCTGAAACTTAAGCACTACACATCAGTCTTACGACCAGAAGCCCTGTATGCCATGGAGTGTCTTTCCTTAAACCGAAGGGGTCTAATAGAGAAATTGGAAATCAGAGAGAGGAGAATCCTCAGGAAGATCCTACGCCCGGTAAAGGAAGATGGGGAATTCCGAAGGCGGCATAACTCTGAGCTCTGCGAACATATTGCGATGCTCTCTGACTGTGCAAGGAAAAGAAGGGTAGCTTTCTATGGCCACGTTGAAAGATTGCCTCCAAACCGACTAACCAACCGAGCAAGTGATACGAAGCTTCTTGTTTTGCCAGAAGGTGAACAGACACCTTCTGGCAAAACAAGAAGCTTCGTATCACTTGCTTGACAGAGACCGAGAAGGATATTAAAGAACTGGGAATAACAGATCTCAAAAACAGACAGTCTGTGAGAAGCACCCTGAAGGAAGTCCGTGGATTTCAGGAAAAACCGCGAAAGAAAGGTACCCCCTGGACAGAAGAGAGAAAGAAGTTACACCGGCAGAAGATGCGACAATACTGGGCAAAGGTCAAACCCCAACAGTTGAACAAGCGTGGTCCAAAGTAGGCCAATTCGAAAGAAGAAGATAATGCTCCAATTTTTAACTTTAATTAGTAATAGCTTGATAAAAATATTAAAAATTACTATCTTATTATTTTATTTCTCCACCAATATAGTTTCTTATAAAATATCTTAAGATCTGCGGACGTGAGCTTTCAAATATCGGCATCCGCGGATGTGCAAAAATCTGCATCCGCAACATCGCTAATACACCCTAGGCAGACAAGACTAGACAGACAAGACTACTCTAATAATACTACATTGGTACTCAGTAGCGACGCTAGCGTCGGTCAATCGGGCGAATGCCCGGGGCCAAAAGACTAGGCGGCCCCCACAGTAGCTGCAGATCGATTCTGAGACGACTGACGTGTGGCGTTTCGCGAATTTCACATGGGGGACCGCACAACGTGAGTTTTAAACAGGCTTAAATTTGACATTTTTATGCCGCCGGAGGCGGCAGATCTTAGGTATTTTAACCGCGCGTCTTCGATGACTTAACTGTGAATGTCCGTCCGGGGAACCAAAAGCCACCCCAAAATCGTGGTTTTTGCGGAAACGGCCCGACGGAAGCGGCGGTGCAAAACGGGAATGAACATTTATTCGGTGTAGAACCGAGATTCGGTGTAGCCCCAGGTTCGGACGCACCAGACCGAAAAATAAAATCACGAAATTTTACTTTTGAGGCGCATTTTACGTCAGATCTCAATTTTTTTTTCGAATCCTCTAGCCGCCGCCGCGACACGTTTTTAGAGCCCTCGCTCGCCGTCCTGCGAAGTCCCGTTCACCTGGTGCAAGAGCAAATAATTTTTTTTGCCGATTTTGCAATCACTTCCACGCACCCCCAGGACTTATTTGATGGGCTCCAGGTCGCCGGTTGGGTTCGTTCTCTTCAGAACACTCGCGCGCAACCATTCCGGTAAGAATTTTTAAACTGCGACAACTTTTTGCGAATCTGCGGCAGTTTAAAAGTATTAAAGAGAAAAATGCGCAAAAAGTGGGAAAAACCAGAGGCGTTTCACGGGGATACATAGAACTTCGGAACAAATTGACGGATCCAATCCGGACCGATGTCGTTCGATCGGCCATAGAACCTTTTAGTTTGTTTGGGAGTTTAATACCGATTGCGCCGAAGATGACGTCGCGACGCCATAAAAACGACGTTTTTTGGAAACTCCCACGGAACCGCCAACTTGAGCCCTGCGGGAATGGTTTCGCGCGATTCCCGCAGGGAATGGAACGTTTCATCTTCTATTGCAAACGTCATCGCGCTGCGTCGTTTGCAACCCAAACTCGCCGCATTTTATTTACTGGGGGCCCCACCTCAATATATATGCGCGGGGCCTTCAAATCCAAACGACGGCGCTGTTGGTACTAAAACACATATACTGTTCAAAACTATACGAAGAGCAATAGATTATCCTCTCCGCAATAAAATAGAATATGACATGTTACAAACACGACAGTCGGTTAGATTCCTAGGACTCCACATCAAAGGTAACTTGGAATGGTCAGATTATATAATAAAACTGACCTTGATCAAAATTACATCAAATTTGAATAAACGAAATTAATGTCATCCAATGAAAATTTCAGAACAAGGTGCCATTAAACGACCGGATTTTCTGAAAGAAGTCAAAAAATTTTATAACAACTGCTTGGAATAGCTTGAAGAATAGACAAAACTTGTTATATTCTGTATGGATGTAAATATTTACTGTCAATAATTGTGAATATTTACTGTCAAATGCTTCCTCTCAATTGACAAAACTTGTTATAACCTGTAGGGATGTAAATATTTACTGTCAATAATTGTCAATATTTACTGTCAAATGCTTCCTTTCAATTGACAAAACTTGTTATAATCTGTATGGATGTAAATATTTACTGTCAATAATTGTCAATATATACTGTCAAATGCTTCCTCTCAATTGACAAAACTTGTTATAATCTGTAGGGATGTAAATATTTACTGTCAATACTTGTCAATATTTACTGTCAAATGCTTCCTTTCAATTGACAAAACTTGTTATAATCTGTATGGATGTAAATATTTACTGTCAATAATTGTGAATATTTACTGTCAAATGCTTCCTTTCAATTGACAAAACTTGTTATAATCTGTATGGATGTAAATATTTACTGTCAATAATTGTCAATATTTACTGTCAAATGCTTCCTTTCAATTGACAAAACTTGTTATAATCTGTATGGATGTAAATATTTACTGTCAATAATTGTGAATATTTACTGTCAAATGCTTCCTCTCAATTGACAAAACTTGTTATAATCTGTAGGGATGTAAATATTTACTGTCAATACTTGTCAATATTTACTGTCAAATGCTTCCTTTCAATTGACAAAACTTGTTATAATCTGTATGGATGTAAATATTTACTGTCAATAATTGTGAATATTTACTGTCAAATGCTTCCTCTCAATTGACAAAACTTGTTATAATCTGTAGGGACGTAAATATTTACTGTCAATACTTGTCAATATTTACTGTCAAATGCTTCCTTTCAATTGACAAAACTTGTTATAATCTGTATGGATGTAAATATTTACTGTCAATAATTGTCAATATTTACTGTCAAATGCTTCCTTTCAATTGACAAAACTTGTTATAATCTGTATGGATGTAAATATTTACTGTCAATAATTGTGAATATTTACTGTCAAATGCTTCCTCTCAATTGACAAAACTTGTTATAATCTGTAGGGATGTAAATATTTACTGTCAATACTTGTCAATATTTACTGTCAAATGCTTCATTTCAATTGACAAAACTTGTTATAATCCGTATGGATGTAAATATTTACTGTCAATAATTGTGAATATTTACTGTCAAATGCTTCCTTTCAATTGACAAAACTTGTTATAATCTGTATGGATGTAAATATTTACTGTCAATAATTGTCAATATTTACTGTCAAATGCTTCCTTTCAATTGACAAAACTTGTTATAATCTGTAGGGATGTCAATATTTACTGTCAATAATTGTCAATATTTACTGTCAAATGCTTCCTTTCAATTGACAAAACTTGTTATAATCTGTATGAATGTAAATATTTACTGTCAATAATTGTCAATATTTACTGTCAAATGCTTCCTCTCAATTGACAAAACTTAATATAATCTGGATGGATGTGAATATTTACTGCCAATAATTGTCAATATTTACAGTCAAATGCTTCCTTTCAATTGACAAAACTTGTTATAATTTGTAGGGATGTCAATATTTACTGTCAATAATTGTCAATATTTACTGTCAAATGCTTCCTCTCAATTGACAAAACTTAATATAATCTGTATGATTGGATGGATGTGAATATTTACTCTCAATAATTGTCAATATTTACTGTCAAATGCTTCCTCTCAATAGACAAAACTTAATATAATCTGTATGGATGGATGGATGGATGGATGTGAATATTTACTCTCAATAATTGTCAATATTTACTGTCAAATGCTTCCCTTTCAATTGACAAAACTTGTTATAATCTGCATGGATGTCAATATTTACTGTCAATAATTGTCAATATTTACTGTCAAATGCTTCCTCTCAATTGACAAAACTTAATATAATCTGTATGGATGGATGTGAATATTTACTGTCAATAATTGTCAATATTTACTGTCAAATGTTTCCTCTCAATTGCCAAAACTTAATATAATCTGTATGGATGGATGTGAATATTTACTGTCAATAATTGTCAATATTTACTGTCAAATGCCTCCTTCAATTGACAAAACTTGTTATAATCTGTAGAGATGTCAATATTTACTGTCAATAATTGACAATATTTACTGTCAAATGTTTCGTTTCAGTTAACAAAACTTGTTATAATCTGCATGTATGTCAATATTTACTGTCAATAATTGTCAATATTTACTGTCAAATGCTTCCTCTCAATTGACAAAACTTAATATAATCTGTATGGATCTCAATTGGAGGATATTAAAAAATTTCATTGGGTGACACTAAAAATGGAGATTTTATGCGAATATGTGGAAAATTTTTATATTATATACTACAGTACATTTAAAATAAAAAATGTAGATATTTTATAAAAAGCGGGACATTTTAAAAAATCGGCGGGACGCGGGACAATCCTCCAAAAAGCGGGACTGTCTAATACCAAAATCCGTCTATTCCGGACGCACATCCTATCAATTATTTTGTATGGAGCAGAAACGTGAACGCTACTTCAATCGGACCTCAAAAAACTCAAGGTGTTCTAATTGCGTTGCCTAAGACAGATTATTAGTGTTTCGATTCGCGATCTAATTTTAAGGTACTCACAGACCGGCGCGGAAGTTTCGTTGCCGCGACCGCTGCGATATCGCGGCGGACTGATTGATACTGCGGCTTATGTACATGTTCAGACCAACAAGCGCCGAAAATCGCGATTGTTGGTCTGAACATGTACATAAGCCGCCGTGTCAATCGGTCCGCTGCGATATCGCAGCGGTCGCGGCAACGAAACTTTCGCGTCGGTCTGTGAGATCCTTTATACGATCAACAACCACCGATTGCGGAACAAATACAAACACGCCTTTTACGATGGTTTGGTCCCATTTGCCGAATGAAGGAAAATCGGCTTCCACGCAAACTCCTCTGGCGGAAGTGCCCGCCCGACTGGATGATTCAACTATCAACGCCGAAGAAGATATGGACAAAACATGTAAAAGACGACCTCAAGAACCGACGACCGGACCTCGATGAGGCCAGGGATATTGCCATTAATCGGAAGCAAATGAAGCGAAAAATTTAAGGTTACGGGAACGACGTCCTCGACAATCGCCAGCTACGGGTTAAAGAAGAAGAAGACAGACAAAACTAAACAGGCAAGATTAGAGAGGCAAGAGCAGACACATGTCTGTCAATTATTGTAATTGAAATCGATTTTATATCTTTCTTTGAGGAATTTCGTTCGGTCTTTCGGTACGTTGAAGAATTCGTTTGTTATATGTAAGAATATTGAACTCGCACAGCATTGTAATGCGACAGACAGAAGGACGGATATGGTTATTGAACTAGAAACAATATGTGTCAAATTTAGCACCTGCAAGTCACAACCAATCTGTCAATGTTGACAAATCGTAACTTTTTAATGTCAAAAACTAAATAATTACGTAAATCCACCTTGTAATGTTTAGAGCGATATGTTAAAAAGGAATAAAAGTAGCGGAATTTATTTTGGATTTTCTGAAAGCTTAAAAAAACCTTAAAATTTTGAAGTGGGATATATTAATATTGTTTGAAGCAATAAGACTGGTAGACTGTTTAAAAACGACGTCGAAATTTGTCAGCAACAAACAATAACTTGGAAACCAAGAACTCGTTTGAATCAAACTTTTTAATCTTTTTAGCTTGATTCAAAAGTAATGAGTATGCAAAGTTTGAGTAAAATCGATACGAAAATATTTGACCAAATAAGTTATGTAATATTTATTTCAACTTGATTTTATCCTTGCTCTCGTAACAATTTCCAAATCTTTAGTGATCATTTACTCAACCTTATAATTAGAGAAAGCAATTTATCTACAAGCTCATTTTCAACTTCCGAGTGTCTTAGACCTCTGCATATTGATTATTTTAAACTTTTGTTTTTTTGGGTGGCAATGTCAAATTTGACAAGAATAAATTCATATATCCATTTTTAAACAAACGATTTTGACAAAAATCCAAATTTATCGATGAAAATTACCGGTAAACCAATCAATTACCAAATTTTACAGAAACTCGTTTAACTGTCAGATTTGACATAAAGCAATTTTGCTGTCAAATTTACTGGAAATCAAAACAAAATACAGAAACTCGTTTAACTGTCAGATTTGACATAAAGCAATTTTGCTGTCAAATTTACTGGAAACCAAAACAAAATACAGAAACTCGTTTAACTATCAGATTTGACATAAAGCAATTTTGCTGTCAAATTTGCTGGAGACCAAAACAAAATCGAGAAACTCGTTTAACTGTCAGATTTGACAAAGAAATTTTGCTGTCAAATTTACTGGAAACCAAAACAAAATCCAGAAACTCGTTTAACTGTCAGATTTGAAAAAGCAATTTTGCTGTCAAATTTACTGGAAACCAAAACAAAAGACAGAAACTCGTTTAAATGTCAGATTTGACATAAAGCAATTTTGCTGTAAAATTTACTGGAAGCCAAAACAAAATACAGAAATTCGTTTAACTGTCAGATTTGACATAAAGCAATTTTGCTGTCAAATTTACTGGAATCCAAAACAAAATCCAGAAACTCGTTTAACTGTCAGATTTGACAAAGCAATTTTGCTGTCAAATTTACTGGAAACCAAAACAAAATCCAGAAATTCGTTTAACTATCAGATTTGACATAAAGCAATTTTGCTGTCAAATTTGCTGGAAACCAAAACAAAATCCAGAAACTCGTTTAACTATCAGATTTGACATAAAGCAATTTTGCTGTCAAATTTGCTGGAATCCAAAACAAAATCCAGAAACTCGTTTAACTGTCAGATTAGACAAAGCAATTTTGCTGTCAAATTTACTGGAAACCAAAACAAAATACAGAAACTCGTTTAACTATCAGATTTGACATAAAGCAATTTTGCTGTCAAATTTACTGGAAACCAAAACAAAATACAGAAACTCGTTTAACTGTCAGATTTGACATAAAGCACTTTTGCTGTCAAATTTACTGGAAACCAAAACAAAATACAGAAACTCGTTTAACCGTCAGATTTGACATAAAGCAATTTTGCTGTAAAATTTACTGGAAGCCAAAACAAAATACAGAAACTCGTTTAACTGTCAGATTTGACATAAAGCAATTTTGCTGTCAAATTTACTGGAAACCAAAACAAAATACAGAAACTCGTTTAAATGTCAGATTTGACATAAAGCAATTTTGCTGTAAAATTTACTGGAAGCCAAAACAAAATACAGAAACTCGTTTAACTGTCAGATTTGACATAAAGCAATTTTGCTGTTAAATTTACTGGAAACCAAAACAAAAGACAGAAACTCGTTTAAATGTCAGATTTGACATAAAGCAATTTTGCTGTCAAATTTACTGGAAACCAAAACAAAACACAGAAATTCGTTTAACTATCAGATTTGACATAAAGCAATTTTGCTGTTAAATTTGCTGGAAACCAAAACAAAATCCAGAAACTCGTTTAACTATCAGATTTGACATAAAGCAATTTTGCTGGAAACCAAATCTATCAGTCAAATCTGACAGAAAAATGAGGTTCAACCCAACATATTTAGTTACGTAATCTACAGCAGAGAAATGTAATAACAAAACTAAATATTATTTAACAAGATGAGAAATTATTTCGTATTAATTTATGCAACGAGCAATTACAACGTTAATTGTATTTTTTCATAACATTTTGTGTGTCTAATTGTCGGCATGTCGGTCGTTAGTGACACATGTCCTCCCTCTACTATATTAACGAAATCAAATCGGCAGACTGACTCGGAGGAAGACTCAGTCCCGCACAGAAGAACGAGGCTAACAGTTACTTCCTCGAAGAACAATACATTGCCTGCACGACGATATGGAAAGTTGAGAAAATGTTCGATTGATTTTATAGAATTCAAATTTGTGAATAGTTTTTTTCTTGTTGTTGGATTATCTACCGTGTTTTTGGGAAAATATTACAAGTGAGTTTAACTTTTGTGTCAAAAAAGTATTTTTTTAGTGAAAACATGCGGAGAATTTTGAAAAACGAAAAACTTGTCAATTTTGACTTTTAAATCTCTCAAGTTTGACATTCAATTAAAGTCAAATATTAATGTCACAAATTTAATTGTTTTAAACAAAATTTCCGAGTTTTGACATGACATTACGTTAATTGTTTTTTTCAATAGAATTTTATACGAAAGGATTTTTGTTTTTTTTGTGTAAAAACAGAAAAAATGTCACGATCCAATCTCACAATTTCGACATTCAAATTTGAAGTGTCTATAATGTTATCCACTAATTTAATTTATTTTATATCCTGCAGCTTATGATAAAGCTTTTTTAAACAATTTTTAATATAACTGTCAATTTTGACACCATATTAAAATCTGTCAATTTTGGCAATCATATTTCCAAAGTGTTATGCAAATTTAATATTCCTTTATTATCAACAAACTCTGTCAATTATGACCAATTTAGAAATGTTTGTATATTCTGAATGCTTTTAAAATTATGAGAGAGCAAATTGCGAATAATTTTGAATAACACTGTCAATTTTGACATCAGCAGATCATGCATATTAGAATCGGTCTATTTTGACATTCAAATTTTAAGTGTTCTACACATTTAAAAACAGAAATAAAATTAACAGAAGAAAAACAAACATAAAAATCCTTTGTCTCAAAAAAAAAAACTGTTACACTGACAGTTGTTCTTATAAGAATTAAGAGAAATGTCAATTTTGATATAATGAAATCAAATTTGTGTTGTTTTAAAGAAAGCAACTACCTAACATTAATAGTTGTCAATGTGTCAGCAGTGAAATTATAAGTTATGAATGTAACTGTCAATTTTGACACCATAGTAAAATCTGTCAATTTTGGCAATCAAATTTCCAAAAAAAAATTTAATATCGTTTTATTATCAACAAACTCTGTCAATTATGACCAGTTTAGAAATGTCTGTATATTCTGAAAGCTTTTAAAATTATGAGAGAGCAAATTTCGAATAATTTTGAATAAAACTGTCAATTTTGACATCAGCAGATCATGCATATTAAAACCTGTCCATTTTGACATTCAAATTTTAAGTGTTATTCACATTTAATAACTCTATAACGAACTCGATATAAATTAAAACTGTCAATTATGGCACATTTAGTGTTGTCATTTATGACGTTTACTTCAAATCAGTGCAACATGTCTGAATTTTGAAATTTATTATTTTTACAGGAAATTTTCGAAGACAATTAAAATTATGAGAGAGAAAATAGCGAACAATTTTGAACAACAGTGTCAATTTTGACATCAGCAGATCATGCACATTGAAATCTGTCTATTTTGACATTCAAATTTTAAGTGTTATTCACATTTAATAACTCTATAACGAACTCTAGATATAAATTAAAACTGTCAATTATGGCACATTTAGTGTTGTCATTTATGACGTTTACTTCAAATCAGTGCAACATGTCTGAATTTTGAAATTTATTATTTTTACAGGAAATTTTCGAAAACAATTAAAATTATGAGAGAGAAAATAGCGAACAATTTTGAACAACACTGTGAATTTTGACATCAGCAGATCATGCATATTGAAATCAGTCTATTTTGACATTCAAATTTTAAGTGTTATTCACATTTAATAACTCTATAACGATCTCTAGATATAAATTAAAACTGTCAATTATGGCACATTTAGTGTTGTCATTTATGACGTTTACTTCAAATCAGTTCAAAAAGTCTGAATTTTTAAATTCATTATTTTTAAAGGAAATTTTCGAAGGCAATTAAAATTATGAGGGAGAAAATAGCGAACAACTTTGAATAACACTGTCAATTTTGACATCAGCAGATCATGCATATTGAAATCTGTCTATTTTGACATTCAAATTTTAAGTGTTATTCAGATTTAATAACTCTATAACCAACGAACTCTATATATAAATTAAAACTGTCAATTATGGCACATTTATTGTTGCCATTTATGACGTTTACTTCAAATTAGTGCAAAATGTCTGAATTTTGAAATTAAGAAGAAGGAAATTAAAATTATTAAGATAGGGAACAATTTTGAATAACACTGTCAGTTTTGACACTAGTAGATCATGCATATTTAAATCTGTCAATTTTGACATTTAAATTGTTATCTATATTCTCTATATTCAACAAACTCTATATTATAAATTAAAATTGTCAATTATGCCACATTTAGTGTTGTCATTTATGACATTTAGTTCAAAAAGAAATTAAATCTATTTTTTAAAGGAAATTTTCGAAGGGAAATAGCAAAAAAATCGGAATCGAATAATCGTGATAAAAGTTCCATTAATTTTGACAGATGTCAAAGATAATGCGACATTTATTCTCTACAAACTCACTCTAATTTTATTCACTGGACGCGCATAAAACGCAACAAACGAACGATTTGCAACAATTTGCAACTCGGCACAATCCTGTCTGTGTTGCACAACACTCCGTGATCACATAACAGCAAAATCCAAATGCATAAAAGTGTCACAATTTCACATTGAAAAATTAACAGAAGAAAAACAAAACAAAATACATAAAAATCCTTTGTCTCAATTGAAAAAAAATAACTGTCACATTGACAGTTTTTTTATTATAAAAATTAAAAGAAATGTCAATTTTGATAAAATGAAAACAAATTTGTGTTCTGTTATAAAGAAAACAACTAACATTGATAGTAGTCAATGTGTCAGCAGTGAAATTAAATAACTGTCAGTTTTGACAATGTTTTCTTTCTTTCTGGGAAATGTTTAAATTGTTGTTTTTTGGCGGTGGTGTTGCATCGAGCTGTTTTATAATAATTAAGATTCCGCGCGATGTTCCGTTTCGTTACATTCAAATGAGACGCAAAGCGTTGTTAAAATATTCTTGACAGGTGCGACACAAGCGCCCGAAGAACTTGACACATTTCACAATCATCCATTTCGTTACGTTAATCAACAATGTGTTCAAATTACCTCCTCAAAAAAACCGATACAAATGTGGTAACAAAATGTGTTCATCAATGTTTAACACAAATATTAACAATTTTGAAGTTATATATTCACAGGTCAAAATATTTTGGGGATAAATAGAGTTATTGATATAAATATGTCATTCAATTTATTTTGTTATTAAATGTGTCATTAAATTGACAGTTAAAATTTGATAAACTTTAAGATACGAGCTTTTAAGTATCAAAATTTAAGATGGAAAGTTTAAATCCAGTAGCTTTTTTAAACAATTTTGAAAATAACTGTCAATTTTGACACAAGCAGATCATGCATATTAAAATCTGAAAATTTTTGCACTCAAATTTTAAGTGTTAAGCAAAAGTTTAATATCCTTCTATTATCAACAAACTCTGTCAATTATGACACATTTAGAAATGTCTTTATATTCTGAAAGTTTTAAAATTATGAGAGAGCAAATAGGGAATAATTTTGAATAACACTGTCAATTTTGACAACAGCAGATCATGCAAATTAAAATCTGTCAATTTTGACATTAATTTTTAAGTGTTACATATATAATACATGTTACACATTTAATATCTCTCTATAATCAATAAACTCTACATATAAATTAAAATTGTCAATTATGGCACATATAATGTTGTCATTTATGACGTACTTCAAATCAGTTCAAAATGTCTGAATTTTGAAATTTATTATTTTTAAAGGAAAATTTCGAAGGCAATTAAAATTATGAGAGAAAATAGCGTAAAATAATTTTGAATAAGACTGTCAATTTTGACACAAGTAGATCATGCATATTAAAATCTAGCAATTTTAACATCAAATTTTAAGTGATATATACGTTCAATAAATTCTATAATCAACAAACTCTATATATAAATTAAAATTGTCAATTATGGCACATTTAGCGTTGTCGAAGAATTTAGTGATGAAAAGTTTTTAATTTTTTGTTCGTTGGCTACTTTTTTTTAATTAAACCAAACTCAAATGTGACAATACTAACCTTGTAAATTTGGACATTAATTTCAATATTATTTACTGTCAACAATTTGCAATTTTGATATAGAATTAGTAAACTAAAATGTAGCAAAAACATAAAACTGTCAAAGTTACTCTCGACATTCTGAATGCTTTCCAAACGTCTGACACTATTCAACATCGTTTATGAAACTATCTGAAATAAGTGAGTATAAAACTAATTGAAAATCGCATTAATCTCTCACGGCAATGACTAAACTGTCAATTATGACATCAATTTAAATAATATAGTCTAAAAAATGTACAGAAAACTTTGTCAATGTTAACATTATAATCAGAACATAATTTCCATCGTTCTATCAAAATGTCTTTTGACATACTTGACGTTTATATATGTCTGATTATTCAAAATTATACGAAACTGTCAGAAGTGACAATTATAAAACTGTCAATTTTGATAACAACAAATTATTAAACTCTCTAACAAATTCAATTTCAATATGTCAATAATAGGTTTGTTCCAACAGCAGTCTAAACGGTCAGCAAACCATCCGACGCATGCGTAAGGTTTAAAATTATTGCCGGTTGCAATATTGCGCATGCGTCGGACAGTTTGCTGACTGTTTTGACTGCTATTGGAACAAAGCTAAATATCACTGTCGCTGTCAACATTTGAAATAATTTTATTGAATTTTAGATTAGATTTGATGTAAATTTTGGACATTTAGAAATATTTTTTTAAAATCAAATAAAACCTTTAAATTTTGTATTTAAAACAAGTGTTATATCTAGGGGTAAGTCTGAAACGAGTTTACTGTCAAATTTGACATGTGTCATTTTTGATATTTGCACGAATTTAGTCATTTTGTTTGCAGAAAATGGAGTCGAATAACGATTTGTCGACCATCCAACGGTTCTACGAAGGCACAAACGTGTTTCTGACAGGCGGCACGGGTTTTCTGGGGAAGGTTTTGGTGGAGAAGCTGCTGCGGAGCACGGGGGTGGCGACGATTTACATGTTGGTGCGGGAAAAGAAGGGAAAAGACGTGCATTCAAGGGTCGACGAGCTGCTGGACGATATTGTGAGTATAATGTTTTTGATCGATTTAAAATTGGATTTGTGACCTTGGCTTTTTGACACGTTTCAATTTGGAACTCTAATTATGCAACGAGCGGGCGGATAGACCTTCAGAACGACAGAAACTATATTTTTAAAATCTCCAAAAACAACCTTCCTAATCCAATTTTTCCAAAAACAACCAAAGTTGGCCATGATTTTTCCGTTTTTCTCAAATATCTCGCAAACCTTTCAAACAATTCCAATTTTCTTTTCACATTCACAAACTGAATCGTTCAGTCCACAAGTGCAAACTTAAAACCTCGTCTAACTCTATATAGTACACTTGTAGTAGGTGGTCAAATCTATTCACTCTCGGATAACTTTTTAATTACATGACCACAACGGTTTTTTATGCATTTTCCGAACATTTTTGAGCCCTCTTCCGCCTGGGCCCTCGGCACGTACCACTGGCTAGTTTTCAAATGCATATCTAAAGCTAGTTATGCTAGTTATAATGACGTATATAAACGTATATATACCTCAAAGCTAGTTATAATGACGATATCATAATGACGGGTGCCATAATGACAGATATAAAAATGACATATATCATAATGACAGATAACGGCCCTGCACGTGTTTTCACTTCAAAATTTGATTTAGATTTTCGACAAGTTGAAGAAGTCCGTTCCGAAATTCAAGCATCGGGTGGTCGGTATAGCGGGGGATTGCGCCCTGGCCGGCCTCGGCGTCAGCATCACCGACAGGAGCCTGCTAGCCGACAAGGTTCACATCGTCATCCACGCCGCCGCAACCGTCAGATTCGATGAACGCTTGGATCTAGCCTACACCATCAACGTCACAAGCACCGAACATATCATCGACTTATGCCGACAAATGGAACAATTAAAAGTAACAAATAATAGAAAATTTCACATGTGACGTTTCTATAATTTGACAGTTGTTTTTTCTTGACAGGCCGTCATCCACGTGTCAACAGCGTACGCCAACTGTCACCTGAAGAAAATTGAGGAGAAATTTTACGACTATCCAGTGAATTACGAAGAAGTGGGAGCCATGCTGGACAAACTCGACCCCGTCACAATCGACACAAACACTCCCAAGTATTTAATCAAAGTTGTAAAAACCCCGTAATTACAACATTTTTCTGTAGGATCTTGGGAGAATGGCCGAACTCCTACGCGTTCACCAAAGCCCTGGCGGAAGCCCTGATCAAGGAGCGCGGCGCCGGACTGCCCCTCGGCATCTTCCGACCGGCCGTAGGTAATCCCCCCGCTTTCATCCAGCCCCATAAACCCGTTCTAATTCTGCTCTTCTCCAGTTACGTCCGCCTACAAGGAACCGATTCCCTCCTGGATCGACAACCTCTACGGCGCCACCGGCGTCTGCGCCGGCGTCGCCTCCGGCGTCCTCAGAACACTCGAATGCAATGATGACATCAACGCCAACATCGTTCCCGTCGACACCTGCGTCGCCGCCCTCATCGCCTCCGCCTGGGACATCCACAAACAACACAAACAAAAGTAAAAATAATAATTAACATAACAATATCTGTCATTATGACAAATGTCATTTTGATATCTGTCATTATGATATCCGTCATTATGACATCTGTCATTATGATATATGTAATTATTTCCTTTTTTGTAGAAATTTGACATTATGACATATGTCATTTTGATATCTGTCATTATGATATCTGTTATTATGACATCTGTCATTTTGATATATGTAATTATTTCCTTTTTTTTAGAAATTTGACATTATGACATATGTCATTTTGATATCTCTCATTATGATATCTGTTATTATGACATCTGTCATTTTGATATATGTAATTATTTCCTTTTTTTTAGAAATTTGACATTATGACATATGTCATTTTGATATCTGTCATTATGATATCTGTTATTATGACATCTGTCATTTTGATATATGTAATTATTTCCTTTTTTTTAGAAATTTGACATTATGACATATGTCATTTTGATATCTGTCATTATGATATCTGTTATTATGACATCTGTTATTTTGATATATGTAATTATTTCCCTTTTTTGTAGAAATTTTGAGATGCCGATTTATAATTACGTTTCGTCGGTGGAGAATCCGGTGAGCTGGATAGAATACAATACGATAAATACGTTTTACGGCAAGTCGTACCCTTTTCTGAGCTGTGCGGGTCCGATAATGTTCCGCACGACGGTGAACAAGCACCTGTACAATTTCTACAAGATCGTTTTCCACTTCGTCCCCGCCGCCGTCATCGACGCCTTGTGTTTGATCACAGGAAGAGAAGCAAAGTATTAAAAGCAAAACACTGCCGTCAGAGTTCTCGTTGAATGTCAAATCATTTTTAGGATGTTGCAAATGTACAAAAAGATTCACAAGTTCACGCAGGTGATTTCGCACTTCTGCACGCACGAGTGGACCTTCACGAACGACAACGTGCAGCGGCTGTTCGCAAGTCTGGACGCCAAAGACCAAATCCTGTTCCCCTTCAGCATGAAGAACGTCCAATGGCTCGAATACTTCAGAACCTACGTCCTCGGTATACGGCAGTATCTCATCAAAGAACACGAAGACACCCTCCAACAAGCACGAATCAAAACGCAAAGGTAAATTGACAACTTAATAAAGTCCGAACACAGACTGAATATATAAATATACTCAATCTTTCCGTAGCTCTATAAAACTAATGAGTCTTTTTAGAACTACCAAAAACAAATCTCATGTGAAATTTGTTTTTGGTAGTCCTAAAAAGACTCGTAATTATTATTATAGAGCTCCGGAAAGGTTGAGTATATTTATATATTCAGGCTGTGTTCCGACCTTATTAAGTTGATATGATTATCTATATGCGAATTTATTTAAACGTAAATTTAACGTTTAAATAAATTTGCTTTACGTTTAAACGTTTATTTAAACGTAATGTTGTATGGTTTAACCAATTCTAAATTGGCAACTGTCAAAAAATGACAGCTATTATCTAAATTTTAAATCTACTGTCAAAAATCTACAGATATCAAGAAATGTGAACGAATATTTGATATTTAATAAATGTGTTTCAAATATAAAGGTGCAGTCAGACTAAGCAAGCGCTTTTATAAAGCGCTTTCTAAAAGCGCGAGTCTTTAATCCGATTTTTCTGTTGTTTCAGGTTTCTCATTTTACTTGAAATAGTCAAATTCCTGTCAGCGTTTGGGTTGATTTCGCTGATCTGGCGAATGTTTACGTCCATCTTTCTGTAGCGGAATGTCATTTTTGACGTATACGATGGCATTTGACGATTACTTTTGGGTAGTGCAATTTGATCGTTTGCAGCGGCGGACGCGAAATCAGATGGTGTGGTTTTGACAAATTCGGAAACGTTTTTATTTCGCATTGTTTTTTCTTTGTTTTGTTTTGTATTTACTTGTTTTTTGTAGAAACATTTATGTTAATCGAAAAAATATTGAAAAAAATCAAAGATTATTTTAACCGTCAAAAATTGACATTAACAAAAACCACATTATACATCCATACTTAGTTTTATAGCTGTCAATATAACAGTTACAATGATTAATGATTTAAGTTTTGGACATATTTTGAACGTTAATACCAGTAATGTCTATGTGACGGCAGTTGTATCAATGCGGCGATAGTAAGTGTTGATGTTTATGTGACAGAAGTAATGTAAATGGGACATTAGTAATGTCAATGTGACGGTAGTAATATCAATATCAATTTGACAGTTGTAATGCCAATGTGACAGTAGTAATGTTAATATGGTAGTAAAGAATATTTCTCATAATATTTGTCATTCAAATATATTTTTGTTTTAAACGAATCGGTTTATTGTTTGCAATTTAATTAACACAGACAGACACGCGTAGTTTTCGCAATTTAATTAACATAGGCAGAACCGTCAGAAATTGACATTAACAAAGACCACATTGTAAATCCATACTTAGTTTTATAGCTGTCAAAATGACAGTTACTCTATTTGATGTGGCAGATAATTTTATAATTTATTATCAATATGACAGATAATGTCACAGTTAGAGCCTGGCAGTAGCCCATAAGACACTACACAGTTACAGCCTTATTATAATCAATGCGACAGTTAATCTTTACAACTGTGAATCACAATTTTAAACACTGTCACATTGACAATTTTTAAACTGTTATTACTATTGTCAAATTGAGAATTAACAATTACATTGTTTCACAGTTATCATGATAGCAGTTAATGTTAAAGTTACAGTCTTAGAGTTGTCAATGTGACAGTTACAGTCTTACTATACATAAATTAAAAACTGACAAAATATGCTTTGTCAGTCCTACGATTGTAAATATGACAGATAATGTCATAGTTACAGTCAACACCTTAGTTACACCTTAAGAGTATACAATTACAGTGTCGATTCTCATATACGCGACACTCAGCTACGCGACCTCACGCGACATCGCCTGTCAAATAATGATTACATTGTTTTAAATGGGTACGTGGCGTAGCCATAGTGAGAACGTGCCCATTTAAAACAATGTAATCATTATTTGACAGGCGATGTCGCGTGACGTCGCGTGGCTGAGTGTCGCGCATATGGGAATCGACCTTTGCAATTGTCAATGCGACAGTTAATACCGCAGTTTTAAAACTGTTTTATTCACTGTCATATTGACAATTTTAAAACTGTTATTACTATTTTCAAATTGGCAATTAACAATTACATTGTTTCAGTTATCGCGATAGCAGTTAATGTTCAAGTTACAGTCTTACAGTGCTTTAAAAACTAAGAAAGGATGTCTGAGAAGTAGCTGTAACAGTTGTCAAACAGTTGACAAGTTGTAATTGTTTACGTTACCATTATGATTGTCAAAGTCGCAAGTAGTAGTTATTAACGTTATCATTATCATTGTCAAAGTGTCGGTTATAATGTCAAATATGTGGCGGTTATAATGTCAAAGATGTGACGGTTATAATGAGAGTTACAATTGTCAGAGTTAATATTTACAATTGTCAAATTTGACAGTTACAATTTTCTTGTGAAAAACATTACAAATGCAAATGTCAAAATGACATTGAGGTCAAAAGAATATGTGCCGAGAGAGGAAAAAAAAGAAGTTGACCGTGCGAAGGCATAAATAGTATGGCATTGAAAATGGCAGTCGCACGGTGGCGTTCGCGAAAACAAGCAGGAATTAGCACGAAAACTATTTGCGATAGAAAAGAAGCCAAAAGGACAAAAAAAAATGGAAATTATACTTTAAAATGAGTGGCGATAGCCCGTTGCCGAAAATAAACTAATTAACGATAAAATTTGCTTAATTGCAAGGAAGCGACAACGAGCAATAAGGTAACGATATGCAAATTACTTGTTAATTATTTATTTTATTCTGCAATGCATATTTTTCAAACACGCCTAATGGCACAAACTGCACCTACAAAAATAGTTTGCAAAATTTACGCAAACTGTGATTATCATTCAATAATCAACTTATTTAGACAACTCACAATTTCATATCTGTCAAACTAACAATTCCACATTTGTGTCAATATCCTATTTGTCAAACTGATAAATTCGTATTTGTGATAATTTCCTACTTGTCAAACTGACAATTTCACATTTTTCAAATTATAAGCTAAACGTACTTTGATAATATGTGTGCAAAGTTTAAATACTTCATTTAAATTCTGACATATCACTGAATTGTCAATTTTGAACTGTCAAATTAAAACACTTTTAGAAAGATATTTCTGTCCCCCTGGTTAATTGGCAAGAATATACAGATACAGAAAGTAGTACGAAGTGGAAAAACAAAAAACTCGTCAAGACGAATTGTAAATATGTCGGTCGACTTTTCTGCGAATAAATCGTATAAATGCGAAATGATTGCGTAGTTTTGCAATCGTGCCAAGACTGCCCGAACAATCGCTGCAAACAGTAATTAAATCGAGTGCACTACAGATATAGAATAAATTGAGCCTGTTGATAAAATGTTTGCTTGATGTAATCGCGATTGGTTAAAACAGTGCAATTTCATTCAATTCAGGTTATCTGTCCAAACAATGACCGGCAGTATTTATAATGATATCAATAAAAATATATCAATTATTTCGCTTACGATTACATTTTTCAAATTCAGCATACATTTCTGACACACTTGCAAATATAACACATCACATTATTTGCTAAGTATCAAAATGATATTTAAGTTTTGGACATATTTTGAACGTTAATATCAGTAATGTCAATGTGACGACAGTTGTATCAATGAGCCGATAGTAATGTCGATGTGACAGTTTTAACGTCGATGTGACAGAAGTAATGTAAATTTGACATTCGTAATGTCAATGTGAGGGTAGTAATAACAATGTTAACTTGACAGTTGCAATGTCAATTTGGAAGTTAAAATGACATTTAAGTTTTGGACATACTTTGAACGCAGTAATGTCAATGTGGCGGCAGTTGTATCAATGCGACGATAGTAATGTCGATGATAGTGTTAATGCCAATGTGACAGAAGTAATGTAAATGTGACATTCGTAATTTCAAAGTGAGGGTAGTATCAATGTTAATTTGACAGTTGTAATGTCGATTTGGCAGTTAAAATGACATTTAAGTTTTGCACATATTTTGAACGCAGTAATGTCAATGTGGCGGCAGTTGTATCAATGCGACGATAGTAATGTCGATGACAATGTCAATGCGACAGAAGTAATGTAAATGTGACATTCGTAATGTCAATGTGAGGGTAGTAATATCAATGTTAACTTGACAGTTGCAATGTCAATTTGGCAGTTAAAATGACATTTGAGTTTTGGACATACTTTGAACGCAGTAATGTCAATGTGGCGGCAGTTGTATCAATGCGATGAAAGTAATGTCGATGACAGTGTTAATGTCAATGTGAAAGAAATAATGTAAATGTGACATTCGTAAAGTCAATGTGAGAGTAGTAATATCAATGTTAATTTGACAGTTGTAATGTCAATTTGGCAGTTAAAATGACATTTAAGTTTTGCACATATTTTGAACGCAGTAATGTCAATGTGGCGGCAGTTGTATCAATGCGACGATAGTAATGTCGATGACAGTGTTAATGTCAATATGACAGAAGTAATGTAAATGTGACATTCGTAATGTCAATGTGAGGGTAGTAATATCAATGTTAATTTGACAGTTGTAATGTCAATTTGGCAGTTAAAATGACATTTAAGTATTGGACATATTTTGAACGCAGTAATGTCAATGTGGCGGCAGTTGTATCAATGCGACGATAGTAATGTCGATGACAGTGTTAATGTCAATGTGGCAGAAGTAATGTAAGTGTGACATTCGTAATGTCAATGTGAGGGTAGTAATATCAATGTTAATTTGACAGTTGTAATGTCAATTTGGCAGTAAAAATGACATTTAAGTATTGGACATATTTTAAACGCCGTAATGTCAATGTGGCGGCAGTTGTTTCAATGCGAAGATAGTAATTTCGATGAGTGTTAATGTCAATGTGACAGAAGTAATGTAAATGTGACATTCGTAATATCAAAGTGAGGGTAGTATCAATGTTAATTTGACAGTTGCAATGTCAATTTGACAGTTAAAATGACATTTAAGTTTTGCACATATTTTGAACGCAGTAATGTCAATGATAGTAAAGTCGATGACAGTGTTAATGTCAATGTGACAGAAGTAATGTAAATGTGACATTCGTAATGTCAATGTGAGGGTAGTATCAACGTTAATTTGACAGTTGTAATGTCAATTTGGCAGTTAAAATGACATTTAAGTTTTGGACATATTTTGAACGCAGTAATGTCAATGTGGCGGCAGTTGTATCAATGCGACGATAGTAATGTCGATGACATTGTTAATCTCAATGTGACAGAAGAAATGTAAATGTGACATTCGTAATGCCAATGTCACATTTTTTATTTTATTTACTGTTTTTTTTATTTACTGTCACATTAACATTACTACTGTCACAGTAGTAATTTTAATGTGACAGTGAAGAATATTTCTCATTTTTCAATAAAATTTGTTATTCAAATACATATATGTTTGTTTTAAACGAATCGGTTTATTGTTTGCAATTTAATTAACATAGACAGACACGCGTAGTTTTCGCGATTTAATTAACATAGGCAGATACGCGTAGTTTTTGCGATTATAATTCAAAACTTATCAAAGTAATTGACTCTAGATAATTGAACTGCTTCGTTTTTAACGAGTTGCGATTAATTTTATTGCAATGCACGAATCGTAAATTACTGCAAGCATATAAATTCAATTATAACAATAGACCTTTTCATAGTTGAAACTTTTGTGAGCTTGCGTCAATCTCCGCCATGTTCTATGTCAAAATTGCCCGAACTTTTTGACGTATAACCTTAATATTTGCCCGAAACTTTCATATTCCCGCCTTTCAAACTTGACAGATGCGCATGCGCTTAACTAACCGTAAAAAGGTCTATTAGTATAGACTAGGTAGAGGAACAAGCATTGTAGATTGCAGTTCAGGTGGTGACGACTTGTGCTGCGACCTTAATAGATCTATTGTACCCCACCCTCTTGTAGATTGTAGATATAGTGGTGATGACTTGTACTGCGACCTTCATAGATCTATTGAACCCAACCCTCTTCCTCTAAACGTTGGTATATTTACCCATTTAGAGCGCCTCCTCTACTCCCGATTCTTTCAGGAATATCAGGATCCGGGTGGCATTCAAGGACTGAAACTCCTCTGCGTTCAAGCAGTGGGCCCCAAGATACATTTGTCTCTTGCTTGGGTTTCCTCTGCTTAACCACATAATCTGCATCTGTCATCTTCCCCTAGGCCTAGGGTCTTGAGGTGTTTTCTAAGTCTGCAGTGTCGCGTCAGGACTCCTCAGTCAGAATTCTAAGCTTTCTCCTGTTTAGTTTCAGGCAAGCTATTCTTTGATTGGATTGTCTCAACCCTGGAAGTTCTTTCCAGGTTTTCATCCATCGTTCTCTTATTGCTTCATCTAAACTTTTGTGGATGGTCTTCACACTCATACCGCTAAAGGGTTCCGGACCTATAAAGGGATTACTGTATCACTTGTTTGCTAGGTATCGGCTTCCTCGTTTCCGTCTATACCAGTTGGTTATCCCAGTAGAGCGATCCCCGTAAATTAGGTGAAAAAAAAAAACGCTAAATGCTCCTTCAGACCGGAGCGAAGCGTATGCGTCACGAAGTTTCCGCAACAAAAAATTCGCCAACGGCGCGGCAGCGAAATTGCAATGTCCACATCAAAACGCGATTTTCACGTGTATATAGTAGTCATGATGTCAGAGCAAGAAGCTATGCTATTTTGAGCATTGATTGCATAAAATGAAATATATTAAATATATTATAAAACACATAGTAGTTTATGATACAGGTGTGTGAAAAAGGGCTTTTATGCATGAGTTTCGAAGTTTAAAGCACGAGCCGAAGGTGATTGGTTAAATCGCAATGAGTGCACAAAAGCCTGTCACGCACGAAAATACTGTTGAATGTACAAAAAAATATTGTTTCTTACCGATAATATTGTAATTTTGAAAAACAACATACAAATCATTGATCAATAACTTCAATAAGGTTAGAACGTTCAGCGCCTCCGTGGTATACATTGCAGTTACGGGAACAATATTTGGTCGTTGTCGATGAGCAGGGAAAGATTTTTCCTTCTAGGCCCTCCACCTCCACTGATTTTGACCTTGACACTTCCGGTTTCGATTTTGAATTTTCCCGCTTGCGCCAAATTTTTAATTTTCCCGCGCACAGTGCAGGAACCGGAAATGGAGCGGCCACATGAAAAATGGAAAAATCCGGTGGAAAACCGGAAGTGAGAAACCGGAAACGGAAGTCAAAACCAGACCTCACACCCAGCGTGAGTTACATAGACCTCACACGTGGGACTACATAGACTTCACACCCAGCGTGGGGATTCATAGACCTCGCGCGCGTGACTACATAGACCTCACACTCCCATGTGTGAAAAACCGGAAGTGGGAAACCGGAAACGGAAGTCGAGATCGGAAGTCGGAACCGGAAGTGTAAAGGTTAACCCCTTGACATACGAATAAAATGACGTTTACGTGTCTATATACACGTGATCTTATCACATATACGTCATGTATATGTGATAAGATCACGTCTTAGAGACGTAATTGTATGCCAAGGGGTTAATGGAGGTGGAGGGCCTAGAAGGAAACATCTTTCACTAGGTTAACCTAGATTTAATCTACATTAGATTAGGGTTAGGTTACCACTGCGACCAAGTGAAATGAAATGCAGTGTGTGCAATGTTTTAAGCAGACATATGTCAGATTTGACATTTGACAGGTGTCAACTGTCAATAAACCGATAAAATCTTGAAAAGTTGAGCGTTTGAATGAGTTACCGCTCCGGATCACGGCGTGACGTTTTCTAAGCTTACGTACGTCAAATTTGACATTTGACAGGAGTCAACCGTTAGATCAGCGAGAAAGTGAAATGAAATGCAGTTTGTGCAATGTTTTACTGCTAGGGCTCGCGGCGTGACGTTCTCTAAGCAGACATACGTCAAATTTGACATTTGACAGGTGTCAACTGTCAATAAACCGAGAAAATCTTGGAAATTTGAGCGCTCGATTGGATGTCTGCTCCGGATCACGGCGTGACGTTTTCTAAGCTGACGTACATCAAGTTTGACATTTAACAGGTGTCAACTGTCAGTTCATTGAGCAAGTTTCAACGGTCGTCGACACTGGACAGACAGATTCGATAGAAGTTAAAAAAAACAGAAATCGCTTAATAATGAAACTCCATTTGGTTTACATTGGACTTTTACACACGACTATAATAATCCTTCACATACAATAATGTATTTATTAATGTGTTCAATATGGTGTGTGAGTAGATTTTTAGAATTTTTTCCATTTCAGAATTAAACATGGGTTCATAAAATCAATGTGATTACAGAGATCGCCATTTCAAAACACAGCGGCAGCGAAACCAACCGCGCATGCAGCGTCCTTGTCGTGCAACGCTGCAGTACCGCGACTATGACGGAAATCGCGCTTTTTGGTCTGAACATGTACATAAGCCGCCGTGTCAGTCGGTTCGCCGCGATATCACACCGGTTGCGGCAGCGAAACTTCCGGTCCGGTCTGTGCGCACCTTAAAGGCTCCTTCAGACCGGCGCGGAGCGTTTGCGTCGCGCAATTTACGGAGCGAAAAATTCGCTAGCGGTGCGGCAGCGAAATGGTCATGCCCACACCAAAACGCGATTTTTGGGTGTATAGTCATGAGTTCCTCAAAGGAAGAGGCTCTGCTAATATTAGTATTGCAAACTGTATAGTTTTGCCAAAACAGTCTTTACATTTTTGGTTGTAACATCAAAACGAAAAGAGCTACAAAAATGGTTTTAACAGATTATTAAAGCTTAATAAACGCACAAAAATCTGATATATAACTTCGTTGTCTCACTGCAAAAACAAATGAATTACAAGTTTTGCAAAAAATATGGATTCTAAAACTGTCCTTATATTTTTGGGTGTAATTGCAATACCAAAAAAGTTACAAAAATGGTTTCAACAGATTATTAAAGCTTAATAAATTTGCAAAAAATTGATATATAACTTCTTTGTCTCACTGCAAAAACAAATGAATTACAGTTTTGCCAAAATAAAATGAATTCCAAAACTGTGCTTACATTTTTGGCTGTAACTGCAAAACCACAAAAGCTACAAAAATGATTTTAACAGATTATTAAAGCTTAATAAATTTTCAAAAATCTGATATATAACTTCTTTGTCTCCCTGCAAAAACAAATGAATCACAGTTTTGCCCAAAAAAAAATGGATTCCAAAGCTGTCTTTACATTTTTGGTTGTTACTTCAAAACCAAAAAAGCTACAAAAATGGTTTTACTAGATTATTGAAGCTTAATAAATTTGCAAAAATTTGATATATAACTTCTTTGTCTCACTGCAAAAACAAATGAATTATAGTTTTGCCAAAAAAAAAAATTATTCCAAAACAACAGAAGAAGAAAATCGGTCAGTTTGTTATTTTTATTTGTTTTTGATTTCTAAAACACCTAAAACTCATTTAAGAAATAAAAGAAATAAATAATGTGAAGTGGGTAATAATGTGGGTTTATAAAATCAACAAACTTAATTTTCAACATTTTCAAATTTCGGCATTTTCTTCCAATTCTAATACTAGCTGCTTACAAATTTTGTCTTTTCTCGTTATATTTTGATAGTTTTCATCATCCAGGTCATACAATATAGAATATTTTCTAAAATTATGAATCAACTTCTGTGTAATCGCCATTTCAAAACCACAGCGACAGCGAAACTGACCGCGCATGCAGCATTCTTGTCGTGCACGCTGCACTATCGCGGCTATGGCGGAAATCGTGCCTGTTGATCTGAACATGTACATAAGCCGCCACGTCAATCAGTCCGCCGCGATATCGCACCGGTTGCGGCAGCGAAACTTCCGCTCCGGTCTGTGAGCACCTTTAAATTGGCCCAGAGCGGGAATACGATGCCGCAGGTTCCACCGCCCGTTGCGGTTAAACATCTCGCATCGAACGAACCGGTTTGGAGACGCGGCGCTCTTCAACCAAGAGAACAGCGTCCAAAGATGTGATCGAAAAAATGTTTTTTTTTTGCTTAAATTTTCCGCCGCACCGGGTGAACCGACTCCTATCGACCAATTTCCCTCCTCTCTACCATTGGGAAGGCTTTCGAAAGAATCCTCTCCCAACGGCTCCGCACCTTCTGTGACTCCCACCACCTCATGCCCAACCACCAGAGCGGCTTCATGCCCAACAGATCCTCCCAACACTCCATCATCAACCTCACCTCCAGTCTAGCTATCTCCCACAACTCTGGTCAGGTCTCTGTCGCCCTCTTCCTAGATATACACCGCGCCTTTGACACCGTCTGGCACGACGGCCTGATCAAAAAACTTATCCTCCTCCAATTCCCCTGGCCTCTAATTCGCCTCGTCCACAACTTCCTCAACTATCGTTCCTGCCGGGTGAAGCACGGCGACTCACTTTGGCTGCCCTTCACTCCTGCCGCGGGTGTCCCCCAGGGCTCTGTCCTGTCTCCCCTCCTTTTCAACCTCTTCTGCCACGACATTCCCACCCCAACCTTGCCCGACTGCCATGTCCAGCAATTCGCTGATGACACCGTGGTCTGGGCCTCAAATCGCCTCCCTAAGGTCGCTGCTTCCCGCCTAAACACCCACCTAAAAACCCTGGAGGCCTGGATGAGCCTCTGGCGCATCCATATGAACCCCAAGAAATCACAACTCGTCTTCTTCCACCATCCATATCTAAGGGGTGCTCTTCCCTGCCCCAACATCCGACTCCATGGCGAAATAATCAAACCTCAACCCTCCGCCACCTATCTAGGCACCATCCTCCACAAATCTCTCCGTCAACCTTCCAACACCTCCCGCTGCATCAACCTAATGCGCAAACGCTTTCGTCTTCTATACTGCCTCCGTAGTCGCCTCGTCGGCTGCTCCCCCAAAGTCCTCCTCTTCACCTACAAAACCTTCGTAAGACCAATCCTCGACTATCAAGTCTGCGCTCTTTCCCTCAGCCATGAATCCCACCTTCGCCGACTTCTGTCTTTCGAAAGATCCTGCCTCCGCCGCATATTCCGCCTGCCCCCCAATTTTCCATCCTCCCTCCTGCCCGAAATCTCCAACATGGTACCATTCGACGTCCGCCTCTCCCGACTGCAAGGTCGCCTTTCCGCAAAAATTATATGCAATCAACCCCCAGTTCTCCCCGAAAGAAAAAACCTAACCTAACATAACCCAACCTGCACGTCGCGCAACACTCTTCATCAACAACGCCCAACAACAACGCCACATCAACATCGCCACAACAGCAACACGCCATAACAATATCTCAAGTCGTCCTGTCGTCATCTACATCCACACCCAGGCTGAAAAGGGTCATCCCCTACAACAGCCCTCCCCCTTCGGGGGGAAAAACCATGATTATCGATCGGGTGAACCGACGGTCGCATACTTTTCCGCATGGCGCCAGAAAA
Source organism: Phosphuga atrata (assembly GCA_944588485.1). Lineage (NCBI taxonomy): Eukaryota > Metazoa > Arthropoda > Insecta > Coleoptera > Silphidae > Phosphuga > Phosphuga atrata. Next base: position 6,736,162 of record OX155904.1, on the reverse strand, counting down.
TCGAGGCGCGGACCAAAATTGCTCCTCAAAGGTGCTAGAAACGATTTCCTGTTTTTGGCACCTGGAGGACGCCGTGTAGAACTTACGAGCGGCAGACCGACACGGGTCGAAGGGCCGTTCAGTTTTACAGCGGAAAATGACAATTTTCCGTTTCGACGCGCAAGAGGAACGGTGTTTTGGAGGAATAAGTGAAAAATTTAAAACGCACCTACAGCCGCCCCCTGTCGGGGCGGACCTTCATAAAGCTCGTCTAAAAAAACCTAATTTTTTGCTCAATTCACCGAAAAAAAATCAAAAAGTAAACCGTTTTTGGTCATTTTTTCGTAATTTTTAAAAAATCGTCATTTTTCGATCCCTTTTTTGTTCAGAGACGGCACCTTACTCGATAAGTACAAAGTAATAACTACAACGATTTATACCAACTAGTACAGACTAGGTAGTAGAACAAAGATAGTTTTAGTAGATAGTCTGTAATTTTAAAAACAATTGAGTGCAATTTCCACTACAACAGTAGTGCACAACTAGTAGAAACCGAGTTTACAAATTAAATTAGTTTTAATTTCAACGATTCATGCTAACTAGTACAGACTACCTAGAAGAACAAAGATAGTTTTAGTAGATAGTTTGTAGTCTTAAAATTAATTGAGTGCAATTTCCACTAAGTTTTAGCAACTGGTTTATAAGTTACAACAAGTAGAAACAGAGTCTACAAATTAAATTAGTTTTAATTTCAACGATTCATGCTAACTAGTACAGACTAGCTAGAAGAACAAAGATAGTTTTAGTAGATAGTTTGTAGTCTTAAAATTAATTGAGTGCAACTTCCACTAAGTTTCAGCAATTAGTTTATAAGGTACAACAAGTAGAAACAGAGTCAACAAATTAAATTAGTTTTAATTTCAACGATTCATGCTAACTAGTACAGACTAGCTAGAAGAACAAAGATAGTTTTAGTAGATAGTTTGTAGTCTTAAAATTAATTGAGTGCAATTGCCACTAAGTTTCAGCAATTAGTTTATAAGGTACAACAAGTAGAAACAGAGTCTACAAATTAAATTAGTTTTAATTTCAACGATTCATGCTAACTAGTAAAGACTAGCTAGAAGAACAAAGATAGTTTTAGTAGATAGTTTGTAGTCTTAAAATTAATTGAGTGCAATTGCCACTAAGTTTCAGCAATTAGTTTATAAGGTACAACAAGTAGAAACCGAGTCTACAAATTAAATTAGTTTTAATTTCAACGATTCATGCTAACTAGTACAGACTAGCTAGAAGAACAAAGATAGTTTTAGTAGATAGTTTGTAGTCTTAAAATTAATTGAGTGCAATTGCCACTAAGTTTCAGCAATTCGTTTATAAGGTACAACAAGTAGAAACCGAGTCTACAAATTAAATTAGTTTTAATTTCAACGATTCATGCTAACTAGTACAGACTACCTAGAAGAACAAAGATAGTTTTAGTAGATAGTTTGTAGTCTTAAAATTAATTGAGTGCAATTGCCACTAAGTTTCAGCAATTCGTTTATAAGGTACAACAAGTAGAAACAGAGTCTACAAATTAAATTAGTTTTAATTTCAACGATTCATACTAACTAGTAAAGATTAGCTAGAGGAACAAAGATAGTTTTAGTAGATAGTTTGTAGTCTTAAAATTAATTGAATGCAATTTCCACTAAGTTTTAGCAACTAGTTTATAAGTTACAACAAGTAGAAACAGAGTCTACAAATTAAATTAGTTTTAATTTCAACGATTCATGCTAACTAGTACAGACTAGCTAGAAGAACAAAGATAGTTTTAGTAGATAGTTTGTAGTCTTAAAATTAATTGAGTGCAATTGCCACTAAGTTTCAGCAATTCGTTTATAAGGTACAACAAGTAGAAACCGAGTCTACAAATTAAATTAGTTTTAATTTCAACGATTCATGCTAACTAGTACAGACTACCTAGAAGAACAAAGATAGTTTTAGTAGATAGTTTGTAGTCTTAAAATTAATTAAATGCAATTGCCACTAAGTTTCAGCAATTCGTTTATAAGGTACAACAAGTAGAAACAGAGTCTACAAATTAAATTAGTTTTAATTTCAACGATTCATACTAACTAGTAAAGATTAGCTAGAAGAACAAAGATAGTTTTAGTAGATAGTTTGTAGTCTTAAAATTAATTGAGTGCAATTTCCACTAAGTTTTAGCAACTAGTTTATAAGTTACAACAAGTAGAAACAGAGTCTACAAATTAAATTAGTTTTAATTTCAACGATTCATGCTAACTAGTACAGACTAGCTAGAAGAACAAAGATAGTTTTAGTAGATAGTTTGTAGTCTTAAAATTAATTGAGTGCAATTGCCACTAAGTTTTAGCAATTAGTTTATAAGGTACAACAAGTAGAAACCGAGTCTACAAATTAAATTAGTTTTAATTTCAACGATTCATACTAACTAGTACAGACTAGCTAGAAGAACAAAGAAAGTTTTAGTAGATATTTTGTAGTCTTAAAATTAATTGAGTGCAACTTCCACTAAGTTTCAGCAATTAGTTTATAAGGTACAACAAGTAGAAACCGAGTCTACAAATAAAATTAGTTTTAATTTCAACGATACATACTAACTAGTACAGATTAGCTAGAAGAACAAAGATAGTTTTAGTAGATAGTTTGTAGTCTTAAAATTAATTAAGTGCAATTTCCACTAAGTTTCAGCAATTAGTTTATAAGTTACAACAAGTAGAAACAGAGTCTACAAATTAAATTATTTTTAATTTCAACGATTCATGCTAACTAGTACAGACTAGCTAGAAGAACAAAGATAGTTTTAGTAGATAGTTTGTAGTCTTAAAATTAATTAAGTGCAATTTCCACTAAGTTTCAGCAATTAGTTTATAAGATACAACAAGTAGAAACAGAGTCTACAAATTAAATTAGTTTTAATTTCAACGATTCATGCTAACTAGTACAGACTAGCTAGAAGAACAAAGATAGTTTCAGTAGATAGTTTGTAGTCTTAAAATTAATTAAGTGCAATTGCCACTAAGTTTCAGCAATTAGTTTATAAGTTACAACAAGTAGAAACCGAGTCTACAAATTAAATTAGTTTTAATTTCAACGATTCATGCTAACTAGTACAGACTACCTAGAAGAACAAAGATAGTTTTAGTAGATAGTTTGTAGTCTTAAAATTAATTGAGTGCAATTGCCACTAAGTTTCAGCAACTAGTTTATAAGTTACAACAAGTAGAAACAGAGTCTACAAATTAAATTAGTTTTAATTTCAACGATTCATGTAACTAGTACAGACTAGCTAGAAGAACAAAGACAGTTTTAGTAGATAGTTTGTAGTCTTAAAATTAATTGAGTTCAATTGCCACTAAGTTTCAGCAATTAATTTATAAGGTACAACAAGTAGAAACAGAGTCTACAAATTAAATTAGTTTTAATTTCAACGATTCATGCTAACTAGTACAGACTAGCTAGAAGAACAAAGATAGTTTTAGTAGATAGTTTGTAGTCTTAAAATTAATTGAGTGCAATTGCCACTAAGTTTCAGCAATTAGTTTATAAGGTACAACAAGTAGAAACCGAGTCTACAAATTAAATTAGTTTTAATTTCAACGATTCATGCTAACTAGTACAGACTAGCTAGAAGAACAAAGATAGTTTTAGTAGATAGTTTGTAGTCTTAAAATTAATTGAGTGCAATTGCCACTAAGTTTCAGCAATTAGTTTATAAGGTACAACAAGTAGAAACAGAGTCTACAAATTAAATTAGTTTTAATTTCAACGATTCATGCTAACTAGTACAGACTAGCTAGAAGAACAAAGATAGTTTTAGTAGATAGTTTGTAGTCTTAAAATTAATTGAGTGCAATTGCCACTAAGTTTCAGCAATTAGTTTATAAGGTACAACAAGTAGAAACCGAGTCTACAAATTAAATTAGTTTTAATTTCAACGATTCATGCTAACTAGTACAGACTACCTAGAAGAACAAAGATAGTTTTAGTAGATAGTTTGTAGTCTTAAAATTAATTGAGTGCAATTGCCACTAAGTTTCAGCAATTAGTTTATATGGTACAACAAGTAGAAACAGAGTATACAAATTAAATTAGTTTTAATTTCAACAATTCATACTAACTAGTACAGACTAGCTAGAAGAACAAAGCTAGTTTTAGTAGATAGTTTGTAGTCTTAAAATTAATTGAGTGCAATTGCCACTAAGTTTCAGCAATTAGTTTATAAGGTACAACAAGTAGAAACCGAGTCTACAAAATAAATTAGTTTTAATTTCAACGATTCATGCTAACTAGTACAGACTAGCTAGAAGAACAAAGAAAGTTTTAGTAGATAGTTTGTAGTCTTAAAATTAATTGAGTGCAACTTCCACTAAGTTTCAGCAATTAGTTTATAAGTTACAACGAGTAGAAAGAGAGTCTACAAATTAAATTAGTTTTAATTTCAACGATTCATGCTAACTAGTACAGACTACCTAGAAGAACAAAGATAGTTTTAGTAGATAGTTTGTAGTCTTAAAATTAATTGAGTGCAATTGCCACTAAGTTTCAGCAATTAGTTTATAAGGTACAACAAGTAGAAACAGAGTCTACAAATTAAATTAGTTTTAATTTCAACGATTCATGCTAACTAGTACAGACTACCTAGAAGAACAAAGATAGTTTTAGTAGATAGTTGGTAGTCTTAAAATTAATTGAGTGCAATTTCCACTAAGTTTTAGCAACTAGTTTATAAGTTACAACAAGTAGAAACAGAGTCTACAAATTAAATTAGTTTTAATTTCAACGATTCATGCTAACTAGTACAGACTAGCTAGAAGAACAAAGATAGTTTTAGTAGATAGTTTGTAGTCTTAAAATTAAGTGAGTGCAATTGCCACTAAGTTTCAGCAATTAGTTTATAAGGTACAACAAGTAGAAACCGAGTCTACAAATTAAATTAGTTTTAATTTCAACGATTCATGCTAACTAGTACAGACTACCTAGAAGAACAAAGATAGTTTTAGTAGATAGTTTGTAGTCTTAAAATTAATTGAGTGCAATTGCCACTAAGTTTCAGCAATTAGTTTATAAGGTACAACAAGTAGAAACAGAGTCTACAAATTAAATTACTTTTAATTTCAACGATTCATGCTAACTAGTACAGACTAGCTAGAAGAACAAAGATAGTTTTAGTAGTTAGTTTGTAGTCTTAAAATTAATTGAGTGCAACTTCCACTAAGTTTCAGCAATTAGTTTATAAGTTACAACAAGTAGAAACAGAGTCTACAAATTAAATTAATTTTAATTTCAACGATTCATGCTAACTAGTACAGACTAGCTAGAAGAACAAAGATAGTTTTAGTAGATAGTTTGTAGTCTTAAAATTAATTAAGTGCAATTTCCAATAAGTTTCAGCAATTAGTTTATAAGTTACAACAAGTAGAAACAGAGTCTACAAATGAAATTAGTTTTGATTTCAGCGGTTTATACTAACGGTAATTATAGACTAAATATTCTAGACTTAAGAACTGTTGTACACTAAAGCCACTTCCACTGAACCAGTTAACGGCCTAAATCTAACAATTAGATGAATCCAGTAAAGAAGTAAACTAACTAAATTTATAACTAGACTGCATAAAACTAGAAATTTCGAAGTTTCGCGGAGGATGTGTGTTGCGATATTGCCAAGTTCAATGAAAAGAGAGTTCAACACTTGGTTTCCTAATGAAATTCAGACCTTCAGATAAGCAGCAAAAAAAGCAAAGAGTGCCAATGAAAGAAGATAAGATAAGAAAACATTTTATTTCCTAATCCCGTGATTCGTAATTTCTCCGATTACAAAACTTTTTGCGATTTCGCGTCGCCGATGATAATTCGGTTCGTGTCAGTTTGATTTAAACGGTTTCTATTATCAGTCGCTATTAATACCATTCACGTAACCCGATCTGGACCATACAGAGTGAGTTTATTTATAAGCGAAAAGTGGCGAGAAAATTCAGCGAAATCGTTAGATGATTTGTTTAAATTCAAACGAAAAAAAATTGTGGCTTGTTTCAGAATTCCTCGCATTCGCCGAACAATAACAATGTTTTGAACAAATTCTCGTTTATTACGTTTCGAAAATATTTTTGAAACATGACGAAAAAGGAGAAGAAAATCGAACTCGTTCCGTCCGCCCAGAATATGATTACGAGCAAGGAGGCTTTCGGCAGCCTCATCGAGGACATCCAGCTCGAGACCAACTTCAGCCCCCTGTTCAGACAAGTAAGGAAAACCCCATAATAATTCCTCTTCCAATCTTTAAATTATTGTCCTAGATTCTCGGGTCTATGGGACCAATCTTTCTTCCAATATGCGGCGGCATGGTTTCTGGATACTCTGCCATCCTACTACCACAACTTAAGGAAGAAGGCAGTATCATTCAAGTCACCACTAGTGAAGAATCTTGGATAGGTAAAAACAAATTACAAGAAAACTAAATAGAAAGGACTAGACAGACTAAACAGAAATGATTTTTCATTGTCAAGTTTAGATATTTTCTTCCATCATTTCGATATTTCACATTTTATCAATCAATTTTAATGTTTGACATTTTATCTAATAATTTAGAAGTTTGACATTTTATCTATCAGTTTTTATGTTTGACATTTATCTATCAGTTTTGATGTTTTACATTTTATCTATCAGTTTTGATGTTGGACATTTATCCATCAGTTTTGATGTTTGACATTTTATCTATCAGTTTTGATGTTTGATATTTTATCTAATAATTTCGAAGTTTGACATTTTATCTATCAGTTTTTATGTTTGACATTTATCTATCAGTTTTGATGTTTTACATTTTTATGTTTTATATTTTATATTTGATATTTTATCTAATAATTTCGAAGATTGACATTTTATCTATCAGTTTTTATGTTTGACATTTATCTATCAGTTTTGATGTTTTACATTTTATCTATCAGTTTTGATGTTGGATATTTATCCATCAGTTTTGATGTTTGACATTTTATCTATCAGTTTTGATGTTTGATATTTTATCTAATAATTTCGAAGTTTGACATTTTATCTATCAGTTTTTATGTTTGACATTTATCTATCAGTTTTGATGTTTTACATTTTTATGTTTTATATTTTATGTTTGATATTTTATCTAATAATTTCGAAGATTGACATTTTATCTATCAGTTTTTATGTTTGACATTTATCTATCAGTTTTGATGTTTTACATTTTATCTATCAGTTTTGATGTTGGATATTTATCCATCAGTTTTGATGTTTGACATTTTATCTATCAGTTTTGATGTTTGATATTTTATCTAATAATTTCGAAGTTTGACATTTTATCTATCAGTTTTTATGTTTGACATTTATCTATCAGTTTTGATGTTTTACATTTTTATGTTTTATATTTTATGTTTGATATTTTATCTAATAATTTCGAAGATTGACATTTTATCTATCAGTTTTTATGTTCGACATTTATCTATCAGTTTTGATGTTTTACATTTTATCTATCAGTTTTGATGTTGGATATTTATCCATCAGTTTTGATGTTTGACATTTTATCTATCAGTTTTGATGTTTGATATTTTATCTAATAATTTCGAAGTTTGACATTTTATCTATCAGTTTTTATGTTTGACATTTATCTATCAGTTTTAATGTTTTACATTTTATCTATCAGTTTTGATGTTGGACATTTATCCATCAGTTTTGATGTTTGACATTTTATCTATCAGTTTTGATGTTAGGCATTTCATCTACCAGTTTTGATGTTTTACATTTTATTTATAAATTTTGATGTTTCACATTTTATCTATCAGTTTTGATGTTTGATATTTTATCTATCAGTTTTGATCTTTTACATGTTATCTATCAGTTTTGTTGTTTCATATTTTATCTATTAATTTTTATGTTGGACATTTTATCTACAAGTTTTGATGTTTGACATTTTATCTATCAGTTTTTATGTTTGACATTTTATCTACATGGATTGATGTTTGACATTTTCTTTAACAATTTTGATGTTTGACATTTTATCTATCAGTTTTGATGTTTGATATTTTATCTAATAATATCGAAGTTTGACATTTTATCTATCGGTTTTTATGTTTGACATTTATCTATCAGTTTTGATGTTTTACATTTTATCTATCAGTTTTGATGTCGTACATTTATCCATCAGTTTTGATGTTTGACCTTTTATCTATCTTTTTTGATGTTTGATATTTTATCTAATAATTTCGAAGTTTGACATTTTATCTATCAGTTTTTATGTTTGACATTTATCTATCAGTTTTGATGTTTTACATTTTATCTATCAGTTTTGATGTTGAACATTTATCCATCAGTTTTGATGTTTGACATTTTATCTATCAGTTTTGATGTTTGATATTTTATCTAATAATTTCGAAGTTTGACATTTTATCTATCAGTTTTTATGTTGACATTTATCTATCAGTTTTGATGTTTTACATTTTATCTACAAGTTTTGATGTTTGACATTTTATCTATCAGTTTTTATGTTTGACATTTTATCTACATGGATTGATGTTTGACATTTTCTTTAACAATTTTGATGTTTGACATTTTATCTATCAGTTTTGATGTTTGATATTTTATCTATCAGTTTTGATTTTTGATATTTTATCTATCAGTTTTGATGTTTTATATTATATATATAAGTTTTGATTTTTGGCATTCTATCTATCAGTTTTGATGTTTGATATTTTATCCAATAATTTCGAAGTTTAACATTTTATCTATCAGATTTGATCTTTGACATTTTATCTATCAGTTTTTCTGTTTGATATTTTATCTATTAATTTTGATGTTTGACATTTTATCTACAAGTTTTGATGTTTGACATTTTATCTATCAGTTTTTATGTTTGACATTTTATCTACATGGATTGATGTTTGACATTTTCTTTAACAATTTTGATGTTTGACATTTTATCTATCAGTTTTGATGTTTGATATTTTATCTATCAGTTTTGATTTTTGATATTTTATCTATCAGTTTTGATGTTTTATATTATATATATAAGTTTTGATTTTTGGCATTCTATCTATCAGTTTTGATGTTTGATATTTTATCCAATAATTTCGAAGTTTAACATTTTATCTATCAGATTTGATCTTTGACATTTTATCTATCAGTTTTTCTGTTTGATATTTTATCTATTAATTTTGATGTTTGACATTTTATCTACAAGTTTTGATGTTTGACATTTTATCTATAAGTTTTGATGTTTGACATTTTATCTTTCAGTTTTTATGTTTGACATTTTATCTACATGGTTAGATCTTTGACATTTTATTTAACAATTTTGATGTTTGACATTTTATCTATCAGTATTGATGTTTGATATTTTATCTATCAGTTTTGATGTTTTATATTTTATATATCAGTTTTGATTTTTGACATTTTTTCTATCAGTTTTGATGTTTGATATTTTATCTAATAATTTCGAAGTTTGACATTTTATCTATCAGTTTTTATGTTTGACATTTATCTATCAGTTTTGATGTTAGACATTTTATCTACCAGTTTTGATGTTTGACATTTTATTTAACAATTTTGATGTTTCACATTTTATCTACAAGTTTTGATGTTTGACATTTTATCTATCAGTTTTTATGTTTGACATTTTATCTACATGGTTAGATTTCTGACATTTTATTTAACAATTTTGATGTTTGACATTTTATCTATCAGTTTTGATGTTTGACATTTTATCTATCAGTTTTGATGTTTTACATTTTATCTATCAGTTCGCATATTTGCCATTTTATTTATCAATTTTGATTTTTGACGTTTGTTTTATCTATTTTGATGTTTGACATTTTATCTATCAATTTTGATATTTGACATTTTATCTATCAGTTTTGATGTTTGAGATTTTATCTATCAGATTTGATGTTTTACATTTTATCTATCAGTTCCGATGTTTGACATTTTATTTATCAAGTTTGATGTTTGACGTTTTATTTATCTATTTTGATGTTTGGCATTTTATCTATCAGTTTTGATGTTTAACATTTTATCTAACAGTTTCGATGTTTGACATTTCATTTATCAAGTTTGATGTTTGACATTTTATCTATCAGTTTTGATGTTTGACATGTATCTAGCAGTTTTTATGTTTGACATTTTATCTATCAGTTTTGATGTATGACATTTTATCTACCAGTTTTGATGTTTGACATTTTTAATGTCAGATGTGTCTAAGTTGTGAGTTTAATTATATTAACACTCTGACATACGAAATTCGAGTTGATGTGTCCATACATGCGATCTTATCACATATACATGGCGTCTTAGAGACGTCATTGTATGTCAAGGGGTTAATACATTGTAAATGTCAACATTAAATTCTCAAATTGGATGTCACAAACAAAAAGTTAAATTATATAACTACGTGATATGATCAAATTATTAGTAAACGTCAAATATAACAAATCAAATGTCAAGGAAGGAAAGTATCAAAACTTTGTTGGGTTAAATTATACAATTGCATGTGACAACTTAAACGTCAAAATGTTCAAATTGGAGAAATTAAACACCACAAATATAATGTCAAACTATACAACAATATAACAAAAATAAGCTGTCAAAATTCGGGTCGTGTCAAATCAATGTAAAAAGACACAATGTCAAAAATGTGTTTTTTAACTATTTGTTAGTAAGTCACAATATCAAAAGTTTCAAAAAAAATGTCAATTTTGACAATTGGAACAATATAATGGAAAGCGTGTTACTTTTAATGTTATGATCTAATTGATTGTCATTTCGAATGCATTAAAAACGTCAAAATTTAAATTGTCGAAATGTTGACAATTTTAATTCTATGCAACGATGTGACAAATTAAAAGTCAATTTGTGTCAAACACGTCTAAGCACATTTCTTATCTGAAAAAAGAAATCCAAATAAATTTTAAAACTTACTAGTTGACACTTTTAGTGACATCTCAAGCAGGATCTACCTTTAAGCGATCGACACGATCACCAAAGTCTGCATATCCAAACGCTTCTATCGTCCAATTTGACATTTTATCTATCAGTTTTTATGTTTGACATGTATCTACCAGTTTTAATGTTTGACATTTTATCTATCAGTTTTGATGTTTGACATTTTATCTGCCAGTTTTGATGTTTGACATTTTATCTGCCAGTTTTGATGTTTGACATTTTATTTATCAATTTTGATGTTTGACATTTCACATATCAAATTTAAGTTTGACATTTTATACATCAATTTTAATGTTTGAAATTTTATCTCTCAATTTTAATGCTTGACATTTTATCTGTCAATTTTGATGTTTGACATTTTATCTATCAGTTTTGATGTTTGACATTTTATCTACCAGTTTTGATGTTTGACATTTAATCTATTAATTTTGATGTTTGACATCTATCAGTTTTGATGCTTGAAATTTCTACATTTTTTTACGTTTTAGTACCAATAACATTGACACAAATTTGACGTTGCACTTATCATATCTTTCTTGTTATTTACCTGTCGAAATTTTGACATTTTAATTTGACATTCAATCAAATTACTGTTGCTACTACAAATTACTGTTACTGCACATTATCTATTAATATTAAAGTTTCATAGCTGAAAAAACTAATATTTCATATTATTTAGCTGCGTTGGCACCGTTGCCGATGGCCTCTGCCTGCATCTTGGGCGGCTGGACTATGGAGAAGCTCGGACGCAAGAAGACAAACATATACGGCTGCCTGCTGCTCTTTTTCGGCTGGATCTTCATCTACTTCGCCACTTCCATCGAGTACATCCTGATCGGGCGTTTCATGAGCGGCTTTGGTATCGGCGCCACCGGCTCTTCCTCTACCTGCTACATAGGAGAGATCTGTTGCCCGAGATATCGAGGATTCCTGCTGTCAATGATCGGGCTGGGGGTGGCTATAGGGGTGTTCTTGGCGCATCTGCTGGGGACGTTTTTGACTTGGCAGACGACGGCGCTGTGGATGATGGTTTTGCCGTTGGTATCGATAGTTTTGATGAGTTTTATGCCGGAATCGCACATTTGGTTTACTAATAGGAACGATTTTAAGAACGCGAAGAACGCGTTTTTTTGGTTTAGGGGTTACGGGCAGGACAGCAAAGACGAATTGAAGGCGATCTTTGACGGTCAAGGTAAAGATAGGAAGAACAGGAGTTTCACGGAAACCATGCAAGAGTGCAAAAAACCGCAATTTTGGAAACCGCTGCTGATCCTGTGCGTTTTCTTCACCACCGTACAATTCGCCGGTCAAAACGCCGTCGCCTTCTACTGCGTGGACATCATGCAAGAAACCGTGCAAACAATGGACAAATACGACGCCATGCTGATCGTGGACATCATCCGCGTCGTCTTTTCCATCTCCGCCTGCGTCCTCACCAAAAAATTCCGAGTCCGTCCCTTAACTTTCATCAGCGGCTTCGCGACATCTCTCTCACTCCTACTACTCGCCGCATTCATCCATCTCTCTCACATCTACCCCGACAACAAAACAATCGCCATCATGCCCCTAATAACCCTAATCGCTTACATCATTTCAATAAGTTCCGGACTGACCCCGCTGCCCTGGACGCTTTGCGGCGAATTATTCGCCCCAGCTACAAAAGGCATTGGCGGAGGAATCAGCACAACCGTAAACTTCCTAACCTTCTTCGCCGTTGTTAAAACTAGTCCGGAGATGTTCGAGCGGTTGGGGGCGGCGGGGACGTTCGGGACCTACGGGGTGTTAGCCTTCGCGGGGACGGTCATTTTGTGCTTCATACTGCCGGAGACGAGGAACAAAACGCTGAAGGACATCGAAGCCCACTTTTCGAAGTGAAAATGGAAAATGATGGTTTTCGATATCCCGTTGAAATTATTGTGATAGCTTTTTAATTTAAGGTTCTTTTTTTAAATAAATATTTATTCTTATAAAAAATATATATATCGAAATTTTTAACGATAAAAACATCAGAATTTGTATTTGGGCTGTCAAAAATAACACTGGCAGAAATTTTGAGAGATATATTTGGCAAATGTCAAATGTGACAATTCTAATGTCAGAAGTGTCAAAACGTCAAATTAAAATTTTCAAATTGGAAATATTAAACGTCACAAATAAAATATATAACTTTAAAACAATATATGAATAAATGATTGCAAAACGTCAAATGTGACATAACAAATATCAAAAAGAATAATGTGTAAAATCTGTGTTGGTTTTAGTTATATAACAACTCAATTATATGATAAAACTAACACGTCAAAATTAAATTAATTTTGAACTTGTTCAAAGTTCAAACTTTTATATTTCAAGAATGTTAAGTATTTGAGCTGTCAAAATTAACACTGGTAGTAATTTTAAAAGAAATATTTGACAAATGTCAACTAACCTAAAATTAAACTAAATGACAAGATGATATGAAAAAATTATTAGCACACGTCAAACATGACAGATCAAATGTCAAAAAAGAAAAGTATCAAAACTTTGTTGTATTTAATTATACAAAAGCATATGACAATCCAAACGTCAAAATTAAATTTTCTAATTGGAGGAATTAAACGCCACAACGGAAATATCAAAGTATAAAACAATATAACAAAAATAAACTGTAAAAATTTTTAGACACAATGTCAAAAAATGTGTTTTTAGCTTACTAAACAAAAAGTTAAAATATCAAAAGTGTCAAATAAAATGATAATTTAGACAATTGAAGCAAAATTATGGAAATTATAGAGTGTTATTTTTAATGTTATGATATAATCTAAAAATATTGTCATTTCGAATGCATAAAAAACGTCAAAATTTAAATTATAAAAACTATATAAAAACATTGGCAATTTTATATTCTATACAACGATGGGACAAATTAAATGTCAATTTATGTCAAAAACGTCTAAGCACATTTTTTTAGCTGAAAAAAGAAATCGAAACAAATTTAAAAACTT